>JAWZYV010013241.1:0-600000 GCA_038373885.1 Cheiracanthium punctorium | reverse complement strand
ATTTTATTATGGGGGCACCAGTGGGCGGCCACGTTACCCCCTATGAAGGGAAGGACACATAGACAACCACGCCCAGTCGGGGATTGAACCCCGGCCGCCGGGAGTTGAACCCGAAACCGGAGTACGGTGCTTTACCCACCATACAACTCGGTCGGGAAATTTATTTTTATTTTAGCTTTTCAAATAATGTATGTACTTAGAGTAAATATGGAACACCATTTTCCTCAGTGAAAGAATTAGTAAATAAATGTTATAGGAAGTTTGAATTTTAATTCAAATGTAACTTATAAAACATGGTCACCATTTTTCAAAAAAGTATTTAGTAAAAATAATAATAATACAATATGAAAAAAGAATAGAATTCTGAAGTGCCGGAAATTCTTTTTGGCTTTTCTTTAGGCCGTCCGTTCAGGAAAATGTTTTTCAAAAACAAGCTAATGACATAGGAAAACGCTTTGGTATATTTTTGTTTTATTTCAAATGTCTTTTTTCAGATAATAGATTTTTTTGTGAACAATGCATTATCTCTTTTTTTAGTAAAAGCAACACGTTTTAATCGTAATAATGATTTTATAATTTTTTCGTTAATTTTCCGAAGAAATTTTTGATGTTTTTTAAGTATATGCTTTTCATGCATAAAAAACCTAAATAAATGAAACAAAAGCTGAAACGAGTCAAAATAGAAATGTTTTAGCTTACGCGCTGAAGTTAAAATGAAAAAAAGAAGACCACCTCAAATGTTCAAATGCTAAACCGTCTTACAGCAGTTTTTACCAAGAGTACGTTTGGCAGGAAATAAAATCTTTCGTTCATGCATTTTTATTTTAATGATGTTTCTGTGTAGGAATTTACCAATTAGTGTAGTGATACTATAGTGGCGTAGCCAGAAATTTTCCATGGGTGGGTTTCGACTACTGGAACTGGCATATATGTATACGTGTGTGTGATATGGAGTGAAGTATATACATTTTATATGGCAAAAAATTACTGATGGGGGGCTGTGACTCCCTATCCGCCCGTCGCTACCCCCCCTGGATACTATACATTTGATATGAAAAATTCTACTTAATAATATAAGACCGCTTTTATATAGAACTTGAAGCGGATGGTTGTCTTTATATTGCAGAAGAATAATAATGTATTGAAATTGTTTTAAGTTATCCTAAACAATCATTTAGTATGACATTGAGCCATTGGGTATAACTTTGCACCACCTCTTAGTTTTCAGTATGTAAGCTTTTACAGAGCTTATGTATGCTTTTATCCGCAGTTTCCCTCTGTTGACAATCTTGTGAAACTGAATTTTTCCTCTTTATTTTAGAAAACAAATTAGCTTCATAATACACAGTTAATTTGGCCATTCAAAGCCTTTTTTCCCCCTGAAGTACAGTTTGTAAGCTCCATTTAAATGCTAATTTAAGTTCATACAAATAAATTAATTTCCACAAGTAACTATGATTTTACCTTTTTATGATACTTTATATTCTGAAAAATATGAATTTCTTACAGGCTAATGGTTATTTACTTACTAACAATTGGTAAAAAGCACAGTTACTTTACCACGTATTCAGAGCAATATTTTGAGGAAGTTCAAAGTTAGGCTGATAACCATGTGTACCTTATACACTGAACTTGTAATTCATATTTTGATTGCATCATTGAATTCGGTTTATTTGTAACTGATTTAAAATAAATTTATATCTACAAATACAAGATGTCCCAAAAAGCTGGTGACGGGCTTTAATTTTTTATTTATTAGAGATAAGTGGGGAGTGTAAATTGAAAAAAAAAGTTCAAAATAAGGTCAGAAATAAGACTCTATTTAGAAAAAAAATACTCTCGTTAATTTTCAAAAAGTTACACTTTTTTAATTTATATGCCACTCGCGTACAAAAACATTTCCCAATTAGTAAAATGCGCCCCATACACTCATGAGGTGGTATACAGAATTTGAGAATTATACCTTGAAAAGTGTCAGAGATATGAAGATAAATATAACATCGACTTAAACCATTTTCAATGCCTCTCTAAGGTAAAAATTACGTCGAATGATCAAATTTCAGGGGTCGTACAGAAATTACGAAACACAATCTTTTTTCCACTCTAGCAATCAACGTTTGTATTCAAAATCATGTACAATCGCCCATTATCTATTTTTCAAGATATATCTGCGACATTATACAATGAAAGGCTCCCATCTGGTACATCACCTCATTAGCATATGGGGCGCATTTTACTAACGGGGATTTTTTTGTACAGGGGTCGTATACAAATTTAAAAATGTAACTTTTTAAAAATTACCGAGAGGATTTTTTTTTTTTTTTCTGACGGAGTCTTATTTCCAACCTCATTTTTGAACATTTTTTTCTTCAATTTACACTGCCCACTTATTTCTAATAGATAAAGAATTAAAGCCCGTTACCACCTTTTTGGTAACGAGCATTTAATTCTTTACCTATATATATTGAACTTTCGGATGATTAACTATGTATAAGAGGATGATTTTCCTATATATATATTGAAATACCACATATGCCTAATTTATTTATTTTTTCTTAAAACATGGAATCTTGGTGTCATATGCATATTTTTTTCACTAAACTGTTCTGAACTATATGCTCTCAGATTATTAGTTTTTTGTGATTTTTTTCAATTATTCTTTAAAAATTTAAAGTCATTAGATTTTTCATGAAATACTCTTTTGAAAGAGATAGATTTCATTAAATTCTGTCTTTTACTCTCTAAATAATGTATCTTTAAACCTAAATTTGATACCATTTTTATATATTAAAAGTTATGTTTTTTAAAGATTTTAACTACTTTTTGCTTGGTTCTTCCAAACGAAAGAAAAACATTAGAAATGATTGTGCAGTCATTCACAAAGCATGAAAATTCTACCTACCGGTATGTGCTACAAAAAGCGTTTCAGCTGATGAAGCAAAAATTTTTTTTTGAAAACAAAACATTGTGAGAGGCATAAAAAGGTCAAAGTCAAAGAAGGAGGTGGAACAACACTTCACGCATGTTCTTGGTGAGATTCATGAAGAAGTCTGGTGAATATTGGAAATGGTATAATATCAGTCATGAAATGTCTGGCGCAGTATGTCCTTTCTGGACCTTGTGCCATTAAAATCCAACCAACCAACCATCAGTCATGAACTGTGGAATGAAAAATCACATGTATCTAAAAAATCATCAAAAATATTAATCCAGCTAGTAGTCACGTAGTTCTCGAGGAGTAGTCGACTAGTTTTACGCCAAACGAGGAGCAAGTATTCCTTGAGTGAATAAAATATTCTGACTGTTAGCCGATAGCAAATGGGGTGGCGTATCAGCTTTATTATTTTATGATTATCTTTTCTATCTTTAACTGATAAACTGTTTTTTTTCAGTGAATGAACTAAAGACTGTTTTTTCACTATATTTGTATTTCGTGAAAAAATAATAAATAGTTTTTTTCAATACATTCATGATTTTTTTTCGCCACTGCTCCTACGTAAAATTATCTTTAATATGTTATTTAAAATATCCGAACATTGTGATATTGAGAACTGCAGCTCATGATTTCTCGAATATTTAGATATTTTATTTTATTAGTTTAAGGTTGTCCTTGCTCCTAGATTTTTAAAAAATAAACGAATTGCTTTAAAATACATTTCGCCGTAAAACTACAGGTATCGCAATCAGTAATTTATCGTCAGATAAAGAAAATTGCCTCTAAAGCAGTGAAGAAGCCACTCTGTCATCGGATGTCTGCAAACACCCTCGAAAAAAGAGAAAACGTTCCTGGCCTCTGCATTTAATGATGCGCAAAAGGTAGATAAAGTATGGATAACTTCGGATGAAGCATTGTTTCATCTGTCATCTAGAACTGGCAAAACTAAGATACAATATATTTCAAACGAACAGCATCGCAAAGACGCAGATGCTTTGCAAAAGGCATGCTGGCCGTCAGGTGTTATGGTGTGAATAAGAACATGTTTTAAAGGCTTAACAAAACCACTTTTTGCACAAAGTCCAAAATTGCTTAATACTACCAGAACAAAGTTTAAAGCACATGATAAAAGAAAGTAAATTTCTTTACCCTCAAGGAAACTTAGTTTTTACCACAATTCTGCACCAATTCATACTGCAAAACCAGATATAAAATGGCTGAAATATAAAAAAATTAATTTCTTCCTCTTGAGAAATTGCTACCATCATCACCTGACTGTGCTCCTTGTGATTATTTTCGATGGGGGTACTTAAAAAAACAATTAAATAGACGTAAAATAAGAATAGTTCAAGGAATTTAAAAATAAATCAAAGATGAAGTTGAAAAAATATTCACTTGGCCTATACCTTTACGTAGTGTGTACTATGCTAAAGGACACCACATCGAAAATTTTATGTAAATTACTTACATAAATGAAAAATTATGATGCTCTGAAATTGGTCACATTATTTTTTGAATCAATTTGTACAGAGAAAGTTAAAAAAAAAAAAAAAAGTTTAGTAAACATCATGTCCTTAAAATATTTTCCTTTTGAGTTCGTCATATGTTCGTCAATAACATAGGGATTTTATTAATTAATATGCACAAAAAATATTTTATTTCTATATAATTTTAAAGTAAAATTCGCATTATCCTTGACTAATTACTAAATGACTAATTAGTTTTAATGGTTCTTAAAAAAGTAACTTTAAGCTTGTTAGCTTGTTTTTAAAAATGATTACATAAATATTGATTTTTTAAAAAGAACAAATGTATTAAAATATTAAATCATCGCTAATTTGCAATTTTCTTTTTCAAGCAGTGATATTTATTTTACTTGGGATTTCTGTTCAGCCAGTTTAATATATATTGAAACACGTGTGCTATAAATTGAATTCTGATTTAATTTAAAGTCTTGGTGTAATTTTTTAATTTTCTTATTATAAAATCCCCTTTATATTTCTACGTAGTGTTTTTTTTTTTGTAGTATGTATACGTCTAATGCTATCTTACAAACTTTTTACTTCCTTAAATGTATACAATTGGCTATATCTTGATGCTGAAAATCATAAGATATCAGGCTTATGATGTTTCTTGCTTCACATTTTTCACGTGCTTTCTGATTACAATGTATTTAAGTTGCATTAGTAAACATAAATAAGTCAATTTAATATGGTTGTTGATTCTTTGGCGTGGGTACTGACTACGAAACATCTCACAAAAATTCGAATTACTGCAATTTTCAAGATGTGTTCTATTATCATTAAGAATCGTTATTTAGTAATATTAAATCTATAAATCTATATTGATATAATAAATGTTAATAATAGAAAATGTTATGAATCGAGGATGAGGTACATTACTCACAAGAATTATGTAGAGATCTTAAACAATTAAATTAATGTAACGTAAACATACTTTAAGTAAAAGACTTCAAAAAAATGAAATCCTACTATATAGTTTCGCTGATCCCTGACTCACCATTATTCCAAGCTGATTAAAAAATTAAAAAATATAAAAAATTACAAAAAGAGTAGTAACATCTACACCATATTCACGATCCGCTTGAAATTTTTCATAATTATGTATTAAAATAACGAAAAGAATCTGCGCTACTTTAGAAATCTGAAAATTTACCCGTTCCTTCATTTTAAGCGATTTTTTTACTCTTTTCAACTAAATTTTATTTCCAAAAATAAAAAATGTGAATCATTTTCGTGACAAAATCAGCCGTTTGAAGTGACAATGACGTCATCATAACGGTTATCAGACTTTCAAGGGAAAATTGCACGATTACAAGTCATTTAAAACAGTTTTTCCATATAATATAGATTATTTTTCTTTTCTTTTTTCATTAAAATAATCGTCTGTTTGAAGCATTGATATAAGAGGGGCTGTGTACACAAAACGAAAATTTTCGAATGCGATTCTGTGCGTTTCTAGAAGAGCATGAAATTCAATTTGGGTATATATTAAAAATTGAATAAAGTTATTTATTTTAAGTGGATAAAGATTAAATACTTTGAGTGTAGCCATATTCTCTTCAAATATTTATTCTAACGCCTGCTGTAATTGCCTCCATACGGGCTTTGGCTTCTAGTAATTGCTATAGCTTTCCACTGTACAAGCAGTTGGCCAAACGTTACTCATCCTCGCATTCCAAATATTCCCACTGATCTGTCATTTTCTTTACAAGAATACCATTTGCGATTACAGTTTGTTTTGCAGTCACTGTAAATAAAGCAAAGGGAAAAATCTTTAAGCGTGCTGTCGTCGGTTTACCTTTTTACTCCGGAAGGGACAACAGTTGTCCCATTGAGTGCTTTAGTCCAAAAGCCAGCTTCCGAGATGGATGAATATAAGAAAGTAGCTCCGTAAACAAAAGGGGAGTTTTACAAAAGGGCTTTTCAAAGAAGGTATTGTAAACTCTATTTTTTGCAAAATATCTTGTCGCATGCAGAATAGCAGAATGAATATTTAATGCTATGGCGCCGAGCTGAAAAGTTTCAGAGGAAACTGTTTTTCCCACGGACAATTGTATGTTGCCTTACTCAGATCAGGTTGATGAGAAAAACAGCATATACTTGTAGGGATAGAAAACTAAAAACGTGGTTTATGCGTAAATACTATAATCTATGCAAATATAATAAAGAGACAAAGCGTACTTGTTTGAGTTTCGATATTAATTGTTCGGTTTTCTTCTGTTATTTCTGTGTTAAAGATATTTTCAAGTGTGAAACTTATTTTCTTATTTCTTATATTAGGATAGTGATCAAATTAAAAAGTCCTTTCAGTGAAGTCTGTTTGCTTTATTAATGTTTAATCCTTTTATTTTTCTACATACCTTCGGATGTTTAGTTAGTGAGATCCACTTCATCATGAGTATGAAATTGGAATTCAACGTGGGAGAAAGGTGGTTTTTTACATTAATAGTCAGCAAAATTATATTTCCATTCAGTCTAACTAGAGTGGAATTTAATGAACTCAAATAAACGCTCATGGTCTAGTTAAAAATATACACTGCACATTTGAACGTAATTTTTAATGTGAAGAGCATGCATGTTCAATTGATAGAAACTGATGATATTGATTGATAGTTTATATTTCATTTGGTTGGTTAGTTGGGGGAAAAGTTGTCAATTATTCATCTATTGAGGATGTACGAAATTGTAGAGAAATGTTAACCTTTCTCTGTACAGGACTTAAGACGCTGACGTTAGTTTCAAGATACTATTCACGCGTACAATTCATTAATCAATATTAATTGCTTGATTTTTTACATTAAACTAGTCTTGCTGGCTTTTAGTAAAATATTTAATTTCACTGTTGTAAATAACTACTTTTTTCTTAAGGACAAAAAGTATTTATTGTTAAATAAGTACTCTTTTGTTTGCCTGTTTTCTTATTAGTCCATGCACAACTGGGTTTTCTGGAAAAGCGAAACAACATTCAGACAAAATTTTAAAATTTGTAAAATACCCTGCTCAATGAATATTAAAAATTATCTGTATGCGTATCTGTAATGCGTATCTGTATAATTATCTGTAAAAATTATCTGTATGTAATACCATTTAATGGCTTTTGAATTTTGAATTGTTAATAGAAACTATTATATATATATATATGTATATATATATATATATATGTATATATATATATATATATATATATATATATATATATATATATATATATATAACTAACAAGTAAAACACAAAACATACTACAAATATGACATATCTCGCATGAAAGTAACAGCTATTATCAAGAATTAGAAACCAGATTTTGAATCCAAATAAAGTGCAAGAATTATTGTGATAGTATAATGGAACGGAAATTATAACCACTGTCACCATCTTCAGGGGCCACAAACAGTGGATTATAATTTACAGTGAACCAAATAGTAGGGTTTCGGTTGTGTGGCATATCAGAAGATATATTAACTCCACACATCTGGGCCCTACCCTACTATATAAAGGAAAGAAGAAATCAAAAAGATAACAATAATTAGAAAGATAATTTTACATACCATACCTTGAGCACATGGAAATTTTATTTTGAACAGTTGATATGTGTTGCCAATGCTAAGAATTGTAAAAAGTGAAAAATGGTGTTGCCACTAAATAAAAGTGTAAAAGTGGAAAGAAGAAAGTTTAGGAGTTGCCAAATACTAATAGGTAATATTATTAAATTTTAAGAATATCCAGGTATATTAATATAATAAATATATATTGAATAATAATAAATTTAAAAGATTGAATAAAATAAATATTATAGCAAAATTAAATATAACATATTGTTTAAAAAATATAATGATTATTATTATTGACTAAGTATGTATAATAAGTTATTGTATGACAGAAGATTAATCTAGTAAATAAGAAAAAAATAATGTTTAGAACAGAATAATCACAATATAGGAACCCCGTTTTTTTTTTTTTTAAATTCCTCCAGATATATATATGCATGCATAAACACATCCAAATTGTTTTTAAACATATTACTTTTTTTTTATATATATAAGAGAAAAACTTCCTCCGCCCGACCCAACCATCCAATTACAACCTTAAAACCAAAACCCCACCCAACCTCCAGTAAATTAACAAAGACATTAGACACATCATTTTCAAGAATTGTATATAATGGATTTTAGGAACTTAGTGGGATAGTTGTATTGTCTAGCTGACAGAAATAGAGATTTAAAATTGGAGACTTTGAAATCATCAGAACATAGAAACTTGATTCTACAGCAGTGATTATAGATGATATTGCGAAATACAGATTTATGTAAGCAGGAGGAAAAATGAGTAAAGCTATTTACTTTAAAGCTAAAATCTTTACGCTTATCATATATATTGAAACTAAGGCTATTTCTAGGAGTGATGGAGATACTTAGATCTAGAAAACTAACAGAATTGTTAAGCATATGATTTTTAATTAATTCCAGAGCAGATGGATATTTTATGGGGAAGATAATGTTATTATTATTAGTAGTGTTTACTATATATATATTCCTGGTAAACGAATTTAAATATTTATATTATTAATTTAAAAAAAAATCCTTACATATCGAATTCCAAACTTACTAACGCATTTACTTCAGAATGATTCTTCAATTTATTACTTTCATATTTCTGTTCTATAGTAGGACTTTAGAAATAGTAAAAAAAAACCATTTTGCTGAGATACTTGTAAACAAAGACGGAAGTCATAAGACGAGTATTTTTCGAAAAATGATGCTAATTTATGCTTCATTTGAAGGAGTCTGCATGGATAAACACATATGAAAAATGTTCAAAGTGAACTGGCTCTAGCATTAAAAGTTAGAAGAAAATTCAAATTTAATAACATAAAAAAGGTAAAATATTTAGAAAAGTCTCATGGTGAATAACGCTGAGTTACTTTTTTAATGTGATGTAAGTAAATTTTGTCGATATACTTTATACCTTAAAGCGATAAACTTTTATATTCATGGCTTTTATTACAGAAATTTCTCATTTTTATAATGAGTACAATAAATTTGTAGTAGTAACAAAACTGTTTTATGTGAAAAAAAGTTTTTAAAATCTTAAAATATGAGTTTTAAGCTTATATTATACGCTTTTTTTTTATAAATTAATGTACTATTGATGGCGAAAAATTATGCTGAAATTCTACTATTGCGTTTAATTAGTTGACTTTTCCTGTTCTGTTACAGTAATTTTGTTATAAACAAATGTAAACGGCAAAGCATTAATTTTTATCATGGAAGATTGTATTACGGTCTTAGATATAATACATATGTTATATAAATAAACTGATACAAAAAATACAGAACAGCCAGAAATAAGTGAGTTACATTTATGAAATTTCGCACGTATAGAGTATACAAAATGTACTTTAGTAGACAAAATGATGATGAAACCATTACAATGAAACAACGTTTTATTATCACGTAGTAGCAGACAGGAAGTTATCGTAATAAGGATATAAAAACAGCCCTAAGCGGTGAAGAAAATATCTAAAGCATGCTGACATATATCCTTCATTTGTAAATATTTCCACATTTCTATCAATAGAGAAAGAGTTCAGGGGTGTTCTAAGTAGCTGAAATTGTTAACCCAAGGTGTCCTAAACATATTCGATTTGGGAAAGACAAATTGCAGGCCAATAGAACACAATCGAGCTCTATCGGGAGACAGATTGTTCTGCTAAAAAGCAGTACCAAGCCGAGTGGGTATACTAGGCAGTATCTGAGATTTCAAAATGCTGTTGCGGTATTTCAACAGCAAAAACGGTTAAAACACCTCCTGTACTTAATTAAAGTGACAATGAAGTCTTTCGGCATATTGTATTGTCACACTATGTGTAATAATAGTGTGTACCTCTCGATAACACGCACTGACCATGTGGTTTCAACAAATTCATGTCGGCCATTTGCGTCAGCTTATACTCTTTAGACCCTGTAACGGTTAAGACGGCTGGCCAATATGTGTCACCGAAACGGCTTGGCAGCAAAAGAGCGAGTTCTTTCCCTCCCGACACAGGATCTATTGACAGTTTTGCGTACCTTGAGTCTTGAGAACTTAAGGAAGAGGGTAAACAGATAATCCGTGTTCAATGGTTTGGCGAAAGCAGTTACAATGAATCTTCTTTGGATTAGCACAATAGGAAGCATCTAGCCCGTTAAGCTACTCAAGAAGGGATGTTCCAAATTGTCGGAAATTGGTGATAAAAATACCCGCTTTCCTTCAATGGGGGAAGACATTTTTCGGCCGTTTTGCTTTGAATTAATAAGTATGAGATTTTCATGGTGCTGGAAACTAAAGAGTCAAATATTATTTTAAAACTAAACATTCAATTGAGATCAAACATTTTGTTTGAAAGATTTTCTTAAATCCGAATGTAAGTATTGGAAAACACTAATTTTTCTCAAGCATCACTTGAAAAAGACGCTTATAGAAAACTAGCTGAAGTACCCGTCGTTGACGGGTTAGTACTAAATACAAATTTCCAAAAAGCAAGAACTTTCATCAGCATTGTAGGAGTACACAGAATGGATGCAGTATGTTTGCCAAAGTAAAGGAAGCGAAGTTCTAGATGCTTCATGAAATATAAACGTATTTTAAGAGAATTTTCACAAAATCTCAAAATCTAAAAAAATGCGTGAACAAAGATTCACTCAATTTTAAACTATTTTCGCAAAATCTCTAAATCTGACCGATTTTTTTTTAATTAGATGCTTATACTTTAAGGTGAGTGACCACCTATCATTTCATCAAACATAATTTTTTCACCTTTGCAGTTATTATGTGATGTGCGAACACAAATTTGCGCAGTTTGGAACGATTTTCGCAAAATCTGAAAATCTAATCAAGATTTTTTTTTAATTTGACGCCTATGTTTTAAGTGAGTGACCACCAATCATGATACCGAATTTCGTTTCAATTGCTCGAGTCGTTTATACGTGATGCTCGAACACAAATTTACGCAGTTTGAAAGGATTTTCGCAAAATCTCAAAATCCAATCAGGATTTTTTAAAAATTCGATGCCTATGTTTTAAGTTGAGTGACCACCTATCATGGTACCAAATTTCATATCATTCGCTTCAGTCGTTTTTACGTGATTTTTTTAAATTTTTAAAGTAGCGAATATTTTTTTTTCTTTCTTCTTTTCACACAGCGAAAAATGTTTAGCCGACCGCATCAGCGCTGTGGATTTTTTTAGGATACTTCAGCATGATTTTTTTCTCCTTTTTTTGAGTAACGGTGGTAAAAATTTTTTTTGTGAATGGTACTAAACCGGAAGCGTTCTACAATCAGTGAATCAGCGAATTATTAAATAAGAAAGTCAGTGAATATGTGAGTGAGTGAAGAGCGTAACTATGCGTTAGAATCACATATTATTCTACATTTTTATAGTATACTTGACAGATGAACATGTAAATAGTCGCTAATTCAGCAATTCATGACCACCACCTTCCTTGGATCTCACTCCGTGAGATTTCAGGTTGTAGGGTCACTAGTTAACCGTGGAGATGCTTAAACGTTGGGTAACTTGAAGAATTCCAATACGCTTCATTTGCGAACTGTTGCATAACCTCCTTTTAATCGCGCTTGATGGCGCTAGTTGTCTATATCCCAGATCTATGGGATAAAAAGTTCATTGATCTCTGGGGAAAAAACCCCCACTTGCTTTTCTACTGCGTACTGCGTAGGTGCTTAGGGCTGAAAGATGCCTAACCCCTTTGTATTTTGGGCTGGAAGATGCCCCTTGTAATATTAAAATGTTAAATGTTTGTGGCAATTGTAAATAAATGTATAAATGTAAATAGAACCACCGTGTTTGCTTTCTGCAGAATAATTTTGTGAATTTCAAAGCAACAGAAGAAAAGCTATTTTCAGTTTCGCACATTTTGGTGCATGATAGGCCGGGAAGTGCGTAATTCGATTCTTTGTTTGATTGTACAGTGCAAGGCTCTCGTAATTTGGATAGTTATATTTAATACTATTGAAATTATACAGGTACCGTAAAACTTTGATTTATTTGTTGCTGTTATTGGGTACAAATACGTTTTCAGTTTAATATTTTAAATATGTCTAAAACAGAGGGTACTTTGGCATTGTTGAAAGGAAAAAGAAAGATCGAAAGATCTAATATAACTAAATTGTTTACTAAGTTCGAAACTGATTTAGCTGATGAGAATGCTGATTGCGCTGAGTTAGAGGAACATCTTGCTTTTTTGACGGAAAGAGCTAATAATTTAAAATTATTAGATTCACAAATTGAAAAACTTATCGATGTGACGTTAATTGAACAAGAAGCGAATGCCAGCGATGAATATCAAGAAAAGTGTATTAGGTTCGGCTACAAAATTAAGCGTTTCTTAAAAACTAAAGAACCATTAAACACCTCAAGTTCTGAGGTTCCTTCTGCTCTTGGTTCGAGTGTAACTGAAAAGGTTAATATTCCTCATTCGGTCAAACTTCCAAAATTAACTATTCGGCCCTTTTCTGGCGATCCAAAATTGTGGAACGAATTTTGGAATTCGTTTGATAGCACTATTAATCAAAATGATTCAATTTCTAAGGTTGAGAAATTTGCTTATTTAAAATCATTTTTGTCTGGATCAGCATTAAGTGTCGTATCAGGTTTCGAACTTACCGACATTAATTACGATAAGTGTGTTAATTTAATTAAAGAGCGTTTTGGACGCAAAGATTTAATTGTGAGCTCTTTTATGCATAAAATTTTAAATTTGCAAAATGTCAAATACTCTACAAATGTTTCTGGATTACGCAAACTGTACGACGAATTGGACATTTCAATTCGTAATTTGGATTCAATGAAAATTAATTCTAAAAATTATGGACCTCTCTTGATTCCAATTTTGTTAAATTTATTACCAGAAGATCTTGTGTTAGAATTTAATCGGCAAAGGAAATCTAAAGAGACCGATGATGTTTCGGAACTTCTTTCGTTTTTGAAATGTGAAATTGAGTGTCGAGAATCTATTTATTTTACATTAAATGAAAGGAAAGAAATGCCCTCTAACCAGCGTACCCAGCATAACAAATTTGTAAACAGAGGATTTAAAAGAAATGTACCCTCAGCGAGTGCTCTGAATGTAAATACGCATATACCTAAGCTGATATGCATTTTCTGCAATGCTCTTCATGATTCATTAAAATGTAATTTAAATGCTCAGAAAAAAATGGAAATATTGAGAAATGATAGACGTTGTTTTAAATGTTTTAAAAAATTTCACCAAAGTTCCCATTGCAGAACGAATAAGATTTCTTGTTACAAATGCAAAAATGATAACCATCATGAATCTGTCTGTGTAAATGATAATAGTAAATTAAATTTTAAACGCGTTGATTACAACGCTTTAAATGCCGAAAGTTATACGAGCTCTCCCGAAGGGAAAGGCCGTGAAGCTGCTGAGCATAGCGAGGTCAAGGTCAATTCTCCTCCCCCGAAAAGCGAGCTTATCAATTCCGTTACTTTCGATGTAAACAAGGAGTGCGCTAAAAGTGTTTACTTGCAAACTTCAGCTGCGGTCGTTAATTCTGAAAGTGGTAGTAAGTTAACACGCGTTTTTCTAGATAGTGGGAGCTCTCGGAGTTTTTGCTCAAACAAAATTGTCGAGCAGTTAAATTTAAAGCCTGTACGTTATGAGAATTTGTCTGTATTTTCTTTTGGCATGAAACAGACAACTGAAAGGCTATATCCTGTTGTGGAGTTCCAGTTGATGTCTAGAGATGGGAAATTTAAAAGGAAAATACAAACTTTAGTTGTAGAAAATATAACGGGCGCAGAAATCACGACCCCAGATGTTTTTATTCGGAATTTCATGGAAACACATTGTTTAAACCTTGCAGATTCGTTTTCGAATTCTGATGAGTTGAATATTGAAATTCTGATTGGCAGTGATTTATTTTGGGATTTTGTTTTAAATGAGAGGATTACTATAAATAAAACTGTAGGGGCAATTAATTCTGTTTTTGGTTGGATAATTTACGGTTCTAATTTCATTGGACAGGAAAACTGTGCGCAAAACGTTGCGATTATGAATAATGTAGTATTAATGAATGACTTAGCGGATCTTTGGAGGCTTGATAGCTTAGGAATAGTTGAATCACAGGAAATGTCCTGTAAAGATAAGGAAATAGTGGAGCATTTTGAAAGAGAATTAGTGTTTAAAAATGGCAGATACGAAACAAATTTACTTTGGGATTGCGAAGCTAGCGATCTGGATAGTAATTTTTCTGTTGCCAAAAGGCGCTTTAGGAATTTAAAAACTAAATTGAATGCTGATAGGGAAATTTGCGCAGAGTATAAAAATATCATTAATGAACAAATATCGGATGGTATTGTAGAAGAATGTAAGAATAATAATTGGAATGATGGTTATTTCATGCCCCATAGAGCGGTCATTAGGCCCGATAAGGAGATATCTCGTGTTAGGATTGTTTTTGACGCTTCGTCAAAGGGTGAAAATTGTAAATCATTAAATGACTTATTAGTGTCCGGCCCTAACCTAAACCCTAACATTTTGGATATAATATTAAAATTCCGTAAATACCATATAGCATTTTCGGCAGACATAGAAAAGGCCTTTTTAATGATTAGTATTGCCGAAATAAGTCGAAAATATTTACAATTTCTATGGTTTGATGATTTTGAAACGGATTTAATTAGAGTTATGAATATGACTCGATTACCCTTTGGAGTTACTTCAAGTCCTTTTATACTTGCTGCTACGATAAAATATCACCTTAAGCAATATAAAAATGATTACCCCGAAACTTCTGACATGCTAAATTCTTCCCTTTATGTGGACGATTTATTCTACGGAGCAAACTGTATCGAGGATGCATATCAGCTGTCGTCTAATGCTGCCTTTATTCTGAAAAATGCAGGAATGAACTTACGTAAATTTAATTCCAATTCCGCTGAATTAAAAAATGTTTGGGTAGAAAATAAATTTGAAGTAAATGAGTCGCTTGCACTGTCAAAAGTGTTAGGTCTAATTTGGAATACTGATGAAGACAATATAAAACTTGATTTACACGAATTTTCAGATTGTTTTGAAAATATAAGCGGTAAAATAACAAAAAGAGTCGTTCTTAAAACCGCCGCAAAACTGTATGATCCAGCAGGCTATGTTACGCCCTTCACAGTTAGAATTAAACTTTTGCTGCAACAAATATGGCTCTTAGGAGTTGATTGGGACGATGAACTTCCCCAGGACTTAAAAACTGATTTTGAAAACTGGTTCTCTGATATAGAAACTGTTAAAACTATTTCAATTCCTCGTGAATACTTCCCTGACTGCGACGTGGTGAAAAACTGTGATTTACATAATTTTAGTGATTCAAGTCAAAAGGCTTTTGGGTGTACAGCTTACTTTCAGTACACCAACAAATTAGGTGAAATTAAAACTACCTTCGTTTGTTCAAAGAGTAGGGTTGCTCCCCTTAAAGCTTTAACGTTACCACGGTTAGAACTGATGGGAGCTGTAATTGCTTCCAGAGTGCCGAAATATCTTCAAAAGCTATTCGGTGATGTTATAAAAAACACCTTTTTGTGGACTGATTCTAATATAGTATTATGCTGGATTAAAGGATCCCCCAAGAACTGGAAACCCTTTGTTTGTAACAGGGTCACCGAAATTCAGGAAAATACCAACCCTCGGCAATGGCGATACTGCCACGGTAAGCAAAATTCGGCAGATCTTTTAACTAGAGGTTTGACTGCCGAATCACTGAAGAAAAGTTCTCTTTGGTGGCTGGGGCCATTTTGGCTACAATGCCCTACTACAGAATGGCCAGAACAACAAATAACTCAAACAAAAGATGAAGACATCCCTGAAGCTCGTAATAACATTTTAGTCAATGACTGTATTGTTCAAAATAAAGAAGAGCTGCTTGACATAAATAAATTTAGCTCAGTCACAAAGTTTATAAGAATAATAGCATATGTTAAACGATTTATTAATGCTTTGAAAAAAACGAATGTAAATAAGGGTCCTCTTTCTACAGAAGAAATTCAAATGTGTGAAGACATGTGCATCCGTAAAGTTCAAATGGAATATTTTTCTTCGGAAATAGCCTCTCTAAATTCTCAAAAACCCATTTCACCAGATTCCAGTATATATAGTTTATGCCCTTTTTTAGATGAAAACCAAATTCTCAGAATAAGAGGAAGATTAACAGAAGAAGGCGAATTAACAAGAGAGGAGATACACCCAATTCTACTACCAAGAAATTCACGATTTACAGAATTAATAATATTACGAGACCACAATAAAGCTATGCATTCTGGGTAAGTATTACTTTAACGAAGATTCGTCAAAGGTATTGGATACCCAAAGGAAGACAAGTCGTAAGAAAAGTTATAAACAGGTGTCTCATATGCAGAAGGCATTCAGCGAAACCAGCAAGTCAAATGACGGGACAGTTACCTAAGGACAGAATACTTGAATCTCCTCCCTTTAGTGTGACAGGTGTCGACTTCACCGGACCTATATACGTAAAGTTGGGAAAAGAAACTCAAAATTCTTATGTCGCATTATTTACATGCGCAGTCACTCGAGCAGTTCACCTCGAACTGGTCTCGGATTTGTCTTCTAAAAGTTTTATTTTAGCACTTAGACGCTTTTTGTCCCGACGAGGGAACACTAAGATATTTTACTCAGATAATGCTAAAACTTTTAAATGTGCTAGTAAGGACTTACAATACTTTGTAGACCTGATCAAAGACAAAGAAATCCAGAATTTTGCATCATCTGAAGATATAACATGGAAATTCATAGTTCAGCTTGCCCCATGGTGGGGAGGGTTCTATGAAAGATTGATGAGATCGATTAAAGAACCGCTCAGAAAGGTCTTAGGAAGAGCTCAGCTTACCTTTGAAGAGATCATGACTCTTCTTGCAGAGATTGAAAATATTCTTAACCAAAGACCGATTACTTATGTATTTAATGATCATTCAGAGCCAGAACCCTTAACCCCTTCTCATTTCCTTTTGGTTGGAAGAAAAATAGAATATCCATACAACTTTGTAGAAATAACAAACAGATCTTCAACCAAAGAAGGACTGAAAAAAAGGAAATTATACCAATCTAAGATTTTGTCTCAGTTATGGAAAAAATGGAAAGGTGAGTACCTTTTGAACAACAAAAATTTCCACGAACTTTCGACTCCTCAGAAGAAGAGGGACTTACAAGTTGGGGACATTGTTCTCCTTGAAGGTTCAACTAAATCTAAGTTCTTGTGGAACTTAGGTATGATAACACAAACTATGAAAGGTAGAGATGGACTCGTTCGATCATGCGTCGTAAAAACTAAAAATGGAGAATTTCGACGCCCAGTCCAGTTTTTGTATCCACTGGAAATCAATGACTGATACATAAACTTTGAACTTGTGAATCATTACTGAACTATAAGTGTTAAATTCTTTGACTTTAAAAATATTAATTTTGACTTTGTAATTAATCTAGAAATTTGTGTTTAGTAATCATCTGTTTAAGTAGCACTTTGAGAAAATTTATATGTTCACATTGTTACTTAACCTAGTGCTATTATAGATTGAGGTAATTGGTAAGTATTTTTTTTTATTGTTGATAAAGAGAAAAATGCGATAATTTTTGTAAAATTATCAGGTGGGGAGTGTTGCATAACCTCCTTTTAATCGCGCTTGATGGCGCTAGTTGTCTATATCCCAGATCTATGGGATAAAAAGTTCATTGATCTCTGGGGAAAAACCCCCCACTTGCTTTTCTACTGCGTACTGCGTAGGTGCTTAGGGCTGAAAGATGCCTAACCCCTTTGTATTTTGGGCTGGAAGATGCCCCTTGTAATATTAAAATGTTAAATGTTTGTGGCAATTGTAAATAAATGTATAAATGTAAATAGAACCACCGTGTTTGCTTTCTGCAGAATAATTTTGTGAATTTCAAAGCAACAGAAGAAAAGCTATTTTCACGAACAATCGACACGGGTGAGTTACGCCGCGATTCTCGTACGCACTATCCACCGCCTTGAATGACGGTTGTCGTATGAAGCACGTCTCACTATTTTGCGTGTGTGAGAGAGAAATATTATAGTTATTAATTTTTATTATAGGTTATTGCATAATTAAACAAATAAATAAAACTTTTTTCCGAAGCAAATAAAATATTATATGCTCATATTGCATGATGTAAAAACACATAAATATCATTTGTCATACAAAATTACCCAAACAGATTAAATAGAAGATTTAACTACACCTTAAAAAAAGAAATACAACTAAAAATATATTCCCGCATGGCTAAATTTATATTTTTCAATCAACTGCAAATTGAGGAATGTAGTATAATACTTTCTTCAAGTTTTATCCCTATCTTTTTCAAAAACTCTTTATTTTAATGAACACGGTTTAAGCTTGATAATTTCGGATTAATTGCATACTTCATTAAATGTCGCTGATGATAATGAAGCTGAAAAAATATTTTAAGAGATACTTTTGAGGAATAAATAATCGATAATCTGATATTACAATTTTTAGGAACCAGCTCATTTTTCTATTAATTAAATAAAAATATAAAGTATTCTGTTAATTATGTCTTCGAATCAATAAAGTTCACTTCGAATCAATTAAATTAACTAGCTCATAAATAATTTAATATAAATGCTATTTAAATGCAGACTCTTCGAGCTATAAGGTTTAATGCAATTATATTTCTATAATATAATGATTTCAAAATGGGAAGATACATATATAAATTAATTAGTTACACATGTAAAGATATGTTATTATGTAGTATTCTTACAGGTTAACTCTTTGTTAATATTTAATTACAATACTAGTTGCTATATGATGTACCAAAGAGCTCGTTGTGGCAACGCTCCGGACACAAACGAAAAACCAATCAGACAAGCCTTAAAGTAAACGGTGGCAGCGGCGAGCGAGCAGTGCTATTTGTTCGGTACAAAATTCCCCCTTTGATGTTACAAAGGCCGCTAATGGGTTTTACTCAAAAAGTAGTCATTGTATAAAAATAGTGCAAGGGAATTTCCTTCATGATTTTTTAAGAGCTTAAAAATGAGATGTTAACGAAGTTGAAACTCGCGAAGTATCAATGACTGATTTTTTTTGAAATAATAAAAATTGAATTTTTAGAGTAGACTCCATCATGTAGTCTATTTTGGTGTCACTAATGAAAACCTACTGAAAGGATTGAAAACAATGTTGAATTTTAAATTAAAAACCAAAATATTTCTCTAAAAACTAATAGAACTTTTCCATTTCGTCTGTTTTCCAACACTCATTTTAAAACTTGTGGATCCTACTTTTTAAACAACCTTCGAAAGAGCGATTGGAGCCATCTTTTCACTATATACCTACGAAATTTCAAATGTTTTAGTGTTCAACTTATATCTGTAGGCGATTCCAACTGTAGTACGGGAATTTCAATGAATGTATGATAAATATGAATGTATGATAAATATTCAACAAAAAATTGTCACGGACAGAATGACAGAACGACAAACTTTTTTTTGAGGGTCGCACTGGATTCAGAGGTGCTTGAAACGGATAGAAATCGCAAAATTTTTAAATTCCCAGAAATGTACAGACAAAAGTCTAATTTTATTTATATAGATGTGTTTCTCATCGGCGTAATTCTTTTGTTCATTTAGACCTTTTTATGTTAAAGATTTGTTTGTCAACTGTGTCCATAAGTTTTCCGTATCACATACTCTAATAACACAGGGACGTATTGAGCCAGAAAAGTTCCGGTCGCAAATGCGTCATGCGTTTGTGTAGTCGTAACCACGTGACTTTTAGCACCATACTGTACCATGTCTTATGATATCCATTACGTTGGGGGAGGGGACAGCCAGGCATGCGCTCCTGAACTTCCATAATAAAAAGATATTACTCTAAATCTTCCTTTTAGAAACAGTATAAGCTTCACTTTTCTTACTCTTGAATATGTTTGATGCACTCCTACTACCATGAGTACTACCAACGAGTTTATGTTTGGTTTGATATATAAATAGAAAATTAAAAAAAAAAATATTCATAACAAAATGTAGCACTTTTTGTGTTCTGGGAGTTTCAATTTAGTTTATTAATTAACGTTTAAATAATTCAAAGTTTTCCATATTTTTTTAACGAATTGATTCATACAAAACTGTAATTTTGCTTTCACTAATGTCTTCTCTGCTTAACCTTCTTCATGGAGAGTGAGCTAATTCCCCCGCTAGCCCACTTACCCACCTCATCCTGCATACATACAAAATATGCTAAAACTACGAATAACAAATGGAACAAATTATCTTCAAACATACTATATATAATCAATAAAAAGCTCTTTCATACCTCGCACTTGATAAGCTTCTTTTTACTTGATATTCTCGGAAATTATGCGAAGCATTTCATTATTAATAGGCAAATATGTATTCAGATTTTTCTATATTAATTAGGAAATTTACGGGATCCTTTCAGTGAGTTAGTAAGATTAAAATAGTTTTTAAAACAAATCTTTTAAATAAATTTGCTTAGGTTCTATACTTAATTAAATTTGATTTTTCAGAAAGACGAAGAGTAAGTGTTAAATTATTTTAGGGGGGGAAAAAGGACATTTCATAATTTAAAAAAAAACTGCACTGATTTTAAATTAAATGCTTATCTTACAGTTTTTTAAAAAACTGTAAGATAAGCATTTAATCGTTGTGTATAAATAAATGCTCGTAGCTGAAAAATGTAATATGCATCTTTTTCTACTAACAATGATATAATCTAATTTAATGAATCCTTTAAAAATTAATTAATTAATTTTCTTTTTCTTGACATTTTTTCTCTGACATTTTTTCTTGACATTTTTTCTCTTAAAAACTGGAAATTAATATTATGCTTTGTTCTTTCTCAAAAAGCTGTTTAGGCTCCCAGGCAACTACTTTTGGGGGGATTATGATTACAAAAAGCAGAGAAGTCTTAAGATCCAAGAAGGTTTTAACACAAGAAAGGCGGAGGGGCATGTGTGGATCCTGCAGTTTTTTTATTGTCCTGTAATTCCAATAATAACTAAATGAATATACTGAAACTTTCTGACTTTGTGATCCTATTTCAGTAATTATTTTGTCATTTATCTTTTAGCCAAATAGAGGCGTAAATATTGAACTTTTTACCTAGAATGACGAGACGGGCGACTGTGGCTCCTTAGGTGTTTTAAAATAATACGGAGAAATTCCTTGTTTCTTGTTATCTCTGTCACATTGCAAATACTATTCTGTGAGTATATTTTAAGCTTTGCCTTTTTTTTGTACAGCAAGCAAATGCTATGCCTCCACCCCATTGGTGACAGCCAAAATAAGGCATATAAAAGAATGCACACAAGAGAAAGCACGTCATCGTCTAAATAATAACACTTGAAATCCATCTTTTGGTGAATTTAAAGCTTTTTTTTCACACAAGAATCTTATATGGAGCAAAAAACATTCATTTGAATTCTTTATGGTCGACCGTTTGGACGGGAAGGGGCACAGTTTTTCTTAAAGACTATGGCTAGAGATCGTTTGAAAGAAATCTTGCGTTTCCTTCACTTTGATCACAAAACAGATAGATCAGGGCAATTGAATTCCGATAAATTTAGCACTAACTTCTGATTTATGGTACTCTTTCATTGAAAACAGAGCATTTTGTTATAAATCTGGAGTGGATCTCACTTTAGATGAACAATTTTTTTTCCATCAAAGGCTATTTTACCCAATATATTCCAAGCATGTTTTTGATAAATTTTTGGTACTTCTTTGTGTAGATTCAGAATATGTGCTCAATGGCTTTCCTTACACAGGTGAAGACAAGCGCAGCCAGCTGACCAAGCTGTTCATGAACATGTTGTTATGAAGTTGACTCAACCTTACTTGGGAAAAGAAAGAAGCATAACTACGACAGCTATTTTACTACTGTAAAATTATGTGAGATTGTTTTACAGTAGTAAACCAAAACCTATCGATTGATAAAGAAAACATGAACGACCCTCATATCCGGGCTACTGCTCTTTCTTCTACTGAAATTAGCTATCCTGTTAGTCATTCGGTTTACGTCTTCACAGATAGCTCAATGTTCCAGAGATGAAATGGTGCAGGCGCTGGAATATTTTGTGAGCACTTTGCTTTCAACAAAGCCGTTGGAAGTGATGCTACAAGTTTTGATGAAGAACTTGAGGCTATTCTTATTGCCTTGAAATAAGTTATAGTTTGTAAACGAAAATTCATTAAAGTAGTTAACCTATCAGAATGGCCTTCAGGCCATCTCTAGTACTAAGTCCGCAATTCTAAAAACTTTTTGACTGTAGGTGTCTTTTAAAGTCACTTGCTTATTTTGTGGTGTTGCAGTGTGTTCCCTCCCCCGCACTGTAGAGTAGAAGGTAATGAAAGAGTTGATTACCTCGTAAAGAAAGGTACTACTGTTTCGCAGAGGAGAAATCTTTATTTGACTTTTCATTCTGCTAAACTTCTATCCAAAATAGAATTTGAGAAAAGATTTAAATTGGATTTGACTACATTACTTATTGGAAAGGCCTGGGAACATCGCTATGATAATGGAACGTTTGTTATGAACCTGTCACGAAGTTCTGCTAATGCCATTTTCCGTTCTTTAACAGGACATGATTATCTCAACGCACATCTTTTTGGAATTGGACAGAAACACTCTCCTGTTGTGTGCCTGTGTGACTCTGGGTCCTCAATTGGCAGTTTACATATTGACACGTGTTTTGCACTTATAAGTTTTAAATGTATTGTTCAAAAATACTTTGAAGCCAGGAATCTAATGACTTGATTGTTAAAGACTGGCACTTGACATAAACAGATAAATAAATATGTGTTTTGCAATGTTTAAATCTAAACAATCGATATATATCTGTGTGTGTGTGTATGAAGGAAGGAGATCCCCACTAATTTGAAAAAAAATAACTATTAAAAAACAAATAAAATACTTTTAATCAGTCAATGAGCTTTTTTCGTTAATCTTGCACTTATGCTGCTAATACACCTTAAACTATAGAACAACTTCTTTTATATATTTTTATCACATAGTTAATTTCGCGCATGCAGTGTATGACTGTGCAAGGAAATTTGTAATAATGAAATGCCAAGTTTTAAATAAAATCAATGTTTGTAGTGGAATCCTTGGCTAACCACTCCCACGTGTATTGTCGAGTATTTTTACTTTCCGAACACGTACCATGTAAGGAAAGCATTGCAATCATGAGAAAATTCTACTTTGAGATTTTGGGGAATTTACAAGTTTTGAGATCTTCTGAGTTCATTTATGCTGTTGATTTCCGGATGACTTTTACGACAAATCGATAAAGTAATAATAAAAATGAACAACACCTGTTATTTTTCATATTTTCTCATTTATTTGAAGGTTAATCTATTAAAATTGAAATATATGTCAAATGTTTGGTAGGAAAAAGCAATTTAAAAAAAAATAATGACTCTTTTCGAAAAAGTGAAAAAGCATGATTAAGTTAATGAAGCACTATTATATTGGTAGCTCGGATTACGAACACGTAAGGATCATTCATGTTTTTAGTAAAATTGAATCATAAAATTGTCAATAGGAATGTACGTGGGAATACTTGCTACCTCGTAAAATCGCAGTGTACGTAAATAGGATTCGTAAAAACGGGAATAAACTGTAATAAAATAATACTGAATACTTGAGGTAGATTTGTTTTCTTTTAATTGAATAACATAAAGTCTGCGCCATAAACATTTTAAAACTAATTTATCAAGGGCCGACCTAAAGCCTATATCACATACACACACTTTTAATATCAACTGTTTCTTGTGTGTTTTATTTACCTGCAGTTTCAGAGTTTATGGTAATCTATAAAGCACATAAGTAAAAGTATCTAAAATATATATATCTTTCTTGAAACTGGCAACTCTTTATCTAATTTCGCTCTTTAAGAACTTACAACTAGTAAAATTGCAAATCACTAGGATGTCTGGATTCGAATTCTTTTTACTGTTATTATGATAGAAAGAAATTAAATTTCTTTTTTATATATTTTATATTGTAAATGTAATTACTGTATAAAATAATAATTAATATATAAAGTGTTGCCTTCTTTCGATAATTTGCTAAGATATTGAAGTACCTAAGCTACATCTGTTATGCTGACGAAAACTCAAAAAATACTTCACTTTATGATTTTAGAATTCAACCAGTTCTTAAACATGCTGATACAAGAAAAATTCGAAGTGCACAAATATCAATGTTGGTTTTTGCACCAATGTCAATGCTGAGAGACTAGCAGGTGGTTACTTTACTCAACGATTTAGTTGTTAGAACTCTATCTATCACGAAAATTCAACAAAATGGAAAACTCGATTGTTTGCAACATGTATTTATTTTTCATTATACATACATTACGTATTGACTGATGCACACTTAAACACTTCAATTTTAGGTTAATAAGTCTTCTATATGTTCAAATTCGCCGAATTTCTATTGAATAAAATCCCAAAGTTGATAATTTACTTGAATATATATATTACCCAAGAATGGGCAACTGTCGTTGAGGAATTTGCCTCTACCACGGCCCAAACTATCAGCCATTTTAGTGTGAGGGCACCGATGTCGGTCCAAAGTTATACCCTATTAACGAACAGAAAAGCTAACGCCCAATACCTAGCCGGGAATCGAACCCGCAACAACGCAAATTTGATATTTATGTTATAATTATATTGTGTGCAAAAACATCATAGTGCATAATCGAGAAAAAAATTCTTGGGAAAAATATCTGATCGATATTTCATTATAAAAACACCCTTTAAGAATCATTAACAGAATAATACTTTTATTATTCGAATTCTGTTTTATTTTAGTCTTGTTTGAATGGCGTAAGAACCACATCTTATTATACGACGAAAATTTTCTGGAAAATTCAACTGGAATCTCTTTTTGTTTACACTCATAAAGGTACAGCTGCGGAAGGAAAAGGCCCACTTGATCTTTATTTGGCCATTATTCGTCGGACTGCAAAGTTATATATACCATTCGTTTGCAAATAATGTATACTTTAATTTTCTAGTAATTTAATTTGCATAAAGGGCCGTCTTTACATTCAATTCTGAATCAATTTCGTTTATTTCAATGGCAACATACTACTTTGACTTTATTAAACGAAAGAAAATATTCAAATTACCCTAAATATGAATTTTCACCAATTTTCTACGATAATTTCCGGATATATTCTGATTCATTTTTCGCGCGATTTTAAGGGACTTTCTGCAAATTGAGAAAAGCTATTTGTAGGTTCCAAAATTTTCGCCTTTCATTCATTTCGCTCGCGAGAGTTAAAAGAAATAGATATTATTTTCACGGAAAATACTGTTTCTAGTCTTAATGTTTTTTGTACTAAGAATATCCGGTGTAAAATTTAGACTATTTAGTGAGTGGTTCAAAAGACCCGCGAGTCCATAACTTTCTTGGATAGTACACATGATTTAAAGGAAAAATGCAAAACGCTGCTCACGATTTTGAAAATCTTTCTAATTTTGAAATTGTTATTGAGTATTTCTCTTGAAGGTTCTCTTAGACAGGTGAAATGTTGCCAGGTGTGAGCTACTCAGCTACGGTCGAACTTGAAGAATGGTTTCATGATTGAAAATTTATTTGTTTGAATTTCGTGTGAAAAACGCAATTACTTTTTTGCCGACCCAATATTATCACTGTGCTTGTTATTTCGTATTCTTCATTTAATATTATCGTCTGAAATGTGAAATATTCTTATGACTTTTGGCGGTATTTTAATTTATAGTCACATGAAAATATAGACAGAAAAACGTGATTTTGAATGTTTGTTAAATTATGAGGAAGTCCAAAGACCTGATGTTTCCAAGATTAAAAAAGGTCAAATTCATTCCTAGAATATTGAGATGTTAGTTTTTCAGAAATACGACGTTGTATTGGAAGATATACATCTACTGCAATACATTTAATTCTATACATGGAAAACATTTTATTTGGTGGGATATGGTAACGGACCCAACAATAGACACTTTATAGAATCACCGTCAAAATGTAAAATCCTATAATTTATTTGCTTCAAAATTCGATATTTTTAATAACCCTATGTTTTACTGTTTTTGCACAATAGAAATCTAATTTACGTTTATTTTACGCAATTTTCAAAAAACTGCCACTTAATAAATTTATATATGGTCCCTTAACTCAGGAAAATAACGCATTTTATTTAATATAAATTAAACTATTGAACGTAAAAATTTGAAATTTTGGACAGCCATTTAAAATCACTTTTTGGATCTATTTCCATCAAAATTTCGCTAGGTTACTATTAATAATTTTTTAATGTTAATTTAATAATTCATAATTATATTTTATTAAAAATTATAATAATAGTAAATTATGTTTGGGTCGTTTTGTTCTAGTAGTACGAATAAAAGTCAGCTTCTTATCAATATTATATGAGAGTATGAAAAAATATTTTAACATAGGGGGAGGGGGATTTTGGGTTCTCATAACTCACATTTTCAGTCCAAATTTATTGAAAATTAGTATCCGGGGTGAAAATGAGCTAATTTTTTGAAATATTAAGTGAAATATAGGGGTCGCTACTGGAGAAAAAAAAATGGTGCGAATTTTAATATGGAGACGGCCAGTTATGCAATTTTTATGTATAGCAACTTAAAGGGTACGTCAATCGTAAGCGATTGGCATATGTAACTTTTCTGTACGACGAACGACGGCTGAATAAAGTTCAAGTGGGCCTTTATTTCCGCCGCTGTACATTTTAAATGCGTACATAAAAAAAAAATAATAATTACTTTATTGCTAGCCCGTATTCGTACATTCCTTTTTAACACACGAATTTATATATAAATACGTAAGTTTAAAAAAGAAAAAGGAAAAAATGTATTGTCGTATTTTCATCTGCGGGTTGAGCTTTGCTTAGTACTTCTGAGGATGAAGATGTGTCTTAGTACATTGTTCTGGGTTCTGGTATTATTGAAGAAGTCCCGGTACACTTTCTGAAACTTTTTGTTTTCGTGAAAATTACCTGAATAGATTTTTATTTTCTGTAGCGGATGTCTGGATTTTTAATCACACATCCTGAATAAACATCCACCGACAGACTCTACCTTGGTCATTCAAAAAAGTAAAACCGTCAATTTATTTGAGATATCATATTTTTTAAAAATAAGATCGCCCACACCATTTGAATAGTATGTGACACTCGAAGTCCCGAATAGTATTCGAACGGAAATCCCGAATCTTATTCGTTCACAAAGTGCGAAAACTATTCGAAGAGTGAAATCGCGAGTAATATTCGAATAGTGAAATCAAATAGTAAAATCGTGATCGCAAATAGTATTCGCAATTTATTCTTTCTATACCGGAGAACCTGGTTTTCATCCAGAGCTCCGGCATCGACGTCTACCGAATGAACCTATCATAATCGTTCAAACCCATAAAATTCTAAAAAATTCAATCGTCAATTCATTTGAGGCAATCTATTTTCAAAAATTCATTAGATCTCTCACTCATATATCGTATTTGAAATGACGAATACTATTAAACTAGTGAAATCCCGAATTCAATTCGAATATAAAGCACGAATATAATTCGAATAATAAATTCGTGAATCTTCAGTATGCGTTTTATCGATTATAGATAATATTTTAATTGCAAAAAGCGATGATAGGAATTCTTTGAATGGCACATCACTATATCTGAATAATAAAAACTGCCATCTTCACTTTAAAAAAATTATTCTCAGATAATGTACTTGAAAAATATCACATTATAAAAACTAAGGAAATTCACGAAAATAGTTATAACTCGCTCAAAAATAAGTCAATCCATATAAAATTCTAATGTGTAGTCAAATGAATGCAGCTGAGTAAATCTGCAATTTTCAAATTAGTGGCGTTACATCTAAAATAACGCAATTACAAGGAGCATAAAATTCATTGTTTTAAACCAAGGCTGAAATTTGTGATGTGATTTAAGCTAAGAAATAGGAGATAGACGAAAACGCAATAATGGCATCCGGGCACCATTTCCCCGAAAAACTGGAATAAAGTATTATTGGGAGGTTAGAGACAAGAAAAGTCAGGCACACGTGGCCAGCTGATTAAATGCAGTCTTTCTGTGGTTCATAGACACTGACAACAATTTCTAACTACAGATTCGGCATTCAGAAAGTTCACAACAAGACGGCCAACTCTTACGATCAGCGCTGATGACAGTTATACTTTATGCGCAAGCAGTAATAGAGCCGCTAATCAACTTAATTCAGATTCTCTATTGCTGAAGCAATTGTTAAGTCATTATCAGTGTCAACCGTCCTTAGAAGGCTTCAAAAAGGTGGTCTGTTCGCTAGACGACCAGACATTTGCGTGCCACTCATGTCATGCCACAGAAGGGACCGTTTGAGGTTAACACATCAACATGTCCACGAGACAGCTAATCAGTGGAGGTCTATTCTCTTTACGAATCCTTGATTAGTCTCCAAAGCGACAGTAGGTTTTGTTTGATTTGGAGAAGGCCTGGAACATATTATCGCGCATCAAACGTCGATGAAAGAGTTGAATACACAGGAGGCAGTGTCTGGATTCGGGGAGGAATCTTTTAATTTGGACGCACATATCTCCATATCTTTCCACGTGGAACCGTGAATGCTCAGAACTTATAGAGACTGCATCCTTGATCCTTAGGTACTCTTTTATGCCGAGAAATTAGGTGATGATTTCCTTATTCACGGTGACAATGGTAGACCGCAAAGAGTTCGCATCGCATATTATTATCTTGAGTAACAAAAGATTCAGTGGATGAAGTGACCAGTTGGAGCACCGAACAGGAATCCTATAGAGCTTGTTAGGGCGATTTAGAAAGATGTGTAGTTGCTCCTAGTCCTCCTTCCCCGACCCTTGCCAAGCGTGTAAATGCTTTGGCAAGAGCGATTCTCTTCTATCCAAGGGAAATGTAAGACTGCAGAATTAGCAGCATCACTATAGGATCTGTATTGCTTCTAGGAGTATCCTATTCCACACTGAAGATACTTTTCCTATGCCTAACTTACACTTCCAATTTGTTGATTTTATGCATATTCTAAATTCATTAATTCCATATGTGTCTGATAATTTCTTTTTTCTTTTATTTTACAGCTTACTATTTACTGTATGCTGTGGGATTGTTTCATTAAATTCTGCACGCAATTCTAATCGCAATTTTTCTGATTTTTCCTTAAATAATGATAGCGTTTTTATTTTTTATTTTGTACGTATAGCGAAAATAAATGTACTTTGTATCTTGTATTTTTTCAATTCTGAAAGTATTTTTTTTATCTTGTATATTTATGTGCTTGAATGAATGTGTGTTTTGCATTACATATCGAAAATACATTTTGATGTAGCCGAATTCCGCATACTTAACAAGAGTAATCTGCAATGACATAAAGATATATTATCCTACAACAATTACTTAATGCATTCAAATAAATTAGAAAAGTTCATTTGTTGCTTGATCGAATGTATGATGGCTTGTTGGTTAATTTAGCTAGCAAGTGTAAGCTATCAAAAGATAATGAATTTTAAAATGTACTTCATATGATTCACTCACAGTTCTGTTAATTTCCGAAAGTTAAGACTTAAAGTAACTCTTTTCTTTATTCCACAGAAAAGCACCGAACTTGTAATGAACATAAGGAATTACTACTATATTTTTCTTTCTGTATTTAATAAATGTTCTGAGTTAGTAGAAAGTACAGAAGAAAATGCCTACGCCAGTTTAAAAATTAATCTGCTTCTGTGATATATCACCCAATCATTGAGCCATGTACAACTAAGGTACGTGTATCAAAAGTTACAAATCCGATATCACAGTATGTTACTAGTATATAAATATAAATCAGAGGCAGCCTTTATTTATCATTGTGAAATATAGACAATGTGAAATGGTGCAACAAAATTGTATCATTTATGTTACAGATGATATATGGTATAATAATTCTTAGTCGGTAAATATCTGATGCTTTTCCTAAAATTTATTTGTTTCTTTCACAGTCGAAACATAAAAAATTTCTTAGACTTTTGAACACTGTATAGTAGAATGGACTTAAGAGCTCCTTTTTTTTCCGAGCCGTGCTACCATGCATAAGTTGCGAATTTGGGTGACTAAAAGTCGGTTTATATATTCACGTTGCGCATTTGCTTTAAATATTTTTTGCTATTTTCAGCTCCATTTTATTTCAGTAAATAAAAAGACTTGATTATTTCAGTGGTGAAGTAAGCTGACGCAGGTGATAGATACTTTCATGCAGACATCGCGGTTATCAGGATTTGAAGTGAAAATTGTGATTCCAACTCGTTCAAAATAGTTTTTCTAGATTTCCCAAATTTTTCATAAATCACACATTAAAATTTCACAAATAAAATGATTTCGTCTGCAAGAAATATTGATATAAGTGAGGATGTTTCCAGCGAAACGAAATCTTTCGAATGCGGAAAGTTTTCGCTCATTTATAGAAGAAAATGCAATTCTGATTTTGGTATATAATAAAAATTTAATATAAAATTATTCATTTTAAGTCGACGAAGATTAACTATTGAGAGTAGACATATTTTGTTAAATGTTTTTTTCTAGCGCCCGTTGAAACTGCCTCCTCAATGGGTTTTATCTTCTAGTATAAAATATTTATTAAAATTTATTTTATTGCTTTAAATTCCATTCTCATGTACACAGTGTTAATCGGATGCATTATATAATTTTTTTTTAGTTTTGTCTTTTTTTTCACGGTAGAACTTGCAGAAACCTCAATTGTAATTTAAGAAAGGAGGAAAGAAAATTACAAGTTTGAACAAAATGTACAGCTTAAGATATTTTAGAATAATATATCTACATATATGTAATGTATGAGTACGGGTTTTTAGCTTCCTTTCAACAAAAGGCAAAGCAATTTATGGGACTTACATAAAACCCTTTATTACTCTAACATCATACATTTCCAACGCCAGTTTTATCAGGCGTCCAAAACAAAAACAGTCCCAACAAAATTTTATATAAAAACTAAATTAAATATTTAGAATCCTCGCACCTCTCATTATTGTAACGTGCCCTCATTAGAGATGAGTTCGGGCTAATTTTTTGAAGCCCGAGCCCGCCCGAGCCCGAGCAATATTATTAAAGTTGGAGCCCGAGCCCGCCCGAGCTTTGCTATGCTTAAGACAAATAAAATTAACTACTTCATTAATAGGATACAATAAATTTTGGAGCTTCACACACCTTCTAGTCCCCCGTGCCGCTATTTTTTAAAATAAGTACGTCTATTTATTCCATGAATCACTTTTTAAAATCTGTTTCAAGGAGTATGTTCAACAAAGAAGAAATTTTTCACGAGCCCGAGCCCGCCCGAGCCCGAACGCAATCGTGAATTACAGAGCCCGAGCCCGAGTCGGGCCCGGGATCGGGCTCGGGCTGAGCCCGTCTCATCTCTAGTACATATCCTCATTCTCAAGTACATATTTTATACTTCAGCTCGAGTCAAATTTCCCAGTTTTATTACCATGGAGTTTGGTGCGTTCGTTAGTTCATCATCACATAATCCGTTGATAATATCGACGGAACTTTACTGTATGAAAAAGTAATTTGGGTTTTACTAGTTTGGGTATTTTTCAAGCGAGTACTTTCACTGTAATTTTTGCATTCCTGTTATACTTGCCACGCGCGCTCTGGAGCTATGTTTTATTTCATTAGTAAATAGCCAGAAACCAGGTCCTCGATTCTGGGTTCTTTCCTGTGCACACGTGTTCCCACTCCTTTGTAACCCCGGATGCAGGTCATGTTAATAAATGTACGTAATTCGATTAGAGGTAAGAGAGAGGCGGAGTTATATCTTAGAAAATCACGTGGTACGGTGAGCGTAAATACGACCGCACCTCGAAAATCGAGAGACTTCTGCCCCTAGAACTGCTTAACTAGTCCAAGCAGATTTTCGTACCCGTCTCCCCTCCCGTCTTCTCACTCTATATTGTAATTTAAAGATAATGTTCAATAAACCATTTTACCTGCCTTAACTCTGGAACTTTACTGGAATATCTGACGTATCATATATATATATATATATATATATATATATATATATATATATATATATATATACATATATATATACATATATATATACATATATATATATATATATATATATATATATATATATATATATATATATATATATATATATATATATATATATATATATATATATATATATATATATATAGCAAACATGGTAAAGCATGCTAAGTTCTAAAAAAAACAATAGTTTAGATACATTTGTTGACTATACCAATTAAGTAAGCAAATTATAAAATACCAATTATAATAGATATATTCGAAAATCTGTGTAAATCTTCAAGCATAAATGAGTAAGATGGTATGAACATTGAATAAAATGCCTTGTAAACATTCTTCGATTTAAATTTATTCCATTTTAATATGAATTATGGACTACTAAATAAAGTCGATTTATTATCCTATATCTGATCACCAAACTTTCTTTTAACAATCCAAATACAAACTATATTAGTTACTAAATCAATAAGACACTCAGTTCAAAAAAGTTCACAAAATATCTTTTCAGTGCACCTCTTTCTGAATTCTGTGCATGCTTTAGAATTGCTAACGTATTTAAGCATCAAATGATGCTTAAACGTAAGTATGTTGCATTTCAGAAGAGTTAAAATATGTTTTGCTTTTAACAGTTAAACGTATATGAGGAAATTGATGCACTCTGAAACTTAAAATTTTTAACACATGAACAATTATAAAATTTTAATAAATTAAAAAGAGCAAATTTCCAATGAACTCTACTTTACTTTACATTAAAAGAATTTAAATGTAAATCACACATTTCCTTCTGTTTTTATCTGTTTGCAATAATCCCGTGGGTGAATAATAACGGAAATACTTAGTCCATCTTAAATATTTTTTTTTTATTCTTTACAAGTATATTTTTACAAGAAAACTAAATTTTATTCTTCATAATAAAAATTTAAAATTGTTTAAAATTAAGCTATTTGTTTTATATGATTAATATTTGCACTATATAAATAAAATAAACTAATATATATCTGCATTCAAATAAATTATCATTCTCCTTCAGTATTACAGTCAACAGCTAAAAGCAAGTTTTCAGAAAACAAATTGTTGCATGAGAATAATTTACGTATTCATTATAGAAATCGCGCTTAGCAGAATTAGAATTATATCTTTGAGAATAGGGATGGACGCGAGACGTGAGAATTCTCGCACTGTCTCGCGTTCTCGCATTGTCTCGTGAGACGAGATGCGAGACGAGACAGGCATTTTTTTTGCGAGACGAGACGCGAGACGAGAAAGAAAATATTTTGCGGGACGAGACGCGAGACGAGACAGAGTCTTGTCTCGCGCGAGATTTCTCGCGAGAATTCTCGCATTTTTTTCCGTCTCGCATAAATATGATCTGAAAAGCGACAATTTGCCTGAAGCCTCTACCGTTTAACTTGCGTCTCCTTGTTTTCGGTCCTGGTATACTATCAGCACTCTACAATACGCACAAACACGTAACATTTAAAATTAGAACAGACGAGAGATATACAAAACACACAAAGGAGAGGATAAAGAAAGAGGCGGAAAAAAAAGAAAACAGAGAAGTGTTGAAAGAAAAATAATAAGTAAATAGGAAAGGCGGTACGGTATGTTCAAATCTGACCACTTTTAGACGGGGGCCCGGGGCATTAAGTTTGGGGCCCCCCTTACTATCCCCTTTTTTACGAATTAAGCCCCTTTACTGAGCCCCCCTTTTTTAAGCATTTTAACCCAGTTTTGACCGCTGTTCTACTCGAAAATTGCATTTCAGTTAACTGTAGATTTTGTACTTTAATTAATTCGTATTTATCACCCCAAAAATATATCTCTAACTTGATCTAGTGATAGACAATTAGGTAATACCTATATTATAGAGGAAATTCAGTTTTTTCCCCACAAATACTATTTCAGTACATATGAATTTAAAATTTAGATAATCGAGATATGTATGGGCCCCCTTTTTCTTCAGGGGACCGGACTACCGCCCCCCCCCTGGCCCCTGTGATAATCAGGTTTCGGGTATATCAGAGAGAGATTAGAAGTAGAGCAACTTGCATTCGCATTGATGCTTAGTCTGAGTAGGTTCAACCAAGGATACATGGTTGAAATATCCTTGTACCGATATTATCCTCAAACTTTTCCGCACGTTGCGGCGTGCGTAGGGGGGGGGCGCCCACCCTGGTGACAAATTTCTAGGGGCGGTTAAATCCCTATCGTTGGCCTATTTTAAAGAGATTAAAATGACATTTTTTATTCTGATATATTAATATCGGACTGAAAGAAATGCAAGCATTTTTTTTTAAACTATTTCTCTTTTCGTTTATATTAGCATGTTTTCCCTTCCTTCGGCTTGCAAAACTTTTATAATTTTTTTTTCCTCCCCATCATTTTATCTTGCAGTTGGGTTCCTATTCTAAAATTATCTTCGCCTGTTAGATGTCTTTTCATTTTTTTTAAAAATGCACACTGGATATACATTAGGGGGATTATGGTTTAATTTTTCTGTAAACAGGGCGACCATAACGACTGTAGTACTCTCGCTAAAAATTATTATGGAAAAGTACAAACGGATAGTCGTCAACAAATTAACTGTTCAGTAATTTAAAATATAAACAAAAAATAAGACGTCTATTAACCAACTGAGATACTATAATGAAATCTAAAAATGCGCACACGGTAATGTTATTGGAAATATTAGGCAAATAATTATAATTATCATTAATATAATCTTGTTTTCATTAATATAAAAATTACACATATTTTAGAGACTTAAAATTGACGTTAAAGTAAATAGTAGAGATTTAATAAAGACGTACTATATCCGCTTTTTCCGTAATATTGCTATTAGGTGTACCGGAAAATAATATCATTTACACTAAATTCAACCAAATAAGTTTTTAATTACCAAAAAGCTATGTCTAAACATAGGATTTGTATTTTTTATATTTTAACGCAAGATACAGATGTTTTTTTTTCTTTGAGAGGGCGGCCATCGATCCTTTTTAGAGAACTAATTTCAGAATGTCCATAAATTGATTTTTAGGTATTCGCGGGGACTGTATTTTACATCAAGAAAGATATATATATATATATATATATATATTCATAGAGATTGAGGGATATGTGAAAAGAACATTTAGGTCGCCTATTCCCCCCCTTCCGTTCCAAAAGTTACGAATATTAATTATAAGAATAAATGTTTTAGTCTATTCTATAACTAACTTATTTTGGTCAATGACCTTTTACCTTATACCTAAATTTCAAAAATTGAAAAGAATTAAGTATCAGTAAATTTTGCGTACTGCAGTACACAGTTGTTTAAATCTGAGTTTTGCAAAACAAGGGTTTGCAGCTTTTACTCTTAGTAAAGGCGAAGCGTGGGAAAGCTGATTTATAGGATCTGAAAAAAAAAAAAAAAAAAAAAAAAAAGGGAAGGAAGATGTAGCTAAGTGCATGACAAATTTTGTTTACAACAAGTCTGGGAACAGACTCAAATTCAAACAAAAATCAGATTGTTTGTTCTATTCAATAATAGATACACGATCTACGTACAATGCCATTCCCTTTAAAGGAAACGGGCGCTCATCTTCGCTCTTTAACAGTAGGAGGGGAGAAAAAACTTTCAGTAAAAGAAAGCCTCGCCTATTTTGTTTGGACAACAGTCATTATCTGGGCAACAGTCAACATCAGGACAACAGTCATTATATCGAATTCTGGGAAAACTCGTGTGTGTGAGGGGATCTGCCGAAAATCTCCTCTCTTGGTAATTCCAAGACCTCATGCCCGGGGGCGCTTTGGCAACTCTAGCGACATTTTACACGGGAGCCATATCACCACCCCTTCTGCTAATGTTCGAAAGAATGACTGATGGGCTTTGCAGTAATGCACATTGTATAGTCGTTCATTTTTTAAAGGATTAAACTTGCTAGAGCAAGTTTCCCGTACATTCTGAACACATTGAATTAATTTTAGGTAACTGAACACACACACACACACAAAAAAAAAAAACAAAAAAAAAACGAGAATTTGGTCATCTTATGGTATGGAAACGAAATTCGATGGTTTTCAGTCACAGTCGTACTACAGATAAATGCTTTGGCCACACAGTGGTTGTGATCAGTGGTTTTTAACATTGTATTTGATCCTGTGCTTTGCAGTTGCAGTGCAATTTTGCTTTTAACGTTACAAACGCAAAACAACTGTAAAGGTGTGTTTATCCTAGCCTCTGTACGAGGTTATTAACATCTGCGCACGTTTTATATACATCGACTCACGATAGAACGACCTCCACGGGACCTCTGCAAGTTGGACGTTAAATCAAATATTCGTTAAATCGAAAGCTTAGAAAAGGTATTGGAAAACGGTCAGGACTTTAAAGGGTCGGACAGAGGGTCGTTAAATTGGGAAGTGTCGCAAAATCGCGAGTTGACTGTATTTAAAGGATTTTTCAGCGGTAAGATGAATTTTGTATGACCACGGTTTTTCATACATAAATATAAACTTTGTTAATTTAACATGTCATCTACTTTTGAAGAATCTACTTTTGCTTTACTTCTAGATGGTATTAGCTGGATGTGGAAAGAAGCACATATTTCAATTAAAAAGTTTTGTTTCAATTGTTCTGTACCATTAAAAAAAAGCATTTTAAGATTAAAAATTTATGTTACTAATAATCACTCCAGTTTTCAAAATTATTTATTTGTAAACCACTATCTTAAAGCAAGCAAACAGACCAGAACGATATAAGGCCTCAAAGATTTTGTGTGCATATTCAAGTTTAGAAAAGCTCTGTTTTTTCAACCTATTGATAGAGTTTGTAAACGGGGGAGCGGATTTTCAAATCGCAATGAAATCTCCTTCTGTGGCGCAAAATGCTTTAAGATATGGAAGACTTCCCGTTCTGTAAATACGTAAAAATTACGCCACACGCGACGATCTTAATGCAATTTATTCCACCGCTCATTTTTAACACAAGCAGAAGACATTTTTATTAAAACTTGGGATAGAAATATAGGGGGAAATTCACGGTTATTATTATAAGTGGTATTTTAATTCGTTGCTTAGATTTAAAAATTGAATTATTTTAACGCGGCTGAAAATGTTGTTCATTTTAAAAGTTACAAAATTCGTTTTAAAAAGCGCGATATATTAAATATGCTTCCTAACATATGCATGTTGCGAGTATAGTTTTATTTTAACGTTGGATTACGTTCCTCCATAGTGGTCCTGTACAAAGCGAAAAGCATTTTTCAACGTCGTTGTAAGATTCAATATTATGCCGTTTGAAAACTACTGTGCAACTGTTTGAAAACTGCCTCAACTATCCGGGATAACTTTTGCGTTAAACTGTGACGTCATAAATAAAAAAATGCGTGAAATTTGTATACTCTGCAACACTGGTGTCCTATTCCCAATTAGAGCTATTTCAAACATCTCCTCAAGATTACACAGCTTGATGTTTTTCACGAAACAGAACCATTGAGGATTTATAGTATCGCTATATTGGATACATGGATATTTAAATTGGTACAGATTGGATATTTTCCGCCACGGCGACATGAAATGTTCCGCGATGCTAAATACGTCAATCTGAAAGAATCATGCATAAATTAAATATATATGGAGAGCTTCCTTAATGGCAACCGTATTGCTAATGCGTAAATGGCAAAGAATCACCATAGAATAAAAAGGTTCCATTGGTGCAAAATATCTAAGCTGTTTCTTTAAATTCAGCAACAAAGAGGGAGGAGTGAAAATACATAGTATTAATATTATAAGTAATAGGTAGTATTAATATATTTGTAAGGAAAATATGAATAAATTCCAATGTATCACGTTATTAAATATTCCATGAAATTAAAAGTGTTCTATTCATGCTTTTTCAACAATTGTCTTACAACTAACTAAACGATAAGTAATTCTTCTTTGCGTTAGTATATCCCGCAATAGTTTGAACAGAAAAGATTGCCTAACTTTTTTTTTCTTTTTGAGATTCTGTTTTGTCACATGTAGTTATGATCATATTTTAGTAAAATATTTGCTTCCTCAAGTATGAAAAGCGGGTGAGCAGCTATTTTGAAATAAATCGCTTCTCCACATCATGCATAGAGTCTGAGCTATTAATGCTATAAATTAAACCTAAAAAACAGTGTGTAGAAATAAGACATTTTGAAAGTGAGGAGTTTTCGCTGCAAACCGGCTAGCTTTTCATCTTTCGATCACAAATGACACTGACATACTTTTCATGTCATCATATTGCAATGATTAGTACCAATGACGCAAATTGTATGTCAAGAGTAAAATAATTTTGCTGTTTTATAGATTCCACATCACTGGAATAAATTCGAATTACACATGAAAGAAAAATTTTCATTTCTTACCGTGCGAAGAACGGGCACGCAGCTGGTAAAAATAAAAAATAAATATTTTTTCGGTGTCATGTCACATTAAATATACGGATTAAATCTTAATTTTTATCACTTCAAATGCACATATGAGTTAATATGGTAACTAACATATGTACTAGTATAGTAATATGTATAACTAATTGTTATTATTAATATTAATTTTCAATAAAATAGCATTAATGTTACTAAAAATATGGTAACAAAATCGCAGTCCTTAAAATGCGAGACGTCTCGCGTGAGACGAGACAGAGGTTTACCACTGCGAGACGAGACGAGACAGACCTGTTTCTCGTCTCGCGCGTCTCGCGTCCATCCCTATTTGAGAACTATATAAACAAATATTATTGACATTTAGAATTTAAGTCAATTTATTTCAGTGTATTGTTACAAAGATATTTTAAATCAGAAAACACCATTATTAAGAAGACTATTTTATACGTTTCTTATTTTCATGATTTAAAAATAAATATATAAATAGGTTATTGCTTTTATTTGAGTTAGATACTGTTATTTCAACGAACATACATAATTTCGTCTATAGTTACTGTCTTCAAACTGTGTTTGAAATACTGAGTAAACAAGTTTTAGTTAATTTTATGAAAGAAACATACATTTATTCAGAAATTGAAGTAAAATACTCATATTGAGGAAATTGGAATGCTTCAATTTCTTTCTCAGAAAATCTACAAAATATATCTGATATTTGTTTAACTCTCTGTTTCTTTGAAAAGGAAGCCTTTTAACATTGAGGTGGCAACATATAATTTCCGTTTTTTATTCATGAATAACAAGTATCCTTAATGAATAATCAAGCTGCCTTGTACTTTACTGGGTATATTGCAATATTGCACGTGCTGGGGTTAAGTACTAAGACAAAGTACCTTCATGAGTGTTCTGAACTCAACTAGAAAAACTGATCACATCCTCATTTTGCGATTTTTTCCCTTTTAAACAGAAACTAATAACTGAGAATACAAATAAAATATCAATAGAATTTGAAATATTTATAGCATAAATTTATTTTTGAAAACGTTACTTTGCTTAAAATGTAAACTATTTCAGAATTCTTAAAAAGACCTTACAATAAATATATGAACTAAAATGAACCAATAGCATCGATATTTAGTAATTCTAAACGAATGTAATTAATTGAAATATTTAGCTGATGTAAAGTAAACGATATAAATGATTGATTGCAAAATTAAAACACCATAGAAAGAGGATACTTGATTTCTGCATAAATAGTTTAAAAACGCAAACTTTACGCAATGCCCAAGACAGAGAGCCACGTTGAAGAAAACGTACTTGAAAAATACATAAATTTACTTGTGATAAAACAATATCTTATTTTGCCATTTACATTATGCAATTATCACATTGACAATATGCTTGATACAACACCATTAAAAAAATCAGTATTCACTTTACAAATGATTCTCTTTCAAAGTAATATTTTTTTTTTTTAAAGTGGGCATATTATTCCATAGAAAGATTTACTGTTAACGTTTCTATTAAAATACGACGATTATTCAATTAAAAGAGATTCAGTTTTCAATTATTCCTTTTATACTAAAGCTACGATTTCATTGGTTATAGTCCGCAGTAACTACAGAAAATCATTCATAAAATGAGACCAGTTTTAAACAAAGCTTTATGAAATTACCGATTGGATATTACTTTCACAGTGCTTAACCCATACTGGATAATTTATTTTTATAACATTTTTAAACGCCTCCAATTTTAAAGGAATAAAAAGCTGAATGCTTTTTTCAAATCCTCCAGCCACATTTCTTCCTATTTAAAACATACATCCGGAACGTGTCAGCATAAATTTTGGAATCTTGAAAGATGTGCACTAAAATAATTTTCAACACTGCGTTTTCAACTGAGTCGAAAAACGTGCAGCATTTGAAACTATAAAACAGATAAGAATCTAATTTCTTTTCCCCATAAGTATAGGTGTTGTCGTTTAAAAATGAAGATAGTCACAAATAAAATCCTTAATCTTATTTCTAAAGTATTTTTCGAGATAAAACTTAAAACTGTATTTACACAGCGTATTATCCAAAAGTCTTTTAATGCTTACATCAATAATCAAAAAACAAGTGAATCAACAATCAGTGAATAATTTTGAGTTTCTTATATAAAAGTATTAAGTGAGAGCCAATGGCGGATTAAAGGGGGGGGAGGAGGGGGCGACCGCTCCCCCCGAGAAAACAGAAATTAATATAAAAGATCTTCTTTTACATCCATTAAATGGATATATATGTCAATCTTCTAACTAGCCGCCCCCCCCCGACAAACTCGCAATAATCCGCCACTGGTGAGAGCAATTTTTCTAAAAACCACTTTTTATTTGGGTAGTAAAGTTTCGTGTATTTCAAGTCAAAAATTATTTTTATTACTTTCTGGATATGTGCCATGTAATGAAAAAAAATCGACTTTCAGATTTTGATGTATTTCTACGCTTCGATGTCTACTGAATTCATTTATGCTATTTTTACGAGATGTATGTGCGTATGTGTGTTTTTGTATGTACGTGTGTTTGTGTGCATGGGAGTGAGCACGATAGCTCCTAAACGGTGCATTCATTGGCTCAAATTTGATATAAATATTCCACACAACCATTGCACGACCAGAAATGATTTTGGTGTGCATAATATTTATATATATTTTTTCTTTTTTTATAGGGCTCCACTATAGAATTGTTTTACGGTATGGCCTATGTACAGAAATTCCTGAAAGTGCGCTAGCGTCTAAACGGTGAAATTGATTGAGCTCGAATTTGGTATATATTTTATAGACTACCCTCGCATGAGTGGTGTTGATTTTAGTGTGTATAAGACTTATGTATTTTTTACCGGTTTGCAAAAAATAATTCTTTCACCTTATGGTCTATGGAAGGAAAGTGCGCTAGCATCTAAACCAGGGATGAGCAAACTACGGCCCGCGGGACAAATCCGGCCTGCTGGAAGGTTTTATCCGGCCCGCGGGTGGAATTTTAATTAGCCTCGGTCAATTTCCGTACGGTCCGACGGAAATTGAAAGAATATATATAAATTTATATATTATATATCCATATATTAAGAATTACGAAGATGGCTTGAAAGAAGTGCATTTTGAGTTCGAACGCAGATTTTAAGATTTCAGTGCCATTCAAACAGAATTGCCATTTTTACCATGCCTTTCAACGTAAATTGTGAAGCAGGGAAGTCAGATTTGCAGCTTGAATTAATTGAGTTGCAATCTAACAATCATCTCAAGCAGTTGTTACTAAATATGCCAACGTTAGAGTTTTACAAATCATTATCGAAAGTAGGTTTCCCAAATTTAATACCTCACGCACAGAAAATCACTGCTATGTTTGCTTCATCTCATATATGTGAACAAGTGTTTTCAACTATGAACCTTAGAGAGAATTCTTTCAGAAGTAGATTGGCAGATGAGCATTTAGCCTCGTTCCTCAGAATCATGGCATATCACTTCGAACCTCCATATAAGGAACTTTTAAAAATGAAATAGCAATTTCATTCATCTCATTAACATATTTAAATTGTAATACTTGTATATTGTTCCTAAAATTTTAGAAAAAATCATCTTGGCCCGCCAAACTTTTTTTTTTCGATATTTGGCCCGCGACCGAAAAAGTTTGCCCATCCCTGATCTAAACTGTGCATTCGATTGAGCGCAAATAGAGTATATGTATTAGGGTGATTCATAAAAGACCCCAAAAATTTTTTTTCCCTTTTTTTAAACTCTCAACCCCTAAAAATGGTCTATTCCACTAGAAAACATACCAGTATTTAAAAAAAAATTTAATTGATATTTAAGGGTCGCTACCGAATTTTGAAATATGAGAAATGAAGCAAAAACGGTAAATTTTTAAATAAATAATTTTATTACAATCAGAATACAGTTTTATGAATGAAAATACTAAATAACAGTGTTGAAACCTCGAAGTAGAAAGAAAGAAAAAATGTTATATAAAATTTGACTTATTGACGTTGGGGTTTTTCTGTGTATAATTCTTAACTAACAACATCAAGTACTGATTCTGCTCCTCATCGTTTGTATGTAATTTGTTGTATTCTTCTATCAAAGCTACACCTCCTTCAGCTATATCATTAACGACTCTCATGTTTTGTACAATTTCTTTAGCTGACCTGTAGCTTTCTTCTTCTTCCCACAGCTCAGGATCTTTTTGTATGAACTCGCATGAAATACCAGTCGTGTTGAAAAATTTCATTGTATTTGTTGTAACGAAATCTTCGATATTTTGATTTTTGATTGCATCTTGCATCATACCTCAAAGATGCCTTTTTAGGACTGTTTTCCGAACTTTCGTTATTCAGTGCTAAAATCATTCTGCGTTTTGTTTCATTAGAAATTCGCTTATCAAAAAAAGCTAGAGCAACCAGTTCTTCAGAAAGATACCAAAGATGACCCAACATCTTTTTTCCTGCGACTTTGGCTAAAACTGTATCATGTTTTTCGAACTCAACTATGTCCTTCAAAATCTTCAGGTCATTTTCAGGTGCCATATAAGCCACTGGCGCTGTAAACCAGTGTTTTGCATAGACAAGTACAACAAATATGCAGATATCCGTAATGGCCTTAGATTCTTTAATTGTGACCTTAAGCTGGTGCTTAAATAGAAACATTTTCAATGCATATACAGCTTTTGCCATCCAACGTGCACGATGCATTCCAGAAGGGGCTTTGAATGAGATACTGCTTTCAGGAATCCCTCCTAAAAAGATAATGATTAAATGAAGGAGCTCCCTGTAATCGTCACGAGGCTGAAATTGTTGTAGTTGATTCTGAGCAAAAGTAATTACATCGGTCGCAGCAGTTTGAACGCAATTCCAAGTAGATGGTTCAAAAATTGTAGTTTTGAAGTCTTCCTGATTTATTTTTGTCCAACGGCTCTTAAATGTTTTGAAAATTATAATTTCAGGACCGCTGGATGGTCCAATAGCTGATACTACGACAGCTTCCAGTACGATTTCTAAGATGTGATGCCGACAAGGGAGCCAAATCAATTCTTTTTGCATTTTTTGTTCCAAAAGAATACAGGCTCCGTTTATTCGCCCAGTATTAGATGCCGTTGTGTCGAAGCACGTACATCTTATTTTATCACGTAAGTTCCACGATGAAATTGTCTCGAAAATAGCAGACGCCATGGTTTCTCCTTTGCCATCTGGAAGCTTAGCAACGGCAAAGAGCTGGTCCACTCCTTTTCCAGATACCAAGATTGGTAGACTTCATGCCCTGTTATGTCCTCGAGCATTTTTTCATCCCAGTGCACAGTTAGTGTAGTTTGGGGTTGGAAATCAGATTTTATTGATTCAGCAAGCTGCAGTCTATTATTCATTCTTTGGCGACGTATAGAGGAATAGATTACGTTGTATTATGATACATTACAGCCTAGACTTTTGAGTGTAGATGTCAAAACAACAGTTGCTTTCCGGTCGCTCAATTTAGCGACATCGAGACTAGTTGCTAAATTAGAATCTAGGATTGTTTTTCGGCCTCGTTTCCTTGCTATCGAAAAATCTTTGCTTGAAGAAGGTCCTGGCTTCGGAGAATTAGGACGACTTTGACTCATATCACTATCACTCCTGTCCTCTGTAGAAGAAGTAGCTGAAGATGACAATAAATCGTATTTATTGCTTCTTTTTCTTTCATTTTTTCCAACTTAACTTCTTTTTCTAATTGTTTAGCAAGTTTTCTAGCATACTGTTTATCAATCTTACCGATTCGTCCAAGACGGTTCATTTTTCTTTGGTTCAAAAGAAATTGCTTATCTTCGTCAATATTCATTATATTTAGAGCATTAGAGTGAACTATATCAAACAGAACATTTAAATTTGATTGCCACTTGTTTTCTCTTTCTTTGATATTGACGTTGATTCTCTATTTACTTTTTTCATTACATTTTTATAGTGAAAAAATAAACTCATTACTTCTTGCACTGAGGGTAATCTTGTTTGCACTAATTCTGAGCAAGTGTGTCCGATTAACCATATTTCATCTCTTTTTCTTGTTTTTATAACATCTGAAGCCATTATATGAATAATATTACAACACTAAACAAACAAAACAAAAAAAAAAAAAAAAAAAAAAAAAAAAAAACCGAAAGTAAGTCGCATTCACGAGCGAACACAACCACTTTGGATTTCAATGATTTTATCTCTGGGTAAGAAGCAGGATTGTTTATGTTGCAAATATCAGTCCAGCTAACTAAAGCTGGGGAATTTCATACGCATAAAATGTTTTTTTTTCTTTTTTCTCCACCCGCTCCTGCAGTGGGAGGTGCTCAATTTATTGGTACTTGCTTGATATAGGGGTGGCCGGAAGTAGAGAAGAGAAGGAAACGCGTATTAATTTTTAAACTTTGAGAGTTAGTAGTGACCCCTAAATATCAATAAAAAATTCTGAAATTAATAACCAATTCATATTTTAGTAGATAGAATGATATTATGGGTTGAGAGTCAAAAAAATAAAAACTTGAATTTTATGAATCACCCTAATATGTATATTATAGGTCACGGTCACATGACCTTCATAGACTTTGGTGTGTGTAACGTAGATAGTTTGTTCCCGAGGTTGCAAAAATAATTTTATATATTGCGGTCTATGGAAGCAAATCGTGCAAAGTATACTAGCGGGTAAATGATGCAATCGAATAAGTTCATATTGAGTATATATATTATAGGTCACCTTTACACAGCCTCTATAGATTTTGATGTTTGTCCACAGGTACAAAATAATCTTATACAGGTCCTTAATCTTATACAGGTACTTTTTGTACACAGGTACAAAATAATCTTATACATTAAGGCGCAAATTCTTGAACCCACGGTAGATGGTGCATTGGATTGAGCTCAAATTATGTAAGCATTTTATAGGTCACTGGCTGTCACACTGCATAGATTTCGGCGTATGTAAGGTTAGTTTTTTACAGTGTTAAAAAACAGTATTCCTACACATTGCAGTCCATACGTTCAAATTATTCGAAGTTCTCCTACGTCCGAACACTACATCCGATTGAGTTGAATCAATCTTATTTAAACGCTTGGCAAAGATAAAGTTTTCGAAAAGTGGATTGGAGTCAATCCAGACTTTTTTTTGTTGTTGTTGTTGTTATTCTAAGCGGAAGAAAAATGTTTTTGAAAACCGATAATTTGGCAAATACAAACAAAACAGGAAATCCATTTTAGGACATCGGACTTTTGCCCTAGCTCAGTCAATCTGTCATGAAACGTCATGATCATTAGACAAATTGTGGTGAGCCTACGTTGTAAACTCGAAATCTCTTTTAACTAGAAGGCGATCTAGTGTCGTTTCTAAATACTCTTGAGAGACATAGCTAAAGAGGTAGTTTTACATCTTCTTATAGATTTTTCAAATTTAAATATGTGGTTTTACACACACACACACACACACACACACACATATATATATATATGTAATGTATAAGTACTGTATGTATAAGTAATGTATAATGTATATGTATAAGTATGTATAAGTAATGTATAAGTAATAATATATATATATATATGTAATGTATAAAAAGGTAATTTGGGTTTTACTAGTTTGGGTATTGTTCAAGTGGTACTTTCACTGTAAGATTTGCTTTCCTGTCTTACTTGCCACGCGCGCTCTGGAGCTATGTTTTATTTATTTTGTTATTTGTCAGACATCGGGCCGTCGATTCTAAGTTCTTTAGATGTACACGTGTCCCCACGCCTTTGTAGCCCCCGATGCGGGTCATGTTGGTAAATGTGCGTGGTTCGATCAGAGAACAGAGAGAGGCGGAGTTATGTCTTCGCAAACCACGTGGTGTGGTAAGGTAAAATCCGATGGAAATCGACGGAGTTTCACTGCCTTCATTTCCCCAAAATAGGGCCTCCCCTTAGGAGAAGTGTGTGTCCAACTGGTGAATCATTTCCCCCTTTTCTCCGTGCCGAATATTTTTGTTTTTGTGCGTATAACTTATGTTGACCGAAACTTCTCCTACCTGCCTTTAAAAAAAAAAAAAAAAAGTTTATTCAAAATTTCTAAGCGTTGAGTTTGGAACCCTGAATACTCGACATAAAGTCTATCGTCTATCCTTTTTTCTTTTATGCTTCTACCAACCTTTCTCTGTCACCCGCTTCTCTTAGTCATTGAAGAAGTCCCCAAGTCCGAGTGTGTGCAGTGTAAGTAAAACTGCACCTTTTTTCTTTGTATATTTTATAGATATTATGCAAACAATAAATGAAGCTAGACTTAGACTAGGCTGGGACTTCCTCTCAATAATCCCCAGTTTTTCCCAACTGTCTATTGAGTCATTTCTTCCCCTTTTTTGGAAGCTGTGAGGCAATGGCCAAGTTTTCTCTTTCGTAGTTGACAATTGTCTTTCTTTTTCGGGATCATGTGAACTCATTTTTGTTGTCATACTATGGAGAGTTGAAAGTTTGGGCAAACTTAGATGCCTTCAAGTGGTATTTACTATACCCCATACCTGTGTGATGGTACTGCTGTTTCACAGCTATGGTTTTCGAAATTTTCTGCACACTACGCACATTTTTACATTTTTTTTTTACATTTTTTTTTTTACATTGCCTTTACACTGAATAAATTTACTCCATTTTGCCAACTGCATTTTGCCAACTATTTTGCCAACCATTTGGCCAAGTTGTTTTCATTCCATTCACTTTATGCCATGCAAGCCAAAGCCATAAGTATTTGCCAAAGAAAATGAATGTCATCCATGTTTATTCCATTTTGTTTAATTATATTACTATATTGTTTGTACAGTATTATTGTATCCCACCTAGGTTGTAAATATTTTACTTGTGATATTTTGAAAAAAATTGTGCGCACTCATTGTTTTATTGTTTATTGTAAGATTTTCATACTATTGCATCATTATGTTTTGTCAAATTTTAGAAACTGCATCCTGCCCCTCAAGTGTTGTACAACATAACTCCAGAATTCTAGTCAGAAAAATTTAAGGTGTCTAAACTTGAAAATTAGATTAGTTCGCAGTTTTAAGATTAGGTTGCAAGGACCTCTGACTCGCAAGTGAGAGACTGGCCACCTCAATGATATTGCTCGTCAGACTTCTTTTGCCGGGGGGGATATTGTAATGTATGAAAAGGTAATTTGGGTTTTACTAGTTTGGGTATTGTTCAAGTGGTACTTTCACTGTAAGTTTTGCTTTCCTGTCTTACTTGCCACGCGCGCTCTGGAGCTATGTTTTATTTATTTTGTTTTTTGTCAGACATCGGGCCGTCGATTCTGAGTTCTTTAGATGTACACGTGTCCCCACGCCTTTGTAGCCCCCGATGCGGGTCATGTTGGTAAATGTGCGTGGTTCGATCAGAGATAAGAGAGAGGCGGAGTTATGTCTTCGCAAACCACGTGGTGTGGTAAGCGTAAATACTCCCGCACATCGAAAATTGAGATATTTCTGCCACTGGAACTGCTTAATTAGTCCACGTTGATTTTTGTACCCGTCTCCCCTCTCCTCTTCTCAATCTATACTGTAACTTAAATGATAATGTTCAATAAACCATTTTACCTGCCTTAACCCTGGAACTTTACTGAAATATCTGGCGTCACAAATAGTCGACAGGATGACTGCCTGTGTGCCAATTAAAATTTTAAATTGAAAAAAATTAACGCTCAATAATCTGGGAGACGTGGTACACTGCTTACCCGAAGATGCGGAGTATGCCGGAGATGCGGCGTTATGCCGGCTGCCTGCCGATCAGAGATACCGCGGACCACTTGCCTCTTCGCCGACTGCAGATATCTGGACTTCTCATTCTCTGCTTTGATGAAAGCTACTGTCGCCGTGGAAGATCAAACTACAATCGTCTATCCTTTTTTCTTTTATGCTTCTACCAACCTTTCTCTGTCACCCGCTTCTCTTAGTCATTGAAGAAGTCCCCAAGTCCGAGTGTGTGCAGTGTAAGTAAAACTGCACCTTTTTTCTTTGTATATTTTATAGATATTATGCAAACAATAAATGAAGCTAGACTTAGACTAGGCTGGGACTTCCTCTCAATAATCCCCAGTTTTTCCCAACTGTCTATTGAGTCATTTCTTCCCTTTTTTGGAAGCTGTGAGGCAATGGCCAAGTTTTCTCTTTCGTAGTTGACAATTGTCTTTCTTTTTCGGGATCATGTGAACTCATTTTTGTTGTCATACTATGGAGAGTTGAAAGTTTGGGCAAACTTAGATGCCTTCAAGTGGTATTTACTATACCCCATACCTGTGTGACGGTACTGCTGTTTCACAGCTATGGTTTTCGAAATTTTCTGCACACTACGCACATTTTTACATTTTTTTTTTACATTTTTTTTTTTTACATTGCCTTTACACTGAATAAATTTACTCCATTTTGCCAACTGCATTTTGCCAACTATTTTGCCAACCATTTGGCCAAGTTGTTTTCATTCCATTCACTTTATGCCATGCAAGCCAAAGCCATAAGTATTTGCCAAAGAAAATGAATGTCATCCATGTTTATTCCATTTTGTTTAATTATATTACTATATTGTTGTACAGTATTATTGTATCTCACCTAGGTTGTAAATATTTTACTTGTGATATTTTGAAAAAAATTGTGCGCACTCATTGTTTTATTGTTTATTGTAAGATTTTCATACTATTGCATCATTATGTTTTGTCAAATTTTAGAAACTGCATCCTGCCCCTCAAGTGTTGTACAACATAACTCCAGAATTCTAGTCAGAAAAATTTAAGGTGTCTAAACTTGAAAATTAGATTAGTTCGCAGTTTTAAGATTAGGTTGCAAGGACGTCTGACTCGCAAGTGAGAGACTGGCCACCTCAATGATATTGCTCGTCAGACTTCTTTTGCCGGGGGGGATATTGTAATGTATAAAAAGGTAATTTGGGTTTTACTAGTTTGGGTATTGTTCAAGTCGTACTTTCACTGTAAGTTTTGCTTTCCTGTCTTACTTGCCACGCGCGCTCTGGAGCTATGTTTTATTTATTTTGTTTTTTGTCAGACATCGGGCCGTCGATTCTGAGTTCTTTAGATGTACACGTGTCCCCACGCCATTGTAGCCCCGGATGCGGGTCATGTTGGTAAATGTGTGTGGTTCGATCAGAGATAAGAGAGAGGCGGAGTTATGTCTTCGCAAACCACGTGGTGTGGTAAGCGTAAATACTCCCGCACATCGAAAATCGAGAGATTTCTGCCACTGGAACTGCTTAATTAGCCCACGCTGATTTTTGTACCCGTCTCCCCTCTCCTCTTCTCAATCTATACTGTAACTTAAAGATAATGTTTAATAAACCCTTTTACCTGCCTTAACCCTGGAACTTTACTGAAATATCTGACGTCACATATAGGTATGTATATATATATATATAGTAAAACTTCTCGGAAGCGATCACTCTCGGTTCCGATAAAAATCGGTCGTTAAGAGAGGTGGTCTCTCAAAGAAATATAAATATTTTATAGCCAAAAGTAAAAAAAAACTCTAAAAATATTTTTTTTTGTTATTTAACTAATCGTACACTAATACATAAGTACTTACATAAAGATGTTTTTAAAATTTAAATTTTCACAAAATATATAGTAATTTCGGATTTTTCCATTCTTTTTTCTCTTTCCGAGAGAACTCTCTCTACTTCATTTCTCATATCTCACAAAAGAACATTTATTCTAATGTTATTCTAATATTATTCTAATAAATTTATTCTAATATTATTATTAATATTTGCATATGATGTGTATTTGCTCCTGTTGATGATTCGCAATCATGACACTTGTTTGGAATTTGGTATTTGTTTATTTGAGGAAAAATGGAAGAAAATTTTTGGGACAGAGAACCGGGACCGGTCGCTTATAGACGGTTGCGTGGTCTTTTCTAGAGGAGATCTTAACATTAAATAGATAGGGTAAAATATTGGAGGAGAAGGTCGCTTAATAGGGATGGTTCCTTATAGAAGTTTCACTGTATATTATATATATATATATATATATATATATATATATATATAGGTGGATCTTTTGGCTGGGAAACTTTTTAGCTGATTCATACATGGTCGACAGACGTAGTAGGTTATATGAGAATAAATTACACATGTTTGGCAGAAAAAAAATGCATTTTATTGCGCATTTGTGTAGAAAAGGAAAAAACACAATTTGTGCATATGAGAAAAAAAAGAATAAGAAAAGGTGTTTTCTTCAAAGGAAATCATTTTCAATAGGGGGTACGGTTTCCACGGACGGCCAGCAGCGTTGAACACCTTTGAGGCATGCAGTCAATGAGGCTATTAATCACAAGTTGGGGTATTCTGACCCACTCTTCCAGAAGAGCTCTTTCCAGTTCTTGGAGAGTTTGTAGGGGTGGTTGGTGGCCAGCAACTCGTCTTCCTAGAGCGTCCCAAACGTGCTCTATTGGATTCATGTCTGGAGAACATGCTGGCAATTCCATTCGTACGATTCCTTCCTCGAAAAGGAAATCCTCCACCAGGTTAGCACGATGTGGCCTGCAGTTATCGTCCATTAAAATGAAGTCTTCTAGGATTGCTGCAGCGTAAGGGACTACAATAGGTCTGAGGATCTCATCCCTATATCGGCGACCAGTCAGAAGTCCATCTCGAATGATGTAGAGGTCTGTGCGCCCGTCAATGGAGATGCCACCATACATTAACACTCCCCCACCGCCAAAGCTGACACTTTCGTGCACGAACGCAGGATTATTCCTACTGCCACGGTCCCTCCAGAAGAAAATACGCCTATTATCAGGATGAACTGAAAAGCGGGACTCGTCAGTAAAAAGAACATTGCTCCATTCATTTCTCCTCCAGTTCACATGCTCTGTTGCCCACTCCCTGCGTTCACGACCATCGGTCGCACATACCATCGGTCGGCGAGCATACAGACCTACACCATTCGAGCCGGTTTCGGACAGTCTGAGTTGAAACCGTGGTGCCAGTAGCAGAACGAAGGTGTTTTTGGAGAAGAGTAGCGTTCATATTCCGGTGTCTCCGAGCCATTAACACTAAATAACGATCTTCATTTGGCGTTGTTGCCCGTCTACGACCTTGCCCTGGTCTTCGGCCTGCACTTCCAGTCACCAAAAACCGGTTCTAGATCCTGGAAATCACACTTTGTTACACTCCAATGGCTGGCGCTACTTCGGCTTGAGTTTGGCCCCCTTCTAACCTACCGACAACTCTTCAAGCTTCTGAATCGGTTAAATGACATCGCTGAGACATCGTACTCATCGAAACAAAGCAGTCACTGAATGTCGATAATCCTTGTCTTCATTGCATTTTATTCAGTTGGAAGTTCAATTTCATTCACTGCCGCTGAAGCGACGTTTTTGACGTCGAACTCAAAATTAGCATACTCCACAGTTTGAAAATCAGACAAATTTGCATTTGTGATTCTCTTCTTCCATTTTCGGCAAAAAAATTTTCGCTTATATCTTTATTTTATATAAAACTTACAATATCCTTTAATTATTTTGAGCAGTGTATATATATATATATATATATATATATATATATATATATATATATATATATATATATAATGTAAAATAGCTTAATTTACGTAATATGGAATCCCAATTAAAACATTAAGTAGTAGCACATGATAACGAAAAAGTACTGAGAAACTGAAAACATGAAATTTAAAAAAATGATAATCCAGAAGCAAGAAATTGTATAAAACAGAGCTGTCAAAGCTAGAGAGAAGTGGGAGGACAAGCCAAGTGAGATCACGTGGGCGTAAGCCTAACTGTTCGATCCCATGCAATGAAGTGGAGATGGAGTGTAAAATTGAAATGGAGTACTCCACTATCAAGTACCACCGTACTCTACTGTTAAAAAACAAAAGTAGCTAGGTTTCTGCAGGTCACCTGACAAAAAAAGTCGCTTTACGTGACGTGGGGGTTCGACCATAGCTATAAGAAAAAAATAGCATGAATGCTAACCACACATGAAGGAGGAAGAATTGACAAGACTAGAAATCGTTGCCAACCGAGAAAATTAATCGACAAAAATAAAAATAGAAACAGCTAGAGCCAAGGAGAAAAAGTATGAGAAATAAAAACAGACAAAATGCTGCCAAAACTATGTAAATTTATCAAGAAATTCAGTAAATGGAAGGGAACGGGGAAATAATAATAATAATAATAATAATAATAATAATAAATAAATAAATAAATAAATAAATAAATAAATAAATAAAAATTGACTATAGCTAACCTATGAGCAACGTGGTACAAGCTTTAATAGCTAGGAAGTACTCAGGAAAGAGTGTAAAAGAGAGTTAAGGGGAAAGCTATTGTAATTAACATTAATTATCATAATAATTTTACTCAAGTATTAATCGTTATTAGTTCTGATAGTATTCTATGCAGTATAAGTAAAATTGCACTTAATAAGGCTTTAATATGGTACAGTAGAGAAAATATATATATATATATATCTCAAAAAGAAAATGTACCAGTGATCAACAAATTTACATAGTTTTTTTACTGATTTTTTTTGTATAAAACATACAAATATATATTTTATGATCCCCCCCCCCTTTTTTTTATAAAGAACCAACAACCAACCCCATCCTCACCCTCCAATAATCTAATTTGGACATACAGTTTTATTTATCACATATTGGATATATTATTGATTTTAGAAATCTACCAGGATATTTGTATTTGAGAGTTGTTTTATATAGGTATGATAAGTTATTGGCCTTAATACTATTAGTACACAGAGTCTCTACTCTATATTTATGATTGGAGATTATGTTTCTAAAAACAGAAGTGTGCATACAAGAAGTAAAATGAGTAAATGCATTAACATGAAAATTAAACTCATATCTTTTATTAAATATAATGAAAGATAGACTCTTATCATCATTAATATTTAGTTGTAAGTCTAAGAAGTTTATTATTCTATTATCATTAAGATTTTTTATTAATTCTAGGGCTGAATGGTAAGCTATTGGGAAATTATCAGAATCAGTATAGTTATTATCAGTGGCTATTGTAATTATGTCATCTATGTACCTATATATTATAAGAGAATTATTGTAATTTTTTTTCATAATTATATAAATATAGGTCAGCTAAGTAACTGGAATTAAAACCACCCTGTGGTATTCCTAAAATTTGCCTATATAATTTATTATTATGCAGAATGTAATTATTATAAACTATATACTTTAATAGATCTTTGAAATAATTAGTATCTATGTAGATGGCAAGTTAATGTTATTATTTCTAATTATAAATAGATTTAATATAACATTATACAAATCGTCTGAAGGTATGCTATTGAATAGGTCTTTAAAATCATATGTAGATACGTTAATAACTTTTTATAGGTCTTTAATCTTATTTTTTAGTTCATAGCTATTATCTATAGATATAGAAGAATTATTTGATTTTATAAACAAATCATGAATAGAGGTAAGTATTTTAAGTAATATTTTAGTGGCTATATTATTATATGTGTTACATCCGATAGTTACTGTCCTGAATTTTAGTGGAGTTTTGTGAAACTTAGGTATTAGTACTAAATAAGGATATTTTAGATTGTCATGTTTTAACTTAAGTAATTTATGGAAGGCTAATATCTTTTTGTTCATAGTTAACTCAGAGATATTGGGTAGATTAAAGTTAGGATTATTGTTTATGGACAATGTTAAGAGATTATGATATAGTTTCTTACATATAATTGCATAGTTGTTACTAGATTTTTCAACATAGGTTATAGTAAAGTTATTCTGCAACTCTTTTATTTGAGTACATAGATTTATATTGTTAGTAGGACAGGAAGTACAAGCTAATTGTTTATTTAGATCAGCAAGAATATTATATTTCCATTCATTAAAGAGAGCAGAATGTAAATTGTATTTAATTGAAGTACTATATATATATATAGATCTATATCATATTTAAAAGTATCTAAAATATCATTAATGCTGTGTTTAGATGGTAACCTAAACTTAGTACCTTTTTTCATGATCTGTTGAAGTTTAAGATCTTTTATTATAGAAAGATCACCAGTAACAATATGCCCAAAATCAGAATTTCCAAAAGAATTATATTGATCACTGGTACAAAGACAGGGTTCCTCCTCATCAGACACAAAATTCTTACAAAACGAGTTATAATTGAAAATCTTTCTACCCATAGGTATAGGGTATTTGAAAGATTTTTTTATACAGATATGTGGTAGCGGAAAAAAATTAGCATGAGACAAAAAAAGTTTATTGAAGTTAATCCTATTGAAGACTGTGTTGGTGTAGTTTATTACAAAATTGGTGTTCAACTGAGCATTATTGGGTTTGTTACAGACTAAATTTTAATTTAGTGCATTAGCACGAGCAACTATTAAATCAAAAAACAAGTGAAAAAAATCATCTGAGAAAGAGTGTAAGGTAAAAACTTTATAGTATTTTAAGAGGTGCTTCTTTTTGAGAGAGAATATGTAGGCAGGCATTTTCAGCCAGTTATGGTCGTTCTCAAAACTATTATTAAGTGTGCTGATCTCATTCTTCATGTGTTTAATGGACAATATAAGATGCGTAGACTTTATGTTTTCCTCGCTTAGAACGACTTGTTCGTTTGTATAAAGACAGATTTAAAAGGGTATAAACAGGAGTAAATTTGGAGGGATCAGTATGTGTAGAATAATAATGCAAGTGTTTATTATGTACTAATTGGTTTAGACCATAAGGATAACAGGTGTTGTAAGTATTGATAAATTGTAATTCCAAGAAAAGACGTTCAGAATTATTGGTTTGTATGGCAAGAATCTCAATCATAATATTTTCGAAATCGTGTGAGTGAAAGTGAGCATATTCAACATTAGAAAGATGACAATTAGATAAATAATTTTTAGCATTGTTACGGTGCAGGTTGATGCGTAAGTGTAGCGGGTTACGAGTCTGTCCAATATAAGCCATATTACAGATTGTGCAAGTAATCTATATAAATAAAATTAGAGTTTTGTCTGTACATTTCTTGGAATTCAAAAATTTTGCGATTTCTATCCGTTTCAAGCAACCGGGAATCCGATGCGACCCTCAAAAAAAAGTTTGTCTGTCTGTCATTCTGTCGTTCTGTCGTTCTGTCATTCTGACCGTGACGCTTTTTCTGTTTAAGCATCACGTAAAAACGGCTGAAGCGAATGATATGAAATTGGGTGTCATGATAGGTGGTCACTCAACTTAAAACATAGGCGTCGAATTTAAAAAAAATCTTGATTAGATTTTCAGATTTTGCGAAAATCGTTTCAAACTGCTTAAATTTGTGTTCAAGCATCCCGTAAAAACGACTGAAGCAAATGATATGAAATTGGGTGTCATGATAGGTGGTCACTCAACTTAAATTCTAGGCTTCAAATTTTTCAAAAATGTTGATTAGATTTTGAGATTTTGCGAAAATTATTTCTATATTCGTAAATATTCGTTCGCGCATCACATAATTACGACTAAAGCGAATGAAATGATATTACTTAGTGACTCTCTTAACCTGTAATATTTTAACAATACATAAAAATTATAACTTCGCTTTCTTTACTTTGGCAACATACTCCATCCATTCTGTGTACTCCTGCAATGCTGACGAAAGTTCTTGCTTTTTGGAAATTTGCATTCACTAACCCGTCAAGGACGGGTACTTCAACTAGTTTTATGAATACAATTATAAATTTTACAAAATTTATGATATTTATTACTATTGTCAATTAGATCTTTAGAAGCATATGGGCAAGTTTTGCATTTATTAGAACCACAAGAGTTAAAGAGAAAGGAATGACACTCGCTACTGTAGTTTTTCAATGATGAGTAAAGGTTCGACGATCCAATGTCCACCTCATTATTATATGGACAATTGTAACGGGCATATGTATTTACATTATGTAACCCACTTTTGCCAGTCACGAAATCTATATTGTTTTTAACCATAAATAGTGATATTATACTATATCAGAGTTGAATAAGCACAATGAAAACAAATATATATAAAAAAATGGAAAATAGGTCACATACAAAGTACATATGAAAAAACAAAATAATAATAATAATAATAAAGCTGGATTAATTAAATAAACAAATATATATATATATATATATATATTGTCTTTTGTCAGGTAACCTGCAGAAACCTATCTATTTTTGTTTTTATTTAATTGAAATGTGAGTACGGTGGTACTTGATAATGGAGTACTCCATTTCAATTTTCCACTCCATTTCCACTTCTTTGCATGAGTTTATCAAGCTAGGATTAACCCACGTGATTGCATATGGCATGTTTTTACCACTTCTTTTTGGATTTGATGGCCCTGTTTTAAATTTATTTATAGCCTCTGGTTTTCATTTATAATTTCATGGTTACGTATTATATCTGTTATTAAGTGCTTTCAATTAATATTTCACTTGAGATTCCATATTACGTAAGTTAAGCTATTTTATAGTATATAGATACTAGCTGACCCGGCAAACGTTGTTTTGCCATATAAATTATTCCTAGGATTATTTTAATAGAAAGAAATGACTAACTTATTGTAAGTTTGTGAGGATTTGGTATATATGTGGAAGAGGCATGGAGCGCTGTGAACGATGCTGGAATATAAAAATAACACAATACCAAACATTTATATTTTTAATTCATTGTAATTTATTCTTTAAATTTATGTATATCGCTAATTACAATAATTTTACTAAAAAATAATATCAATCCCTTAACGCAATAGAGCATACCATATTTTTTGTTATCCCATCTTTAGATAACACAAACAAACTGGATGCCCACTGTATGGTTTGCCCGCTCGAGAGCATGCCACGTATAACTGTCCGTGTGAAAAACATGGTGTGCTCAAATCTAATCCACAAACAGACATAATTTGGCCTTGAGACTTATTGATAGTCATTCCATAAAAAATTTTGCCCCTCCCCCCAAAAAAAAGGATGAAAATCTGAAACAAGTTGGAAAGTGTTATCATTATTCATGACTGTGCTGTATTTTTCTTTCTTATTTCATAAAACCCATCTTTGGAATCGAAATCTATCTTAAAATCGCCTACTAAAACTATTTTACAATCTTCGCCAAGTATATCACAACTATACTTCACAGTTTTATATATTGTTTCCTACTTTAACGCCTCGACTCTCGCCAAGGAGGCGATGATTAAATATATGCAGTTACCATGACGATTTTTTGCATTTATGTAGAAATCATAATTTAGAATTAAAATGGCGATTAGGAACAACATGTAAAAACAGCATGCCGTTTCATTTTTATTTATTTTGGATTACCAATTAATGTAGTTTTAATAATTAAGTGTCTTCAAATTCCTTAACTGGTGCGTTTATCGCTAGTTTGTTTACTTTTGTTATCACCTAGTTCTTTTGGGTGCGTTGAAACGGTACTTACGTATTATCCCAGCGGTCACTTCCGCCAACTACTTTTTCTTAGATTTTAAATACGTTGCCAATCGTATTCCAAACCATCAACAATTTCATGTGCCCGGCATTTATCTTGGTGAAAAAATTGCTTGTCTTGGCGGACCGCCTGGATAATACGTAAGAACCGTTGAAACTTGTGCATAACGCCCAGAGACCCATGACTGCAAAGCTCGCCAAAGTACGAAGATTTTTTAGGTTGGCGGGTGGGGGGGGGGCGTTAAAATAGGAATCAACTCTTTCTAGCACCATAAAACACATCTTTGGAATCGAAATCTATCTTAAAATCGCCTACTGAAACTGTTTTATAATCTTCGTCAGGCATATTCTTCCTGTAGGCATATTCCAACTATAGCGCAAAGACATTTTAAATGCTGTTTGAAATGGGCATCATAATCCATGAGTGTACCGTGTTTTCCTTTCTTGTTCCAATGATCACTTCTTCGGAATAGAAATCTATATTAAAATCGCCTAAGAAAATTCTTTTACAATATATGCCAGGCGTTTTCTAACTATACGGGAAATATGTTTATAATAAACTAGCTGAAGTACCCGTTCTTCGCACGGGAATGAATGGACTTTTTGATATTACGATTTGCGGTGATTACTATTCATTGTAATAAACAGATATAGCAAAATGGATATCGCGTTATATTGTGTCCAATAATCATGCATACCGAATTGCAAGGCAATCGTTTGTATGGTGCAGAAGGCCATGCGGCGTAGCGCAATCTAGTGGCGAGTTTTAGCAAAACGGATACGGCGAAAATATTCTTCGCATTCAGATATCATTGTATACGAATTTTCATGACTATCGACTGGACAGTCCTGAAGTTCATGTGTTGACGCAACATCTAGTGGTAAGTTATAGGAAAATGGATAGCGCCAAACTCTTCCCCGTGTTCAAATATCTATGTATACCTAGTTTCATAGCGATCATTTGCACAGTCAAAAAGTGATACACTGCAGGTCAATCTAGTGGTTAATTAAAGTAATGATTTGCTACAGCGCCGTCAAGTGGCGAGTTATAGGAAATTGGATAACGCCAAAATATTCTCATTGTTCAAATAGCTATGTATACTGATTTTCATATAGCGACCGTGTTCAAATATCTATTTATACCAAATGGATATCACTTTATATTGTGTTCAATAACCATGCATACCGAATTTCAAGGCAATCGTTTGTACGTTGCAGAAGGCCATGCGGCGTAGCGCAATCTAGTGGAGAGTTTTAGGCGGAAATATTCTTCGCATTCAGATATCGATGAATACGAAATTTCAGGACGATCGGCTGGACAGCCCTGACGACGCGACATCTAGTGGCAAATTATATAGGAAAATGGATAGCGCCAAACTCTTCCCCGTGTTCAAATATCTATGTATACCTATTTTCATAGCGATCAGTTGCACAGTCAAGAAGTGATACACTGCAGCGCGATCTAGGGGTTAATTAAAGTAACGATTTGCTATAGTGCCGTCAAGTGGCGAGTTATAGCAAAATGGATAACGCCAAAATATTCTCATTGTTCAAATAGCTATGTATACTGATTTTCATAGCGACCTTTTGAATGGTCAAGAATTTGGCCTGCTGCAGCGTCATCTAGTGGCGAGTTAAAATAATAATGCATTGCAGTGCCATCTAGTGGTGAGTAACATCAAAAGGAACGCAGTTAGAATATAATATTCGTGCTGAAATGTGTAAGTATAAGAAATTTTATGCCGATCGTTCGAACGGTATTGAAGTTGATGTGTTGCAGCGCCATTTAGCGGCAAGTTACAGCAAAATGGATACTGAAAAATATTCTCCGTGTTCTAATATCCGCGTGTACCAAATTTCATCGAAATCGGTTGGACGATATTCGCATAGCAAACTTCTAAACGGAATAGAATTCAACGTTGTGCTGTGGCACCAAGTGGCAAGTTAAGGAAAACGGATAGCATAAAAACCTTCTCCATCATAAAAGACTTAGGTGAACCAAATTTCATTGTGCAACGGTGCTCAACGGTGCTGGAGTTTTTCAACCTCAAAAACACATACGAACATTCATTTTTATGTATAACCAGTGTCATTATATATCCCAGTCTCAAATAAAATCCAGTTTCAAATCTAAGCCTCGCCAAAGTGCCAACATACGCCATTTTGCAAGAGTTTTTTCAGGGAATCATTCGAAGCATTGACTTAGCAGCAATCAATATGGGAAATGGTTCCACCGCCAAAGAGTAAAGCACGCATTTATTTGAAAAATGGAATCCCTTAATACAGCTGAATTTTTTAAAATTATCAATTGTAATGTGTTTTATTCATCGTTACTCCGATGTACTAAATGAGAAGATTTCAATTTTCTGAAATTTGGCGGAATTCCCCCAACTTAAATCAATGTTCTCAATTGGCGGGAATTCTGAAGATAGATCGCTTGAAATCCCTTAAGAACTGCATTATTTCTTCACGGATCATTAAAATTTAACGCTGTATTCTAATAAAACCTTTGCACTTGTTTTCAAAAATCTATTTCCTTCAGCTCTCAATAAATTGCGCCAAGCCGAAAACTGTGCAAACCGCTAGAACTCACTTACTCAAAATCGATATTTCAGCCACTTTATTTTTTCGCCAAACTAAAAAATTTTACACATTAGCCTCGGAAATATTCAATTCTTATTGTTTTGCGTATAAAACATTTCATTCCTGCTCTGATTTCCCATGCACACGATATTATAATTACAAAAAAATAACCTTACGAATATAAACTAACAAAAAAAAATCATTATTATTCTTTTATTTTTACTTTGAGAATTTAAAATTAAGGGTTACAATTACGGAAAGCTTTTTGCGTGGAGAGCATAAAAAACGGACCTAACGAATATACAATCTCTTAATTGCGGGAACGGGTGGACTTTCACAGTTTTAAAGTGGACTACGATTTATTCTATATTATTTTACATATCTGTGCTAAATTTCAGGCCGATAGGTCCATTTTTGTGGATTTGTATACGAATCAAATCCACAAACAAACAAACAAACAAATAAACAAACAAACAGAATTTCATTTTTATTTATAAGATTGCCACGTTTTGGCACCACATTTAGCGTTCAATTATCAAAAATTGCAAACCTTGTGCGACTTTCAACATTTTATTAACGTCCCCCCCTCCACATTATCTGGCAAACACATTTGAAAAGTGACTCAACACGCTAATGTCTACACAGAAATCCTGATTGAAATGAATAGCACTCTGGGTCTAATCATTTTGGGCTGGACCGCCCTTATGACTTAGGGGTATGAGACATAGTTCAAAGCCTATTCTCAGACCTAACGAATATACATAGAAAATTTCATTAAAATTGGTCGAGTGGTTTCGAAGGAGTTAGGTGACTAACACTGTGACAGGAGAATTTTATATATTAGATATATAAAGTAACATATTTTATACTTTCACAAGTATAATTAATTTTGTTTTAAAACTAAAATCTCATAAGCAATAGGAATGTATTTCAGAATAAACTAAAGGTAACTGAATACAATATTTACGATCATTTTCTTAGTCTTCGGCTTTTTTTCCAATTAGTTTGTTTTCTCAGTCATTTCATTGACGCAATCTTAGTCAATCGTGAAACTTCATCAGGATTACGTTTGCTTAATAAATGAGTTTATACGCAGTAAATAAACACATCGCTCGGGTTTTCTCTGTTTATCCCGCTAATCTGATTGCGACGCTAATTTCCGAAGGTATTGAACAATGACATAGTGCTAGATAGTACAATTTATTTCTATTCGCATAGATTTAAAATACATTTCATTTGCAGGGAACAATAATTCACCTATAGCACATCTTGCAATTATTTTCAATTTAGGCGTTTCAATCATTGGGGACTTGATTTATAAAACAAAATCAGTTATATTCATCCGAAATTGTAAAGTATATATTTTTCAGTTTGTTTTTCACACTTAAAACAGTTTATCGATTTGAAATTTACATCGTTTAGAAATTTATATTGGTTTGATCATAGTTTAAATAGGAAAACTAAATTTAATCTTTATACTTTCCTGAGTTATGTATAAATGAAAAAAAAATATCTAAAAATATGAATGGGAGAAAACAATAAAATGCGAAAGATTATCTATCTGTTTCAACAATATTTAATTAAATAGAGATAAATGGGATAAAATAGGAAAAAACACAGAGATGATGGACACAAATGCAAAGTTAATTTCCATAACATGTTTGCATCAACAACTATAACATCACACATCCATACATTTCCTTAATTACGAAGTGTGCTTAAGAAAACATTATATAAAAAGAAATTATTTAAATTAAAAAAATGCAATTATTTAACAAAGTGAATTGTGAATTAGTAAGAAAACTAAATTTCTCTGTATTTAAAATCATAAATGCGTGTACACACACACACACACACACACACACACACACACACACACATATATATATATATATACTTTTTTTTATTGCTAGAAGAAGAAATCTTGCAATATTCGTTTAACTGAATTGTAATCGATAGCAGTTTTTTTTATTTTGAAACCCGGTTGATATAGTGGCTTAAGTACCATTCCATCACGCTTTGGGCTTTGCCACCCCAGATGTATCGCTCTAAATGAGAACTTGGAGGTCATATCGACCACGACGTATTTTAACGTGCCACAGTCTCCAGTAACGAGCACAGCCAACACCTCCTAGATATAGAAAGCCTTACAACTACTACGTCACCAAGCTTTGACGTCATCATTTGGCCTACATTTAAAAGTTTGATTGTGATAAAATAAATAAATTAAAAATTTCTGGTGAATTTACACATGATTGGCAATATTTTAATAATTTGAGATAAAAAATATAATTTTACGACAGATGACAGTTTTTAACCATAAATAATTAGATAATGTGATAAGAAAATAGATCATACTGAATAATTTTGTATGAAAAAGATATTTTAATTTTAATGTTTAATATAAGGTATTTTCTAATATCTGTAGTATTTACCAGAAATTTTTAATAGTTTTATTTTGTGAAAATAAAACCTTCAAATGTAGGCCAAATGATGACGCCAAAGGTTGTTGACGTAGGAGTTGTAAGGCTTTCTATATCTAGGAGTAGTTGGCACAGCGGCCTATAGTTGGTCCCAGGATCGAACCCTCAACCTTTGGGCAACGACGCATCTCTCAGCCGGACTACAGCGACCGAGTAGTGTCAATGGCGGATATTTCTGTTTAACGGATAACAAGTGTTAATGATTCCTTTAAAAGGAAATATCACCAGCATATTATTTTGGACTTGAAACTAAATTTTTTGCATGATAAAGTCATTTTTAATAGATTTTCTGAGCCTTGTACAAATAAATTAAAAAAGTGATTGTGTTATTCAAAGAAATTTGTGCAGGTGAGTAATTTGAAATTTCATCATTCTTTAGAGACGCTTTTAAAAAGCATTACGTTACGATGGACAAAATATAATGTTTCAAGAATTTAAAGAAATATAACCGTTTGCATATAATTATTTTTCGTTGGTCGCGCGGCTTTAAATCTAACGGTTTGGGTTTTTGATAGATTTTCTCCAGATGTAACGTGAATATACGTTAGAACCCCTTAGAAAGTCCTCTTACCGAGGCACACCCATCCTTGGGAGATCGCTCCAGCGTAGCGTTGCCAAAATCTCACAAACAAATTAAATTAAATAATTACTTTCGGACAACGCATGAAGATATCGTTAATGAATCTACAAACAAATTCCTGTCAGTAACAAAATTAAAACAGAAAAAAATAGCTTTACTTATATTTACTAATTTCGTAATAAGGAAATGTTTATTTCTAAATTCTTTAAAGATACACAAAAATCTTATGCATTTAAACTATTCTCGGATCATACACTGGATCAGTCATTGCAAAACCTATTTAAGATCCTACTTTAATTTCCATGCATTAGTGCTTATGTAGTGTCACTTTCAATAATTCATAACGTGGATTTTAGCTGACAGTCTCCCATTTTCAATAAGATGTGATAATTAATCATAACTTTCGCCATCAAAATAGATTATTTTGAGCGTAATTAATCTTCAATATTCATCAGCAAACAGCTCTAGAAATGATGCAACTTCTTATGGTCTTCTACAATAGACTTAACGTGTTTATACACATTCTAATGTGTTAGCTGAAAAGCACTGTAGCTTACAATGCTTTCTGTACAATATAAATTCGCTTTGCATAATAGTTGAATATTCTTTTGATGAAAATGATAAGTTATCCATATATTTTACTATTTATTTTTTTCAAAATGTCCGTAGTGATTGTAAATGTGTTTAAAAAGTTGTGACAGAAAAATCCCTATTTATTTTTGTTAAGTTAGATTTTTTAAAAATAATTATGTTATCTAATCCATGGTAAGAAAGCCCATCTATGTTAATCACTTTTAATGTGACTGCTTATTTTATGCTAAGTTCTCAAACCTCTCATCATGCTGAAGTTCTAAAATGATTATAAAAATTACCTCTAGATGGCAGTACGTGAATAAAGAAATGCAGATTTCAATATTTATTATTATTTACAGAACTCTAAATTGTGTGATTAAATAAATATTCACCTGTCTTTTGTGTACAATAACGTGAGGCAGTCAGTAAACCCAGCAAAATAGTATAAAAAAAACCTTAAAAGAGGCTCATAAAGAAACAAGACCAGGATTTAGAAAAAAATAATCCATGCAATTGCAGAAGAGTTTTTTTAACTGCCTTTTCCTTATCTTGCTCACAGGAGGGTTCATATGTAAAATTTCTTCAAGTTTACAGATGTTTATGAGTCAGTTTCATGTAGACGTACTACCGTAAAAATGATTCAAGTATACGATCTCTAAATTGCATTTACAATTTCAGATGCATGAATGTCTACTCTCTTAAAAATTTAGAGTGACATTGTCACTCTTACAAAAAGTCACCGGCAAATGATCCCAGATAGAGTGAGATAAGAGTGAGAAAACTGCATTATGACTCTTCATCGATAGGATTCTGTCACCCTAACTGCAAGAGTGAGAGAATGTCACTCTTAGAGTAAGGGTGAAGGCGCTATCTGCTCACTCTAGCGAGAGAGTCACCACATTTCCCATGATGCGTTCACTTCAGCAGGAGTGAGTGCGTTGCTTCCATACTCAAACGACGCCATATTGGAATTGGACTGCAGTTGCGAAGTACCAACTGCATACAAGTAATGGAATACTTTTAGCTAACACAAGTAAGTAAAACCTTATAACTTTTCAATTATTGTAAATGTTATTTAAAATTTGATAATTCACAACATATAAGATACATTGATTCAGTGTCGGATCCATTAGGACTCCAGCTCTTCCGACAGACATTGCTTTGGTTAGGGTTAACATTTTGCTTTACTATACATTTTGTTTTTAAGACTTAAACAAGCCTGCTTCTTTTAATTTTATACCCTTCCGAGAAATTGATCTTTGGATTCGCCTCTATACTTGATCGTAGTATGTTATTTCTGCTTATATAGCTGAAATCTTGCATTCGTTTTTTGTTTCTGTATATAATATTTGAGCATGTTTTGATGCGTGTTTGTAAATCGGTGGTGCAGTCAGGATTTTATTTCGGGGGTGGAGAGGGCTCTAACCTGTGTATCAAATTGTAAGCAAGCTGTTTCAACTGTAGCCTCAGCATCAAATTTTAAACTAAGTAAAGGGTCAGATTTTTAGGAAGGATACGCGCCTGTTGCAAATAGCATAAACAAAATTTTAAATCAAAAGCAGAAAATAATGATCAATTATATATTGTATGCAATTTATATTGAAATAAATTATAAACGTGGGAAAAAAATATTTTGTGATTAAATTTCAATATGTCTATGTGCATCATTTTATCTTATTGCACATTCTAGCACAGATTCACGCTTAGAATATACATATATACGTTGTTAGATCAAAATAACCGCTCTCTTGTTGTGGTGTAATATTTCCCTCTCCACTTTTTACACATACACAAACCTCTCTCTCGTATGGTAAAGTGGATAATTTACGATCGAACACCCCAGATGGCCTCAGGAAAGTCCACTTTTAAATCAGGGAAACCAGCTGAAAGTAGCAGGTGATTCAGAATGTGTGAGCTTTCATTAGTAGTACGAAAAACACAAGGGATACTTGAACTTGTGCTGGTAAACTGATTCAACGCGGAAAAAAAGTTATTGTTTTTGGTGTTAAATGCGAGATTTTTGGAATTGAAAAGTTTGTATACTGTTTAAGGATAATTCAATAGTATAGTAACGGATAAGTTTAATATTACTGGTAATAAAGGTAAGTGTTACAATATTAAATTTAGTAATACAGTATTAATTTTAGAGCCTTGCACATTTTGGTTTGGTAGATTTTATGTCTTCTGTTGTGTATCAATATTGGTAAATAAAATTCTCAAATTGGTAAAACTTACCTTTTAGCCTAGATACCAATTCAAAATAATGCTATTTTTTTTCTATTGAATTTAATTAACATATGAAATATATCCACAATATTGGCTATATACTGGAAATGTTTCTGAAGTAATTCCATTACTGATAAAGTTTTTAATAGTAGCAAGTTAGTAGTTAGCCCAAATATCTTTACAATGTGTTCACAATATTAAGTAAAAATTCGAAATATATATTTATAATGTATTCTTAATATTGACAAGTAATTTTTAAAAATATTTTTATACCATTTTATTATTTTTCTAATGCTAATATACTCAATCCTTCACATTGTTATTATATTGGAAATAAAAACTAATATTGGTAAAAATTAGCAACATTTATCCATTATATTGTCTATGTTAATGAATTAAATTAAATATATTTAAAATGTATCCACACAGTATTGTGTGTATATTATAAATTTCCCTCATATTGTACTAACAAATATTTTTAATGTGTCAGCATCTTAATATCACAGTAATGGTGAATTAAGACTGTTTATCTACTATACATTATTTCAAAATTTAAAATCTGATAAATAATTTTAGGTGCATTTATGTACAAATTGCTGAAAAATATATTTTAATAATTAAGTCAAATACTACTGAAAATCCTGTGATGATAAGACCATGATTATCACAGGGGCAAGGAGGGCACATGCCCCAGACATCCCATTTTAAGGGGTCCTTAAATTTTTTCAGAATATGAATTTAGTTTATTAAATTTTCATTCTAAGATACTAAATGCCTGTTTTTTTTTCTAAAAGTTGGATGTGCAATTATTAACAAAGCAATAATGGTGAAGTCTTTTTGTGAAAATTTCTGCCTTTTTCATCGTTTGGACCCCCTCCGAAATTTTTGGACCCTCCCAGAATTTTTTTTGGGGTATGTCCCTGCCCCTGCTCTCCTCTCCTAAGGGGGGGGGGAGCAAGTTCCCTACCTTGAGCCCCCCCCTTATGGGTGCCCATATCATTAATGTTATATTTTTCAAGTATTTAATATTATTCTGTGGTTTTCTGAACTTGCAGGTAGCAGAACAGATTTCATTATTTATTGACATTGTTGAGAAAGCAGACAGCATGGATTTCAGAGTTTGGGTCTTCTACTGGGTATCATTAAGGGTAAATAAATTTATGATATTGGTAAAACTTACTTAAAAATTCAAAATACTTTTAATCCTTTTTCTACTGAATTTAAATGAAATGTATCTGCAATATTGGCTATATTTTGGAAGTAGTTCTGAAGTAGTTCCATTACCAATAAACTTTCAAATAGCACCTCACAGGATTGTAAAACATTGAAAACCCAAACCAGTATTTTTACATAGCAGCAAGTTAATATTTAGCCCAAATGTATTTAAAATGTATCCACAATATTAGGTAAACATTGGTAATATTTCTAATGTATTCCTAATATTGACAAGTAATTAATTTTATAGTATTTTTATTTTTTCATATTCATATACTTAATTATTCAATATTATCATTAAATTGGAAATAAATACTAATGTAAATTGTAGCAAATTAATATTTACCCATTATATTGTCAATGAATTTAAATTAAATTTATTTAAAATGTATCCATAATATTGGGTGTATATTTCAAATATTCCTCATATATATTGCACAAGTATATATTTTTGATATGTTAGCATCTTAATATATTATTACTTGCGAATTATCACTGTTTATCTGTTACACATAATTTTTGCATTTAAAATCTGAAATAATTTTAAATGCATTCATATACAAATTTCTGAAAAATATATCTTAATAAATAAGTCAAATATTACTGAAAAATTTAATGTAATTTGATTGTTCCCTGATTATCATGGGCAAGCGGGTAAATACTGTGGAAAATACAGAAAGACAATTGTCAGAGTCGGTGAAGAAACAAAATGTAAAGGGGGGCCCCCATTTAGACCCATACTTCTGACTCAAGCGACTTTATGTCATAATTGCTGCCTGGATTTGAGATGGGGGGGGGGGACTGAAGCCCTATAGCCACTCATCCCATTACCCCTCGATCTACCACCGAATCATTTGCTCTTGTGATAATGTTTAAATGTAAATTTTAACTGAAGACTCCTAACTTGGTTGGTCATTAGTTAAATATATATAAATTGATAATAAATGAATATTCATATAAATTGGTTGCTTTAGAAAACGAAACTTTTAGAATGTTTTTTATGTACTGAATACTCATTTTCTTGAAATATAGGAGAGTTAATAACAGCGATGACTGGGTGATTTTTCAAGAACCTTTGATAAGGGTGAATACTACTTTGGATGTCTTTAGATATAAGTATGTATTTATTTTTAATTACTTACTGTTTCAGTGTATTTTTAAATTTGGGAGTTAATTTTATATTCATATCATATGTTATAAATGTTCCTTATACACATGTCTGTGTGAATTTTATATTATTATTATTATTTGCATTGCAAGCATCCCATTTTAGAAGAATGTATATCTTAAGCACTGAATCAGATGGGTAGTAGATTTCTCACAAAAATTGTGTTTCATTAAGTGTCTCACTGAGTAGAAACAAAATGTTTCAATCAAGTTATTATTTTTTTTTTTTACAAGAAATAATGCAATTTCTGAACAGGTTTTAAAAGAATTCAACTATGTCAGAAATTTGAAAATTCAGAATTTCTCTTCACAAGCTGTATTTATGGCAATACAAATGGTTAATTTATAGAAGTGAAATACTCAGAGAAAAATTTATAACATATTGTATTGTCCAAAATAGAGGGAGAATTAGCCATCAGATACAGTTTCCACTTTCGTGAATTTCTCCCTAAAAATGGGATAAGACCTGCAGTTTTGTTGTTCTATAAAAGTTCATCATGCTGTCTATGAAGAAGCATTCTGAATTATACCGAGTTTTTGAGAAGCCTGTCTTTAAAGCTTGCAGAGCCAAGTGATGAATAAAATATGTTACAAAAAAAACTGATTGATTTTGGCTGTTTATCACTTTATTAACTTTTTATTTTCTAGTACTCTGAACTGGTCCTGTGGAAAACCATTGAATTTTTGTCAGTGGCATGCTGTAAAAGAGAAGAAACTATCGGCATTATAAGTGGTATTCATATTTTTGTTTTATTTGTTTATTTATTCTTTAAATGTTCTTAATTACTAGTTCAAAGTCTGCATACTTTTGATCTCTGCGGTCTAATTTTTTCAAAGCTTGTATCGCATAATTTCATAATTGTCAATAACTTTTTTTTTTTTTTGAGATGTTTACTTTTTTGTTTAGTTTATTTTTTTCTTATTTTCCAAATTGATTTATATGTTTTTTTTTTAGTTTTTTTCCCTAAAGTGATGTTACTTTGGGGCAGTTAGTGAGAGTTAATATTTAAAAGTTCATTGGTAGTGAAACTACTTCAGAAATATTCTCAATATATAATTAATATTTCAATACACACTTCATATGTTAATTAAATTTTACAAATGATAATAACATTTTGAGCATATATCAGGGCTAAACTCTAGTTTTTACCAATACTGGAAGTGGTCTTTACTCTCAAAGTATTCACATATATGTAAATTTTAATAATTAAAAGTAATTACTACTTAATAATATTGGAAATATTTCTAATATACACTCAATATTATTGATAAATTTCAAATACTTTAAGATTCAATAGTATTAAAATTTGACTTCAAATGGGCAAAATATTAAATTTATAATATTGGATTTTATTTTCAATGAATTCACAAGATTGGATAAATATTGATGCTATATAGAAAATTTCTTTTAATATTTGACAAATATTTAAAAAATAATAATAATCAATGCTGTTACCAGATACAGTCATATATATATATATATATATTTATAAGGAATTATTTTAATTTCCCTAAAATAGTGATAGCCAGAAGCAAGGCATATGCAAGAAATAAATCCAGGGCCGTACCCAGACAAAAATTTCAGGCAGGGTCCAAACCGTGGAAAAGGCAGAATTTTTCACAAAAAGACGTCATTATTATTATTTTATTAACAAAAATCAATTTTTTTGGGAGGGGGGAGGGTCCGGACCCCTGGATACGGTCTCGAATAATCACCCTATAAAAAGTGACGGTCACTCTTAAAAAGGGTCATAGCTCACTCTTGATCAGAGCGCTCCACTCTTTAAGGGATGGCGTGCTGTCACCCTTTCCTTAGAGTGAGGCACTCTTTCCCGGAGTGGGTTTTTGAATTCTCACTCCTAGTCCAGAGTCAGAAATGTCACTCTTCAGAATAGTGATTTCTCACTCTATGGAGGTTGGCTGATTTTTGTCACGAAGGTAGGGTGATATATCACTCCTCAGCACTGGTTTTTCACTCTTGATTATTAAGAGAGTAGATTTCATTTGCAATATCAGATATATTAATGTCCAGTTGCATTTGGGACACATGAGAAGAAATACAGTGCCAGTATTTTGGTCAAGAGGTGTAGTTTGTGCACTGAAAAAAAAAGTCTGTTAAACTGACAAAAAAAAACTGTCAGCCAGGACGCCAGTTTATTTTCGTATATTTTACAGAAGTCTTCCGTGTTTTTTTTTTTTTTCGTATACAGTAAATTTCTGTAAAATAGACTGAGAATCTGTAAAATTTACGGAATATTTCTGGTGTAAAAAAAAAAAAAAACCGAAAATAAACTGGCGTCCAGGCTGACAGTCCTTTTTCTGTAATTTGACAGACTTGACTTTTTTTGCAGTGTGGAAAATAGCTTCTCTGTGATTTTGTAGCGCAGCTATTTAGTGTTTCATATATCACAGATAGTTGTGACTTTGCGACAACAAGTGCACTGTTGACACGTAGATCGGTATTTCCCCTTAAAAATTATTTGGGGCCTTTTAGTGGGAAAATGTTATTTCTTGATTGCAGTTTGAACTTATCAACAAAAATAATTCAAATAGAAATCCATGTGCCATCGTAGAAAAAAAAACAAAAAAGTCTTGATTAGAGAAAAAATTCAGTACATAATCTCTCGTCCTCTGGCGTAAATATTAAAAATTTGAACTCGTTCCATTAATTCTAAGTTTTTAACAAAGATTTTCACGTAGTAATTAGTACTAAGTAGAGCAAAGTAGAAAAAAGTAGAAGTTACAAAGTAGAATTTATAATTTAAAGCACATATTTTTCAGCCTAATACACATTTTTATGCCTATTATAAATTACCGCATTATCAGAAGTAAGTATAAAATACCAAATGAAATCGAAATCAATTTGTAAAAACTAAAAAGCAGAATCAACTGAGATAACAGTAAACTTAAATTCAAATTTATACTTTGCGTATTAAGTGCACTCACACATTTTCAAAAAAATATCATTACCAACAATTTATAATTCATTTTTCTCCATTTTTCGCGTCAAATTATCTCTTAATTGATTAAGCTGATTTCCCTTTTTCTCTGCAGACAGTTTGGAGGACAATATATTTTAACCCTCCAGCAGGTGCATGTGATACTGGAATTAATTGTATTTTATATATCACTAGCTTTGCTTAGTATTTGAATATGCATAGATTATTTTAACACATACAAAGAAGAAAAGCTAAAAAGCATTTCTTTTAAGATTTAGGAAATATCGTTAACGTACATTTTCCTTCTGTTTCAGTCAAATTTATTAAAAAACGCAAGCTAACAAATTAGAAACATTTGTGTGATGATTTTATCGCTTAGATAGAACGGATGTAAATATAAGTATGGGAAGGTGGCCCAAAATGATCCTAGCGGGTGAAACCTAGCGCATATGTTTTCTTAAATACAGGTAGTGTTATCTACTAGGTAACACATTAGCTAGTTGTGACATGTCAAGAAGAAACAATGGCGATATTTTAGCGATCGTTGTATTACGTGCCTGAGTAGTATTCTTCAAAAAACTTGGTTTTATCATGTCTGTTATAAAGTAAGCGTTAACTTTCCTATTTATTTAGATATACAGTCTGTAATGAACAGAAATATGACTAGGTTTACTGAATAGAGTATGTTTTTAGAAGTGAATTACACTTGTTTTGTTTGTTGTTTCTAGCCGTGTTCCAGTAATAGGACCTAAATTGCGCAGCGAAACTACCATGTAAAATGATCCATCGACTGAAGAAGCTACTGTACCGGGTCCTAGTTATTATCCCTTCAAACGTTCTCGAAATACGTGACTCCCTATTACATTATTTAATTTATTTCTGCGTTTATTATAAGCCATCAGTTTTGAATTATAATTTTGAAACATTTCAATTTATTGTTTGTCACACTTTTCTATTTTAAAATTTTCATAAAATAAATTATGCACAATGCGTGATCGTAAAACTTTCTTTTTTCATTATCTATAGTCATAAGTACTTTTACATCTTTTATTTTGCCGACAATAGACAATTTTGCCCATGGGTGCGGGTAAAATGATCCTTTTGATACATTTTTTAAATTATATTTTTTCATAACTTTGTGTGAGTTTAAAATGTAACTTTGTGTGAGTTTTGCACAATCTGAACAAATCCTAGGTTCAGATTGTGCAAATTGTCAAATTTAGCATCATGATTTGTTCTTTTTAATGAATTTTTGAAAATTTCACGAGCTTTTGATGCACCCTGGGTGCCAAATTTAAAATTTAATTAAAAAAAAACAAATAACGATACAAAATCTTGGTTTGCATAGATAAAATTAGAGAGATTTCGAATTTTTTTAATGGGGATCTTGGTTGCCATTGTTCATGTCAGCGGCACCTGTCGGTAACATTTGGAACTACAAACTTTCTCGCCATTAAAAAATATTCCATCATCCTAACCCTATTTGTCTGAACCTTAAGTTTCTATAATCATTTCTTCTTTTTTAATTAATTTTTTGTTTTTACGGAATTTTTGGTCACCTGCTATTAAAATATGTTTATAATGCAAAAGTGTGAAATATATTGTGGCAAAGGGCCAAAGTTTTATTTACTATTTATGGTATTTTATGCAAGTTTTCATCTTAAAGGGATTATTTTGGGCCAGCTTCCCCTACATAGTAATTAATTCGATCTTATAAAATTTACCGAGCATCCCCCCACCTTCAATAAAATGGTTTAAAAATTTATTGCTATGTCTGACACAAAGTCTAAAGGTTCATGCGACTGATGAGTACACGACTTTTATTTTAACCCTTAAACTCTATAGTAATTTAATAATGTTATTATTTTATGTTAAACACGGGGTGCCGTAATACCTTCCAATTAATTATCAGGAGCAAAATGCTTATTTTTACATTGAAAATGCACGTATTCCTTGATCTCTAAGTAGAGAATGCTAATTAGATTAAAATATTTTCTTATTTTCTCTCTACATTTGCCTCATGCGGTAATTTCCCATTCACGGTAATTGTTAACTTCGAACAACGTGTTTTAAATTACAACAGTTTAAACACTCTATGTATTAATTCTTCTAATTTGTTTTATGTAAGATGGCAGGAAGAAAATCCCTACTTGTTCAAAGATAGCTGTAAGCATTTATTATACTTATAAAACTAGTAAACTCTACGCCCTCCACTCAGTAATGATTAAAATGTTTTAGTTTTTGGTGGAATGGCTTCCGAAATATATTACTCTGGTATTCATGCCTTAAGGAAGATTGAAAGCAAATTATCATTAAGTTGAAGTGTAGTGCCTGCCTATGACATTTCAATTCCAATAACAAGTACATAAAAACAAATCAACACTAACTAAATAAAACAACAAATACAGCCACTTCAATGTTTTCTCTGTTATGGTAATATACTCCCCCATACTCCATACATTAAGTATTTGTTTAATATTTTCTTTTACTATATAAACCTTTAGGAACGTATCTCATTACACTTACTATGACTATTCTAAGTGTTCCTTTTAACAAGTAAATTAATAAAGGCTTGTACACTCAGGTCCATAAATTAAGGATAATTCAGAATCACACAGAAATTGATCTCTAAAATAAAAATTTCACCTGTGGAATGATCACACACATCTTGAAGAAGAATATGCAAATTACAGGAAACCACCAGATGGCGTGGATGGTACGTCACAATGACGAGAGTGTAAGAGAGGGGTGTATAAGGAATGGTGGCAAAGAAGTAAAATTGTTCACAAGCGCTGTGAAAGCCTTTCAGTGCAAAAACCGCATAGTTATGGCACAAAGGAGGCATTTGGATGATGTTTTACGTGGCAGAATTATCGGAAGACTGGAATGTGGACGTACCCAGCTGGAAGTATCCGAGGAACTTGGAATCGCCCAGAGAGTCATCTCCAGGCTTTGGCAACGATTCCAAGATGATGGTAATGTGAGTAGACGTTACAGCACAGGTCGCCCCCGAGTTACAACGCCGAATGAGGACCCCTATTTGGCAGTTACTGCCAAAAGAAACAGACGGAGTACAGCATCAGACCTGTCTCGTCAGCTCTCTTCAGCTACCGGTACGACAGTTTCAAGGCAGACCGTGTACAGACGCTTAGGGCACATTGGTCTATATGCTCGTAGGCCTGTCAGATGTGTTCCACTTACCGCAACTCACTGTCGCCTGCGATTAACCTGGAGTAGAAAGCGTGCATTGTGGACACCGCAAATGTGGTCTTGTGTGATGTTTTCCGACGAGTCCAGGTTTAGTTTGGAGTCTGATTCTCGCCGGACATTCATCTGGAGAGCGCCAGGTACCCGTTACCACCAAGAGAACACCATTGAAAGACTCCGTTACGGTGGTGCAGGATGGCTCGTTTGGGGAGGAATTATTCTTGGTTCCAGAACTGACCTGCATGTTCAGAGTGTAACGATGACAGGCCACATCTATCGGGATGTCATTCTGGAACAACATGTACGTTTGTTTCGGTGCGCCATGGGTGCTGAATTTGTGTTTATGGATGACAACGCCCGTCCTCACCGTGCAAACATTGTAGACGAATGCCTTTAATCGGAGGATATCACCCGTATGCATTGGCCACACTTGAATCCAATAGAGCGTGTGTGGGATATGCTTGGCCGACGAATTGCAGCCCGTCAACCCCCTCCCACCTGTCTACCGGAACTTCGGAGTGCATTGCTTGATGAGTGGTGTAATATTCCCCAAGATCAGATTGATCATTTGATACTCAGCATGCCTAGTCGTTGTCAGGCCTGTATTGCATCGTCCGGGAGACATACTCCGTATTAACCATCCTACTAACCATGTTATACTGTTTTTTGTAAATAGGTTCTTTTTTGAAATTTGGTCAAGGGAGTAAAACTTGCAATTTTTATTAATTATGTCAAACATATAGCATCTTTTTTGCTCTTTACTTTTTGTTTAATAAATAGACTTTACAAATAAGTCAAATTTGTTTTGCTTCTTTCTCTTTCTTTGCCTGAACTTCATTATCCTTAATTTATGGACATGAGTGTAATAGAAATATAGAAAAAGTTTACAATAATTTTACAAACGACACTTCAGATATTCGAAAGTCCATATTTTAAATGTTGCATTTTAATAAAAATTTATCAAACTTCGATTTAACGTAATTATCAGTCTTCGACGACAAGTCATTTGCTTGTTTTTTACTGGTTTTAAATTGCTGGCTTAAACGCTGTAGGAAAATTACGGTGCATTCCTTTTCTTTTTTCATAAATACTACAATGAAATAATATTAAAATGGATTTATTTATGATTGAAAAACACCAATTTACATACACAAACTGGTAAACAAAAAATCTATTATCTCCTTAAAGTGCATAAAGTAATTCATTGTAAATCATTTCCCTGATTTTGAAACACCCGCACCTGAATTCGACAAGCGTTATGTCGAATTGAAATGCTATAAATGTGAAAACAAACTGCATTAAAGAAAATGAGAATTAAAATTTAATGGAAACATTTGTTACATTAAAAAAAATAAGTTTTCTAAGTACATTTAGTGCTTGAACATATTATTGTAATTAAATGCACTAACAAGACTTTCTTCGTATTTCACGTAACTACGTTAATTAGTAATTTGTAAGCTGTAAATTGTATATGTAATAATGACTATGCCATTTTATATCTCACCCCCCTTTATTGAAAATTTTCCGAAAAATGTGTCCCGAAAAAGCGACATAACATGCGACTTAATTTTATATATATTTAAATACTATTAGTTCACAACAGGTTTAGTCTATTGTTACAATCTTTCGTAAGCTGTAGAATATGCATCACATGTATTTTACTATAAATACGTTACAATCAGTAAAATTTCAACATAGGGTTTCCAGGCGAAATACACGAAAGATGAGAGATAAAATGACATAGTCAATTAATATCGTTTTAATATGGCAAAAATGAAACTAAAAAATTAGGAGGGTTCAGGGGGGGGTCTCCCCCTGACGAGGGTCGGACAGCCGAGTTATATATATATGCATTATATACATAGAGAGAGAGAGAGAGGTAAGGTTATTTTTTCTGAAGGTTATGTACAGGTGTTTATTACACACATTAAGAATGGAACAAGTGTTGTAAGAGTTTAATTGCTTAATATCCACGAAGGAAAATATATAACTCTAAGATAAACTTACTCTTAATCAAGAAAAATATAAATATATATAGGTTCATAAGAGGAAGAATGGTTCTGTAATACCATGGGTTTCCTGGTAGGTGCCAGGAAATTCACACACACACAGATAAGTATATAATACGCATATATATATATATAAATAAGTTTATACACACATATATGTTTTATATATATATATATATATATAAATTTATTTATTTATATATATATATATATATATATATATATATATATATATATGTAATAATAAAATAAACTTTCTAATTTAACCTAATTTAATTTATTGTTATTTGAAAAAGCTTCTTTAATCTTTTACTGTAAAGTTTGTTTCTCGGCCATACAAATATTACGCTCAGAGATGATTTTTTGAAGTTCCATAAGGAGAAAATTGTTGATTTAGCAGTATCGTCAGTTTCCTGTGGTTTCATTATTACGCACTTTTAGAACTCCTGGGTAAGCAGGTGTTTCTTATGTCTTGATTGACAATCTAGTTAACTAATTACGTTTGAGAGTAACGCCTTCGCGATCGTGCTGCGCGCTGCCAGCAGGTGTAGTAACTAAGGAGTATTTAAGCAAGAGCGCGGAAATTTCGGGAGCTTTATAGTTTTAGCTTAGCTTTTAGGACTTTCGAACGAGAAGTTTTTGCAGGAGCTTCCAGCTTTAACTGTTAGACTGCGATGTACGAAGATAGCCCTGGAGCTAAAAGGCCGCCGGCCTGACTCCTGCCCTCTGCCCGAACTTTGAAATAAACTATTTAACCTAGAACCAAAATGGATTTGCGTCAGTCATTTCAACAAGGGAAGGCGTAAGGCCATTTTTCACATATATATATATATATATTATATATACATACATACATACATATATATATATATAATATATAATAGCTTATCTACGTAAAGTAAAATCCCAAGATAATCCATTGATAAAGTGAAAAAAAAATAAAAAAGTAGATAGCACATAGTGCCAGTTAACGAGCTTATACCGGATAAGTGTTTAAATTTAGCCTTTTAAGGCAATGAAAGAGTGGATAATTGGATATAAAGCGCCAAATTAGAACTGGTGTGCTTTTTAAGCCTAATCACATGTAACCACAAATAGACGGAAAATGGAATTAATATTGAAATGGTGTGCTCTATCATCAGGCGCCACCGCACACACATTTCAATTTAATCGAAGAAAACAATATATATAATATATAATAGCTTACTTACGTAAAGTGAAATCCCAAGATAATCCATTGATAAAGTGAAAAAAATATAAAAAAATAAAAAAAATAAAAAATGAAAAAGTAGATAGCACATGGTGCCAATTAACGAGCTTATACCGGATAAGTGTTTAAATATAGCCTTTTAAGGCAATGAAAGAGTGGATAAATTGGATATAAAGCGCCAAATTAGAACTGGTGGGCTTTTTAAGCCTAATCACATATAACCGCAAATAGACGGAAAATGGAATTAATATTGAAATGGTGTGCTCTATCATCAGGCGCCACCGCACACACATTTCAATTTAATCGAGAAAAACAATAATAGCTAGGTATCTGCAAGTTACCTGACCAAAATTAGGGACCTTTTGTAACTTGGGGGCGCGACCGTAGCTATTAGAAATAAAAAACGAGGAAGTGGACCGACAAGAATATCAAAGCTCAGTAATGGAGGCAGTATTAGTGCATGTTGCCATCAGAGAAGGCTTAATGCAATCAATAGACAAGTAATGCCATGGAGTGTGAAAAAAAAAGTGATGTATTAATAATACTTTGGAAGTATGGAAAGGAAAGGAATAAATAAAAAGTAATAATTAAATGAATAAATAAAAGAATAAAAATGGTAATAATTAAATGAATAAATAATAAAATAAATATAACACTAGTATAGCTAGCCTATGTTTTACGTAGTACTAGCTGCAGTAGCTAAGAAGTACTTAGTTGAGGTAGTGGAAAAGGAGAAAAACTGTAGAAATAATTTTAACAGTAATGATATTGATAATAATTATACATATTTATTAATTGCTATTTATGCTAATATAATTGTAAATATATATATACATATACATATACATATACATATATAGTTGAACTTTAATAAAAGTACAACAAAATTACAGTTGCTTCACATGTTATCCAGCGCTTAAAAAAGCAGCATAAAAGAAAACATGTGTTTAATAATATTTAGAAAATTTATATAGAAAAAACCCCCCTAGCCAGTCATTGTTAAAACAACAAAACACTGCAACAATGCATTTTACAGTGTTTTGTTGTTTTAACAATGACTAGCTTGGGGGTTTTTTCTATATAAATTTTCTAAATATCATATATATATATATATATATATTATATATATATATAAATGTATATATATATATAAATAAATGTATATATATATATATATATATATATATATAAATATTTTCATTTCAAAAGACGCTTTATTATATACACTTTATAACACATTATTGCTGTAATTTGTTACTCCTTATGTCCTTGTTACCTTTTATATTATGGTCTGTTGATTGTTGTTGAATGTAGGGGATGAGCAGAATATAATAGGTGAAAGTTTTATTTTTATTTAATTATTTATTTATTTTCAGAGCCCTCACTTCAGGAAATATCGCCAAGGATGTGCATCACAGCAACATCTTAACAGTTACAGACGTCAATTTCGGAAGAGCTGTGTGCGTAGCTTAAAAAGTCATTCAGCAAAACAAAATACTTTTAAAAAGTGCCTTGCACTCACTTTTTATTTCCAGGTCATGTGGCAGTTTCAAAAGGTTAATATTGTATTTGGATGTGGCGTATGTATCAAAATGACGTAGCGAAACTCTGATTCTATATGATACATTGTAACATGAGACACAAATTAGTTTATTTTCTGTTCCTATGGTGCTATGAAAAAAACATTCATTTCATTCATTCATGAAACGACATTCTTTTAAATTCCCGCCAAAATAACTGGGACTGTTCAGAGAATTAAAAAACACTTTCAATATAATTTGAAAAATAGAACGCGAATGTACAAATGCCTGCGAATTTCGAATAACAATATTTTATTGTTTAAAACACAGAACACCCGACATCACATATTATACAGGGCGTCCTAAAAAAGTGGTTAAACGCTTTAATTCTTTATCTATTAGAGATAACTGGGCAATTTCGACTGAAAAGTGAACAAAATAAGGTAGTAAGAAATACTTCGTTAAGAAAAATTTCCTCCTGGTAGTTTTCAAAAACTTTAACTTCTTAAATCTGTATACGTGTTCAAAAAAATGTCCCAATCAGTAAAATGAGCCCGCGCTAATGATGTGATGTACACAACTTGAAAATTACAGCACAAAAATCGTCAGAGATATTAAAATAGATATACGCTGACTTAAATCATTTTTAATGGCTCTAGAAGGGAAAAAATCACGTTCCAGGGGTCGTACAGAAATTGTGATTTTTTAAATTTATTGTGTTTTACTTTATTTTTTTGCAAAGGAGCAAACGATTACATTCAAATTTATGTATAGCCTTTGATCAATTTTCTATATTTAAAGAAATCTCTGAGGCATTATAAGGTGAAAGTTTGAAATTTTGTACGTCATCTCACTTGTATATGGGGCACATTTTAGTAACTGTGAATTATTTTGTACGATGGTTGTATAACAATTTAGAACGCGGTACTTTTTTAGAAATTAACGAGAGAAACCAATCGTTTCACAACTTTTCTTAATTTTTTCCTGCCTTATTACGAAGATTATTTTTCAATTAACATTCCCCACTTTTCTCTAATAGATAAGGAATTAAAGCGCGTTAACTTCTTTTTACGACCACCTGTATAGATATTCATTTACCACTTTTTTTATTTATTCATTTATTTATTCACTAAGTTTATATAATAAAATTCTTAATTGTATTATTCTGTTTTATTTAGTTTCTAAACAGTTTAAACAATTGATGTAGTTTGTATGATCTAATTAACATAATTGCATGAAGAAAAATTGATTTAAACGGCAGAATCAAAAGCAAAGAAATATGAAATATTTGAAAGCGTAACATTTAAAAAATATTTCCCTTTTCCCCATTGACTTTTGGCTTCAAATTAATGCAGTTAAATTCATATAATATACTTTGCCTATTAATTCGTGTGCTTATTTCAATAAATTAATTACACCACCGAAAATACTTTATAGTTAATTTACTATTTTAATTTACAATGTGCATATCTTTTAATTATATTTCTTCGTTACTTCATTTTCTTTAACTTTAAATGAAGTACTTATAATGAAATATAATATCATACCAAGATTTATTTTGTATATATGAAATACCATATTTTAATTTTCTAATCAATTTGTTTTTCAAGAATATTAGAAATGAATGCACTTTGTATGCACTAATTAATTAATATATTTACACAGGCACATTTTTTTTTCTATGCATGTACTCACTTCAGTTCGTTACAGCAGCTGCCATGAATAAATCTTCCATGTGACAGCTTCCATAAAGTTTCGTTAATTGATTCGCGAACAATCAAGAAGATTCGATATCTTGTCATAGAGGGAAAATATTTTTCTTTTTCAAAATTTTATCTAAATTAACGATGGTGACCTTAGATAAGGTACATTCATTATGCCGCTTAAAAAGAAGATCGAAAATCATTGAACTCATAATTAAAGAATTATATAATTTTTTAAAAATTTTATCGTTTCTAAATGTACTTCGTTTACAATATCAGATTTATAGAAATGCTCTGCAGTATAGTACATGAAAGTGAGTTCTGCATTCTTACACCTCGAAATGAAATTTGCGAATTTTTCGCATTTTTTTCTCATTTATGTATCACTTAAAATACTCCTGACAAGCCATGTATGCGTCAATCTCAACAGATTTAGTAATTAATTTTTAATAGTTGCAGTGTTTCTAAATAAAGTGTAAGTGCATGTCGAGTTTAATTGCAGTTGTTGCTGCTACTGCTCTTTGGTTAACTGTTGAACGGCGCCAGAACTTCAATATAGGATGACTTCCGTGTTATTTAGCCCTTGTGGGAGGAAAACCGACTTATCTATTATTAAAAGAAAAAATCATATAAAAGACAAGCACATGGATGGACACCCCAAGAGTTACCGTTTTAACGTGGAGGAATTGGAATTACAACATATTATACGGACACTAGCTTTATTTAGCATACTTGGTCCTACAGCAGACAAGAGAGGATGTCACGCTCCGAAAAATTGACCTAGGTTGATGTTGCTTCACCTTCGATGTTCTTTTGGGAACCGAGCTTAAATTGACTAAACTTCTGTGGGACGGTGATGAGAAGTTTTTTTGTTTTTTTCATAATAAAAGCTATTTTGAGCGTTCTCTTTAGGCGCTCCAAAAATTCGAATACAAAATTACAAAATTAGGCTATTTCCCTTACCAATTTCGGCACGAAACAATAGCTAGCTAGCTTTTATCCGCCCTTCTGATCTGATGTCACTATATTTTCCCCGCCAAAGGAAAGAGACGGAATACTTCATTTGTGAGAATTTTTTGTATATCAGTAATAAACATGCAAGCAACGGATTATGCGGATTTAATTTTTTGGAATGATAATAACAAGCCTGCAGTTTTAAAAGACATCTCCGATGAAGATTTAAAAATATTACTGTCAAAGGCGATAGCTTCAGTGAAATTTCCTGATTTCTCCAACTTCCCATGCCACACACAAGAAACCGGGCACTCTGTGAAACTGGCACAAAGGCTGCATCTCTTGTTTGTAGATTTGTAAGATCTAGGCTCGAATCAAGGAACATAATGCAATCTTTTAAATCAAAATCACAGTTTAGATTGAAATAGTTTATTTCACTCGATAACTATATCATATATTTATTATATATTAGTACTTTAATGTTTATTTTTATCGAATACTTTCATTGGTTTTCAGTTTATTTGTTGCCTTTAGCATATCAACTTAAAATCAAAAATGCAAAAATCAAACCAGTTTTATTATTTGGAGCGCCTACAAAAAATACTCTTACCACCTCCAGTTTTCATATAAATAATTTTTCTACGTTACAGAAACGTTTATACTTTATTACATGTGTGCTCTTCCAAAATTACAAAAAAAAAGTATTATTTTACAATTTTTAATACATTTTTGTGAAATTGCCAATTTTTTTTTACTATTTTTCGTTGGGGTTTGCGGAACAGGAAGACATGAATGGAATTAAATAAAAATATATGTATGAACTAATGTACTGAAGACACAACTTTATAAGTCTGCACCAAAAGAAATTTCGATATTATTAACTGTTTTTAGAATTTCGTAAAATTTTAATTTTAAACTATATTTCAGACACTTGGAGCACCTCAAGATACACAGATGGATTTCAATAAAAATTAATATGTAAACTAAAATACGAAATCGTAACTTTTCGACCCTAGGCCAAAATTGATTTCAAATTTTTTTTCCTATACTTTTCGATACACTCTTGTGAGTAGGTTGCCACGAAGAATAGAAAGTTACAACTAGATTTTTTTTCTTAACTTAGCTCATAACCATTTACTTTCTGGTGTTTTGCATCATATGAAACGACTTGTACAAAGACTTCTACATTTTTTCATTAGTTTTGGATCATTTGTTGGTCAGTTTGAATCAAATAGCTTTATAATTCGCCGTTTTTACACACAAAGCAGCACGTAGTGAACATTTCATGAACTAAAAATTGCGATAATCTCATGCAAAATCCGTACACTGCATCTCGTGCATAATCCAATGTTGCTTAAAATCTGCAAAATACTGCTCGTTAGCAAAGATGAATAATAAATGTCTTTCATAAAACTGGATTGTTTTATATTATATCAAATAAATGTATAGTATGTAAAAAATTTGAATAAAATTGAGATAATTCAAGTCTACATAAATAAATCTCTTTATAGACAGATTGTTTATATAGTCTTACTTATGTCATTCGATTGTGTTGCATATTTTTCTAACTCAGTTTTTATATCTACTAGTGACAAAGTTATCCACCTCAGTTAACTGCATATCCACAAACATGTATGTAGCATATATCCGAATAAACGCACGAGTGTGCTTGAAAAAGTGACATATTTTAACTAAAATGCTTATTCACCAAGCTCAAAAGATACACAGACATATCAACTCACTAAGTGCAAGAATATGTTTTAACATCGCCTTTGCGGAAATCAATGCATTTGTTGCACTTGAGTACCAAATCTTCCGAAATCGGTGTTCAACAAACGCGGGACTTGGTTGCTGTGCCATTTAACGAAGGCTTCCTAAACTGCGGCATCAGTTTGGAAATGCCGTCCTACCAGATGTTTCTATAGCAGGCCGGGTATATGGAAGTCCTGGAGTGAGGGTTCGTGGTACTGCTAGCCCCTTACTACTACAGGCCTTACTACTAGCTCCATCTAGTGGTAGAGGATTTCTGTGACCGTCTGTTATACCCAAACATGGTCTTTCATTCCCTGGAGAAATAATCGGGAGAGCTCCTGTTAGCTTACTTGTAGGTGTACCATATGCGTACATATTATCATAAAAATGTTGAATGAAGTTTTGAGATACTTTCAAAAAATATTATCAGTTTTTCAACAATTTTACATTTTATTATTCGATCAGAATAAGACAACTGAGCTTGATTTTACTTTCAAAGTATTTAGGAGAGATTATTTCATCTTCAGTGTCGGGTAACAAAAAATTTAAAGCTATCTGCTCTATATCAGATACTGAAAAAAAAAATACAGAAATAAATATGTTAGAATGCTTACCGTATAACTTAAATGTGTAAAAAATAAAGTAACCTACTTTGCGAAAGAGAACCCCGGTGGTACCACGGTTAGTTCATTGCGCTGCCTGGCACAGGTCCGGTGATGGATTCCCGGGATGGGCAAGTTTCCCTCAGCCTTTCATCTCTTGAGTGGGCTTATAAAATGAGGTCAAAGCTTGCTTGGGAGTTAAACAACGGGGATTTTGCGTCAGGCTGGCCACCTGGTCGAGGTATATGCTCTCGCAACCCAGAGCCCATGGTCGCGCACGTCAGGCCTTGGCCCACAAATGAGCTGTTGCACAGCGGAGGCCTTGGACCACAATTGGGCTGTTGCGCCAATATTTAATTTAACATTGCAAAGTAATTTCATATGTATAGTAATATGTATTAGTAAAAAAGCAATAAACGAAGTAATATTTCAGAAAGTTTTAACTATGTATTATTGTCTGTGAATTAAACATGTTATAAAATAAATAAATAAATAAGCTTACGTTTCCAATGATGCTTCGTAAATTAATTTTACATTTTATTCGAAAAGAACCAAGTTTTCCACCAGTGAAAAAAAAATGATACATACATATTATATGAAAGATAAATTTTCATTTAAATAGAACTTTGTAATTTAGTAAAGTAAAAGGCTAAACAAAATCAAAGAACAAAAGAAGTAAAAATGCACTTTGAAGTGAGGATATGATTTTTTGTTATTTTATACCAGTTTTTTTGAAAAAAAAAATGCTTTTCAAAAAGCAAACGAATGTTAAAGAAAAAAGCTTTCCGACATTTTATTTTATTTCATGTGTCTTTTTATAGATAAATAGTTTTTTTAATACATTGTATTAGTTTTATTTATCATTTTTAAAGAAGTAGTAACATATTTTAATTGTAAAAATAATTTTATAATTCTTCATGACTTCTTTCACAAATTTTTATGCTATTTTTACTGCATAAAATATGTCTTTAAAGTACGAAAAAAATAAACATGAGAACAAGAGCAACAAAGCAAAAAGTGTATAAAAATAAAACTAACAGTGGTTTAAGTTTACACGCTGTAGTTAGAATGCAAAAAATAATCAGTCCCCTCTAATGTGTCTCTGATTATCTGTATTTTGTAGCCATTTTTAGAGAACTTAATTTGTATGCATACGTGCATGTATTTTTTCTGAAATGTTTCTTTAGGGATTATTTCTCCAACTAATAAAACAAGCCATGGCTTATTTCCTGTGTCTGCAGTGAAAATGTCTGTTTTTTAATCTAATAAATATTTGCTGTTCACAAATTTATAAATATTTTTTCTGTCAATATTTTATGCAGTCGTTGAATTTTATTTTGAATATATTTCTTACTTTTTTTGCTCTTGGTGCGCTTGAACATATTTGCTTGTTTGTTTTTTTTAACCTGCCAAAACAGTTTGATCAAAATTAACAGTTTCCGCAGGTTTTTCTTTTTAAAAATCTATTTTGAAACCAAAAAAAAAAAAAAAAATTCAAAAACTTTTTCTTTATATTGACTGAGCACATACTGGGTATTGGTGTATCTGTATTTTCACGATCAATAAACGACTTACCATAAATTATTATACTGTATGCTTTTACTGCTATGTCGTATTTTTTTATAGCTATACAGTACATATACTTTTAAATTGGGCACTTTAAGATTTTACATTTAGAAAACACCATTATTTCCACAGTTCTACCAGAAATTTTGCAGTACACGAAATGAAATTTTCACGGTACTTAAACTGTTCTTGATTCAATTAAAGATGCAGGTTGGGTGTACTTCTATGAGGTATTCTCTGTTCTTTAAGTTAGAGTACTTTTCACGGTACATATACTGACACTAGTAGTTGTGCACTACACGTTTGCTTTTACTTATACAATCCATTAACTGTTTTTCAAAATTACTGAGCATTTTGCGGATTTATTTTCACAGATTCGTTATGAGTAAATTTATGTAAAGACTCCGGTAACAAACCTGGAACCAGAATATGGAACTTCTAATGGAACTCACCTTATAAGCTTGCTTATAAGGTGAATTATGTAATATTTAGATTTATAGAACAGATATTTTGAAAATTTTATCAAAAATATTATCTCCGTTTATTTAGGTAGCAAGTTTCGAAGTACTGACCTCAACACATCACGATAAGATTCGAAGTACTCTAATTTCTAGGATGTGATCTGGTTTCATCAAGAAATATTATTTGCTGTGAACATTTGGTTTGCGTTTCATCTCCTTCAACTATCGCACAAAGGAGGGGGGGGGGGTCTCCTGTCATTTTCAAATCTGTGAATTATTACAGAATATTACATAACGTGTCCGTCATAATCCGTTGTCAAGCCAATAATTCCTGAAAGGTAAGAGCTGTAGTCATAAATGTGGACTCTAGGTAGAGTAAAGTTGCCATGCGTTACGCAAGAATACCGCTTACAGCGAAACCTAGCGGCTACATTTTGAGTTAGCGTTCTTATCTCAAAAACGGTACAAGATAGGGAGAGTCGATTACAAAGTTGTTCAGCATCACCGATTTAGTAAGAGATGACACCTTGCGAACATTAATGTTAAAAACAGATAACGTAAGATGTAAGCAGTAAAAGCATATTACTTACATTTGCTCCAGCTTGTATATCTTGCACTTCACATTGTTGTTGTTACAAAGAGCAGCGGAAATTGCAGACCAAAGTCGAGATGCATATTTTCCTGACAAAAAACATTTTGAGCATAAAAAATAAATGAACCTAATGTAAGTGTAGTTTTAGAATTCTTGGCCAAAAAAGTGTGCGTTTTATGCCTTCCAATCCTAGCATTCTTCTGCCCATTCGTTTGCGCAAGGCATCTTTTCTTACTAAATCGATGATTTTGATCAAATTTGTAATTAACTTTTTTTTTCTGTATCTCATACTGTTTTAGAGATAAGAACGCAAATTCAAAATTAAGCTGCCTGGTGACGCTGCAAACGGTTTTCTAGCGTAGCGCATGAATTAAATTATATGAAACGGAGATTTAACGTTTCCTCAGAAATCACTAGAATTCATTCGAGGAAAAAATATCTAAGAGTCAATACAGGTGTAAGATAATATTTATTTAGTTTTCGGTGTATTTTGAATACTGTAACTGTAGGTGTAGCTGAAAGGTTGAGGCGTCATACAATTGGTTACTAAAGACGATGTTCTTGTGACGTCATATGGTGACCATCATGCAAGCCTCTGCAGCATTCTATGTTTCACATGAAGGGACATCGCAGAAGGCGTTCATTTACATCGCATAGGTCATGTGGCGAGTGTGACGTATTGTAATGTTACCACAATGTCTCTGCAACATGAGTGATGAATGGGTTAGTAACAAATTGACTTTAAAGTAAATATTCAATTTATTACTTCACATTTCAGCAATCGATTAAAAAAATAAAATATAGTCCAGTATATTTTTTTCCCGATGAGCTTATAAACAAAGCCTGCTTTTTTGTTTGGGATTAAGACAAGCTACACAAGAGCTATATGCCTAGGAAGGAGGGGGAGGGATGTACGGGGTGTCCAGAAAAGGACTCCCTGATTTCAAAAATAAATATCTCGAAAATAAAGATCGATAGAGGAATGCAGGAAACGGTATGTTCATTGTGAAATCTGTAAGAATTTTATACAGCAGTTTGAAATAATAGTTACAAAAGCTGTTAACAGATGGCGCTGCAATCGCCATACGTAATGCCTAGTATAAATAGTGATCCGAAGCCCAGAGCGATCAGTTCCACTATTGAAGCGTGAAAGGAGGTTAGCGTACCGAAGGAAGAGAATAAAACCATGGACTCCATTGAACAACGCGTTTTTCTGGTGCTAAAGTACCACAGATTAAAAGAAAGTCCTACGGCAACAAGGCGCAGTTTTCAAGCACGATTTAATGTTCCAAAAGGACCCGATGCGAAAACCATTCGTACTCTCTTCGCCAAATTTCAACGAACAGGCAGCGTAGCAGATGATCTAGTGGGGAATGTTGGCCGCAAGGAAACTGCAGTTACGCCTGCAAATGTCGCCATAGTTTCTGGAATTATTCAGCAAAATCCAATTTCATCCGTCCGTAGAATTGCATCTGAGACTGGTTTGAATCGTTCCAGCACGCATAAAATACCGAGAAAGAGCCCACACATGTTTTATTCAAAATTCAAACTCACCAGGCCATACCCGTACGAGCTGTGCTACAAAGGGTTGACTTTGCTAATCAGATGTTCACAATGATTGATAGTGAAGGATTTGATGTTGGCTGCATCTGGTTTACAGATGAAGCACACTTCCACCTGAATGGATTCGTGAATAAACGGAACTGGCGATTTTGGGGTTCCGAAAATCCATGTTGGTGTGAAGCGAAACCCCTGTATTCTCCTAAAGTTACTGTGTGGGCTGCAGTATGCAGCAGAGGCATTATTGGCCCTTTTTTCATTCGAGAAACGGTCACTAGTGAACGTTACGTTGCAATTTTGGAACAATTTGTCGCCACACAGCAAGTGTTAGAGGATCGACCACGTACTGAATGGTTTATGCAAGATGGAGCCCGACCACATCGTACCGAACAAGTGTTTTGCTTTCTTGATGAATACTTCGGGAATCGAGTCATTGCTTTAGAATATCCCAAATTTACTGGTGCAGGCATGGATTGGCCTCCATATTCGCCGGATTTGACTCCCTGTGACTATTGTTTGTCGGGAACATTGTAAGACATTGTCTACCCGAAGCCACGCTGGACGAGCTTGAATCGGCGATCTGTGTGGCATGTGAATCCATTTCTGTTGAGACACTACGAAATGTGATGGCAAATTTCATTCTTCGTTTGCGCCACCTCTGTAGTGCCAATGGTGAACATTTTGAAAACATTGTGATGTGATTTTTTGTAAAGAATGTTTTCATACGATTATTTCATTTATGTATGCTGATAATGAGCTGAACAGTGTACAGCGCCATCTGTTAGCAGCATTTGCAACTATTATTTCAAACTGCTGTATAAAATTCTTACAGCACAATAAACATACCGTTTACTGCATTCCTCTATTGATTTTGTTCTCGAGATATTTAATTTTGAAATCAGGGAGTCCTTTTCTGGACACCCGGTATTATAACTTTTTTGTAGGTTACTAATGCATGTTCATTCTCGTTATATTCGGAGAAATCTGACCAAAATTCCATACCTTTAGATCGATAGCAGCACAAAATTCTGTCGATATAATTATTTTTATTTATTTACTTTAATAGTTCTGTTGATGTCCACATTTTATGATTTGGAGTTTAATTTTTCTTCTTTTCATTTGATTTCTCTTCTATTATTTTTCTCTTGCCGTTAGAGGGTCCAAGAACTTTTGACGTGAATTAATTTAATAACTGCCTAATTTGTATTAATTTGTCTTCTTATTTAGGAATTCAATACTCGAGATGTGCTCCTTAATTGCTGACTTTATATTTTTTTTAGAGCTGCAACATATTTGAGAATCAGAAGTGTATGAAAGTTACAGTAAAAGTATAATATAATATTACAGTAAAGCATAATAGTTATAGTAAATACTAATATTATTTATACAAAATAAATAAAAAAATACTCTTAAAATATTAAAAAATGTCACTGACCAAGAATTACACTAACGAAGAATTATCCCAGTGAACTGTTGGATAAATCAGCATACTTTAAAAATTAATTTTCAAAAAATGAAGAAAAAGTATGTATATGTATGAAAAGCTTAGAGTATTTTGCAAGTAAAAAACAGCACCAATAAGTACAAACAATTGTTTTTTCAAAAATGTTTCATTGACGTGAATCTTTAAAAAATCATGATATGAGAGACAATCTTTTTTGAAGATGATTTTATAGTAGTGTAAAAAGTCTTTTTTCTCTTATTTGCTTCACAGCTACATTGTTTTTGAACTTGATATAAGAAAATAGAATGCATATGGATATCTTGTCATAACTTAACTGTTTTGTAGTATGTCACTATGGGTATATTTGAGAATCTGTGTGAAAATCCATAAATAAATGAATAATATGATAAACATTATTTACAATTCGATATATTTATGTATTTAAAAGGAGTGGACTACCAACCTGAACGATTTACGGTATGGCCAAATGCCGCATTCACTATTTTAGGTACAACAAGTCAAAGGAATTATAGTGTATTTAATTATTTTCAAATTATTTATTATATATTTTCTTGATTAGAGATTTTTTTCGTTTCTTCTTAGAGGTACAAGTCCATGGTATTAGCCCTGAAATGTTTTTTTGAAAAAATTTATTGAAATTATGGGTGAATTTATACAATTCAACATCCTGTGCCTAACAAATTACGCGTTCCAATGAGAAAAATATTCAAAGTATTAGTAACTAAACCAAATTACAGAATGACTCTCAAAAAATGTCACAAAATGAACTTCAAACACACCACCATCGTAATGCTTTTCATGACTTCCCAGAATTTTATTATGAAGATACTTAAACAAAACCTTTCTTATGAATTATAACACCTTCTTTGTTTACTATTATATGATGAAAATCTTAAACAAATAAAAATCCCGGTTTTAACGCATGGATTATTGATAATTTTTCCTATGCTACACAGACAGAATTCTTATTAAGCTTCCCTTTACCTTATATAAATCAATTTAAATACAAAGCATACATTTTCTCTCTTTTAACTCTACTCATGATCATCCAGAGGTTTAAACATTCTGTACACCATAAAAATTGCTTTTTCTTCCTAATCCTAGATTTACAAGAATTGTTTTCTTTTTGTATCTAAAATTTATCATTTCTAATTAAAATAGTCAAAAGCCCATACAAATAAATTATTTCTTCCTTTAAAATCAATATTTGTACAAAGTATTCTTAGAGTTCGGTAAAGCATAACTCTAGTTCAAAAGAATTGTTAAGTATCAAAAGCTCAAAGGAAAATTTAAAGCGTCATACTTATGCATAAGTTTTATTTAATAATGTATAGGAATCACACTTGACAAACATTATATTATATTTTTTAGAACTATAAAGAATTAATGTTAACAGTTAGACTTTAAATGAATTTATTTCGGTGTTTTACAATGATATGCTTTAAAAGCAGAAAATGCCATAATAAAGAGAATTCGTCAATACTTTTGTTATTTTCAAAAAACCATTTTATGCAAGATAAAAAAAGACCTTCAGTTGTTTCTTTAATTTCAGTTGGATAGTTTCATTATTTTGAACACATATTAGTTTATACTTACCGACTTCATAATGTGCATATTTTATCACATACTGAGTAAACATATTTACTCAATTTTTTAAAAGAAATATTTAGATATTCAGAAATTCAAGATAAAATATTTATAGTTAAAAATAAAATGCTTGAATTGCTTTCTTACACTTTTCTGCAAAAGTAACCCTGAAAGTATCTTCACTTCAAGTTTGTTTGAAAATAATTCGCTTTAGCGTTGAAGGGAGAAACATAGAATATTCTTATACATATTTATTTACGAATAACAAGTAGCCTAAGAAAATTATCAATCTGCCCAACCATATTACTGAGTGTATACACTTTTAGTGAATCCGTGTGAAGATAAACACAACCTACCCGAGTATCAAAACTGATGTCCACAAAACAAACAATGACATCCTGAAGCATAAAAAAATGTTCATAACTACACTTGTTAGATTTAGCACACTTATTTTTTATGATCCATATTGTCAAAATAAACATTTTATGAATTGTTAAGATGTTCATTCTTTCTTGTTTTTAGAACACATTAAAACATTTTAAGAAATCTTTATCATAATACAAAATGCAGTTTTGTGCGCTAAAATATATTTTGTTCATTAAAAAAATTAGATTTTTAACAAACTCTGAAAACGAAAATAAACATTAAACTAAAATGAAACAAAAATGATAAGAGAGATAAAACAATACTTACCTTTGTAAAGTAACAAAAGTAGCACCGAGTTTTATGAATTATAGAATGTTTGGAAAATAGAATAAAGAACAGAAAAAGGTTCAGTCTACGACACTTATTTTTCCCCCTTGCATATTTAAATTTATTTATTTATTTCAATGTAGTAACAAAATTTAAGTACGTCTCCATTTGTTCTTTATATTATCTTCATACATATTTCAACAGAGCATTGAAGAAACAACGTTTAAATATATTCTTACTGTGGACGAGTAAAACACAATTACCGAGCAATGAATAAAATACTGTCATGGCAAATGATCTAGAAAATACGGGGTATTTATTAAAAGGGAAATAGATTACTGCTTACTTTCTTTGGTAGTACTTCTGTACTTTCCTGAAAGTATTAGCCAATATATAAGATATTTTACAAAGTATTTTAGGGTGTATATACACTAGAATAATGGAAAACGAAATAAAATGACTTTGGAACTCTATAGTGAATATGTATAAAATATATTTATTTACAACAGATTATCCCGAATGGGCTAAATTATAAATTTTGATTATCATATCTGTTAATATATTTGTTTTATTTGCACTATTTACGAACATAAACAGCTTTTAATTTCACAGATTAATATGATTACCATTATATTCCTTAACATTTGGGGATCTAATAGAATATTAAAATCATTCAATGTTCACTTATTCAATGTTCAGTATTCAATGTTCAGAATGTTCATTCAATGTTCAGAGAATTATGGGGATTTTTTTTTTTCAAACAGTCAATTTTTTTTTAAATCAATTCATTTAAATAGTTGTTGAACTTGCACGCTCATGATTCAAAACACATCTACAACTTCTTTTGTGCAATTTCTTATTTTCAACACAAGCGGAAATTGAATTTTGATAATTTGAACATCGTGTTGCCAAGTGATTTAACATCATCAAATTGTATTTTAAATAATTTTTAGATCTCTATGATCACAGATATAAATCCTACTCAAACACATCATTCTATCCTCGATTTCATTCAAATTTTTACATTTCGTTTTTCATTCAAACTTTTACAAAGATCTAGCATGTCTAGACATACAAAAAAAAAATAAGTAGCATCAGCAGAACGTGTAAAGACCAAAGCCCATCCCTTCATCTCCAACTCGTACCATGATTGCAAGCGCATATGATCCGTCAGTCAGATGATGAGCCAGACGTTTGACCCTTCACGTTTACTCCCCAAACATTGTCCTCATATTATCAACTCACTGAATGTATGTTCAACAACCATTGCCCTGTTAAATTTTAGATTATTTGTCACAAAATTTACTCATGTCAAAAGCTTGAAAATCAAAACATAAAAAAAATTACAATTTAATGGGGAATTGTTACCCCAAAACTGTGGTTCTTAGGTTCTTTTTCTTGTAATCATGAACAAATGAGGAACTAAATGTTTTCAATTTCAATTTATTTCAGCATAATTATCTGAGGTTTTATAATTCTTATTTTAAAATTGTATGTTAAATACTTGATTATTGGTTCAGATATCTCAATAAACAGATCCAATAGTTTTTACAAATAAAATGTTAACGGTTTAAGATTCGGCTACTGAAAAACTTCTTATAAAATAACAGTTATTTTGTTTTAACTTCAACTAATTCAGAAAAGTAGGCATTTTATAGAGTGTTTCAAAAAATGATCTCAAGTTTCAAGTGTTTTTCCATTAGAGATAACTGGTCAATGGAAAAGGATAATGTTCAAAATGAGATGGGTAAAAGGTTTAAGTAAAACATAATTACAATTTTTCAAGAAGTGACATCTTTAAAGTTTTATGCTACCACCATTCAGAAGAATTTACATTTAGCAACATGAAGGCATACTAAACACTAATGAATTGATATAAATTTTTTGAGAATTATATCCTAAAATTTTTATATGTGTGAAGAAAATATATGTTTACTTTAACCACTTTTAAATGGCTCTCGAAGGAAAAAAAAATATCTCGGATGATTGCGTTTCAGTGTTCGTAAAGAAATTAAGAAATATTTTTTTTCTTTTTTGATAATGAATAAAAACTTAAAACGTGTGACTACAATTTGGAGACAACCTATTTAACGTCCACTTAATGCTTAGCAATAAAATTTTACATTCAAATTTCTGCATACCCTCTTAACATCTTTGCTTAAAAATATGTCTGAAATGTTCTATGATCAAAGGCTGAAATTTTGTACATCATTATATGGGTACATTAGACTAACTGGAATTTTTTTCCGTACGGAGATGGTACACAAGTTTAAAATTAGTCACTTTTATGAAAATTAATGAAAAAAATAGTAGATAACGTTGTTATTTTCATACGTTACTTTGAATATTTTTTTTTCAATTTACATTGCCCACTTACCTCTAATAGATAAAGAAGTAAATCGTATTAGCATCTTTTTTTGAAACACCCTGTAGAAAAAAAAAAGAACCATGAGTTGATTGTTTAAAGGTTATCTTATAAATAAAAATGAAATTCTGTTTGTTTGTTTGTTTGTTTGTTTGTGGATTTGAGTTGTATACAAATCCACAAAAATGGACCTATCAGCCTGAAATTTTGCACAGATATGTAAAATAATATAGAATAAATCATAGTCCACTTTAAAACTTTGAAAGTCCACCCGTTCCCGGAATTTAAGAGATTTTTTTTGTTCTCCATACAAAAACCTTTCCGTAATTGTAACCCCTGTTGTGAAAAAAGTGTGAAATAAGGATCGTGGTTGCCATGTGTGGCGATTTTGCCGAATAAGATGTTTTAAATTCTCAAAGTAAAAATAAAAGAATAATAATGATTTTTTTTGTTAGTTTATATTTGTAAGATTATTAATTTTTTATTATAATATTGTGTGCATGGGAAATCGGAGCAGGAATGAAATGTTTTAAACGCAAAACAATAAGAATTGAAGATTTCCGAGGCTAATATGTAATTTTTTTTTTAGTTTGGCGAAAAAATAAATGGCTCAAATGCTGATTTTGAGAAAGTGAGTTCTAGTGGTTTGCACAGTTTTCGGCTTGGCGCAATTTATTGAGAGCTTAAGGAAATAGATTTTTGAAAGCAAGTGCAAAGGTTTTATTCGAATACAGCGTTAAATTTTAATGATCCGTGAAGAAATAATGCAGTTATTAAGGGATTTCAAGCGATCTATCTTCAGAATTCTCGCCAATTGAGTACATTGATTTAAGTTGGCGGAATTCCGCCAAATTTCAGAAAATTGAAATCTTCTCATTTAGTACATCGGAGTAACGATGAATAAAACACGTTATAGTTGATAATTAAAAAAATTTGGTTGTATTAAGGGATTCCCCTTTTCAAATAAATGTGTGCTTTACTTTTTGGCGGTCGAACCATTTCCCATATTGATTGCTGCTAAGTCAATGCTTCGAATGATTTCCTGAAAAAACTCTTGCAAAATGGCGTATGTTGGCACTTTGGCGAGGCTTAGATTTGAAACTGGATTTTATTTGAGACTGGGATATATAATGATACTGGTTATAGATAAAAATGAATGTTGGTATGTGTGTATGAGGTTGAAAAACTCCAGCACCGTTGCACCATGAAATTTGGTTCACCTAAGTCTTTTATCATTGAGAAGCTTTTTATGCTATCCGTTTTCCTCTAACTTGCCACTAGGTGGCGCAGCAGAACGTCGAATTCTATTCCGTTTAGACGTTTACTATGCGAATATCGTCCAACTGATTTCGATGAAATTTGGTACACGCGGATATTAGAACACGGAGAATATTTTTCAGTAGCCATTTTGCTGTAACTTGCCGCTAAATGGCGCTGCAACACATCAACTTCAATACCGTTCGAACGATCGGCATAAAATTTCTTATACTTACACATTTCAGCACGAAGAATATATTCTAACTGTGTTCCTTTTGATGTTACTCACCACTAGATGGCACTGCAATGCATTATTATTTTAACTCGCCACTAGATGACGCTGCAGCAGGCCAAATTCTTGACCATTCAAACGGTCGCTATGAAAATCAGTATACATAGCTATTTGAACAATGAGAATATTTTGGCGTTATACATTTTGCTATAACTCGCCACTTGACGGCACTGTGGCAAATCATTACTTTAATTAACCACTAGATTGCGCTGCAGTGTATCACTTCTTGACTGTGCAACTGATCGCTATGAAAATAGGTATACATAGATATTTGAACACGGGGAAGAGTTTGGAGCTATCCATTTTCCTATATAATTTGCCACTGGATGTCGCGTCGTCAGGGCTGTCCAGCCGATCGTCCTGAAATTTCGTATTCATCGATATCTGAATGCGAAGAATATTTCCGCCTAAAACTCTCCACTAGATTGCGCTACGCCGCATGGCCTTCTGCAACGTACAAACGATTGCCTTGAAATTCGGTATGCATGGTTATTGAACACAATATAAAGTGATATCCATTTTGCTATATCTCTTTATTACAATAAATATTAATCCCCACAAATCGTAATATCAAAAAGTCCATTCATTCCCGTGCGAAGAACGGGTACTTCAGCTAGTTATATTATAAAAAATATCTGTTCTGGACACCGCGCATGATTTTCTTCTTGCGCCTCTATTAAATTATATAAATTGTTGATTAACTTCCTTCAAATTTATTTCTTTTTAAATTGAGATGTAAATCTTCATTATATTACGATTTAGAGATTTCTCGAGAAATATAAAATATTTCAGGATTCAGTTCTAGAAACTTACTTTTCCTGCCAAATTCGGCGATAATATCGCGATTCTCGACTACCTTGGCTACAGTTCGGGTGATTTTGTGCATGGCATTTAGGTTACCAAGTAAATAATTTTTATTCACCTTATTCAAACGTTTAATTTGAAGCTGAGATATGCCACGTGAACTATTGTAAGGTTTAGCAATTTTTTCACAAGTATAAGATGTATGTGTACGATGGACTGAATTTTAGTATTTTAATTTTGGCACCAAATTTGGCGATATTTCACCAAAACTCGCAAAGCTTGGCGACCGTTGCCCATAGACTTCTTGATATCTTTTTGGTATCCCTTTGGTAAATAAATTACGATGTTATGAAAAAAGTGATCAAAGTCATGTATACACCCGTACATATCCATGTATGCGTATGTTGAGACGTCATGCAAAAACTCGTCAAAATAAATTTAGAGTTGGAAAATCTTTTTTCCGTCAAAATTTATTAAGCTTTTAAATATTCTCACTCCCGGATGTTTTTGTCATCACAGTACTTTTTCCTTCATACAAGGAGATAAAAATATATTTTATCTCCATGCACTTTATTTTAGCTGTTTTAATGTATAAATTTCGAATAATGTTTGTATGTTATAACGGAATTTGTTAGTCACTGTATGTAACTATAGAAAATAAAAGAATTAATTGTTCCTGAATTTGAGGGTTGATTTTTTACTTTTTATAAGGGCAAAAATCCGAGAATGTACATTTAAAATCAATAGAATTTCAAAACATTTACAACTTAACTAATGATACAAATTTACACTTTTAAAACATCATATTGTGTAATAATGTAAACTACTTCAAAATGCTTAAAAAGTCTTTATATACGAAATAATGTTAATTAAAAAAATAGAATTTAGAAATTCATAAAGAGACATATATTGTAACTATTGAACTGACGTACAAAAAAATGCAATCAATTGTTTGCACAGTCAAAAACTCAAAAAAGATTCCCTTGACTTCCGAATAAGTACATGCACTTTATGCAGCACATACGTAAAGGAAAAAAAAAAGAACACTTATGCCAACTTTACCTCAATGCAGAAATATGTAAAAGAATTTATAATGATCGATAACACTTTTTTTTTGTCATCATGCAATTTTATCTAAATGTGCTTCTTTAAGCGCCCTTTTCTTTAGATTATTTTTCTGCATTCAATTTGCAAGTGGTTTTTCTCCAAAGAACTACGTTTGAGTTTATTTTAAAAGTGATTTTGTATGAAAAAGGAATCTCTCTCTCTCTCACACACTCTTTCTCCGGCTTCCTTAACTCGGAAAAGAAGTTTAATGTTACAGTTTCTATTTAAGCATACCGATTGCGCTTAATACTTTCACTTTTTAACAATTCCTCAATCTTGAAGCTAACAATGCATTGGTTAGAGCCTGCAACAGAAAATCAAAAATACCCATGAAAGAGACAAATTTTACGAGAACTTTTACAAATCACAAATTGAATAATATTTACACGGTGCTTAGAGAGAAGTGGGTAGTTTACCATTATGACATGCTCAACTCGTTCAATATGAAAGGAATAAGTCTTAAAGCCTCATTTAAATTCTCCATTCACATTAGTTTCTATTTAAATCAGAAATCAAGTATGCGCCGTTGTAAATGCTGGAATATCCAAAGATGCACATTAAAGGTAAGCAGATTTCGCTAATGCGTTTTAAATTAGTCGAAAAATGTAGTATCAGAGACGATTAAACAAAATAAGTCCAAAATTAAATTTCTTTCAGCATATTCCCGTATAAAAATGAATATATGAGCAAAATCAAAGTATTAGTAATATATTTTCTAAAATCCTTCATAAAACAAGTGAGAATAACTACATTAAAACCACTTCTTAATTTACTTATAGCAAATTTTAAAGGTCAATCAAACAAACAAGCAGTATTTTTTCTCAGCGTAAATAAAATATAAAAAGGAATGACGAATTTTCAAAAAATGCATTCAAGAGTTCAAGAATTTAATTAATTTTTGGAATGAAAAAGTAGGTTCTAGTTATGGGAAATGTATACTTCTTCCAAACACTAACCCCCTACGTTTACCCAGGTATAATACAGGTTTTTCTGCAGCTAATTTGTAATAAAGGAGCATTGCTTAAGACATCTAATATATAAATGAGCTTTCGTTGTAACTTCGAGATTTATTTTAGTTCCGTGACAGCCTGGAGTTGTTTTTAATGCCTTGTAGAAAGGCATAACTAAATATATAGTTATTCAATTTGCATAAGTATTAAAATAACCAAGTTTAAATTTTTAATCAAATTAATTTGTATACTTACACAAACGTCCTTTTTTGGTATTTTGTTTAAGAATGTAATATGCAATAAGGATTAAACTCACATTATACTACATGGAATCCAATAAAAATTTTATCATCATTTTGATAGGTTTCCAACTGAACATTCTAATAGACATCATTTTATTACTTTTCAAGTGAATTCTAAGTAAATCGTAAAATTTCGTGAGGATTTTGTTTTATTCATAGAATTTATCAGTAGTAAATAAACAAGTTTGAGTTTTCTGTGCCTAATTTGTTAAGTTGTTTGCGATGGTTATTGCTGCATCCATTTCACGCAAGCATAGTGTTAAATAGTACAATTTATTTCTTTATAATTGCATGCAGAAAAACATTACATGATGGAACACAATGGCACATCTCAGTAGAATGTTCAATTTACACGTTTGAATCTTTCGAGCACTTAAAATTGTTTTAGGAAAGAAAATATCCATATAAATTTGTCCTGTATGTTTTCATACATCTTTTTTTTATAACTTACAAGCGTTAACTTTATTGTGCTTCAAAGTTTTTATTTTATATTTTTTTAACCATTTTCGTAACTAATTTAAACTAGAATAACTTCACAATCGTCCTTGATTCTTACACTTGTTTTACTTTTTCTCTAACTACTCGAATATCTCTTTATTTTCTATTTTAATTATTTGTGCGAAATTCAAATTAATATGAAAGCTTTCCTCTCAAATGGTGAGGTAAAATTATATGAAAGCGTTATTTTATTTCTATGTCTATACTTAATGGGGATATATATATATATATATATATATATATATATATATATATATACATAAAACGTCTTTCATATATATTTTTTACTGTGTTAAAAAACAGCATAAGAATCCCACAGGCATAATACTCGTAATTACTGTACTGTATAATACAATTGCGGAGTTTTCTCTTTCTTTTTTTTTCTGCACTCAGTTCATGGCCATTTCTGTTTTATCAAAGTATTTCGAGTATGAATAAGCGTGACGCTGCACGGCGCCTGATTTTATGTCAGAAACACATTAATAAGATTAAAGCGAAATGTAATTGTGTTCACAACAAGATAACGAGACCGCTGGGCAGAAAACTTGAGATGTCAGGGAAACATGAAAGTGAACATAAAGTTTTATTTTGAAACACTATTTAATAAATTGTTGAAATAAATGCGTAGAAGAGAAAAATGTTGTACTTTTCGAATATATATATATACATATATATGCAAACGAAGTTGAATATCTATGTTTGAAATGCTTTCGTAATTCTTGGAAACTAATGCGTATTTATAAAGTGCTTTTTAAATACGATAGCGAAAAAGGAAATATTTATATACCCTATATATTATATTTATACGCAAAAAATCAATAATTTTATGCAAAATAAGTTATATTAATGCATTTTACTAAAAGTAGCTATTGCTGAAATCTAATAATAAAGAGTTCCTCTAAACATAAACAACAGTTTTACAAATATGTACGGGAGACCGGGAAAAGTTTCTTACTTTATACAACTTCATTTTTGTAAGCTTTTTAAAAATATAATTTGAAGTAAATATCATATCATTGTATTTCGTATGGCTTTATCTATTAACACAGCTAACAAACTAACACAACTCTTTTTGAAAAAAGTAAATATAGTTCTGACAGCAAATGGTTAAGAGTGATCATGTTGAATTGGAAAATACACCCCATGTGTAGGGCAAGTTTTACAGCTTGTTAAAAATGTTCAAGGGCAGAATTTTTCCACTACATTTTAAATGATAAAACACATATAATAAATATTGCTTGTTACTAAATGTGAGTTGTTTCATGTGAACTAAACAGGCATAATATCATAAATAAGAGAATATTAGGGAGATAGTGAACGCAGAATCCACGAAAAAGTGCACATCTGTTCACAAATTTTGTAAAACATTTTGTAAAACAAAAATTAAAATTTTTCTTCTTCACATTAGTATTTTAATTAGTAAAGATACTGTGTGTGTGATAAAATAATTCGTCAAATATCTCTAACATTTGTGTACTTGTATACAACTGAAATATTATATTAGAATGTTTTAACTTTATAATCTGACAGCTATAATAAAGATGCCTTTACCTGTAATTAGCAAGTTATCAGAAGTTTAATACAAAAACTAAATATTTAATTATCCTTAATAAGTGTGCGACACCTCCTACAAAAAAGTGATATTTATATCTCTCACAGAAGACTGGATTAACTATTTATAATGAAACCTCTGCTCTAAGAAAGTTCCGTAACATGTAGATTATCAATTAAAAATTAATTTTTTCTGTAACTTTAATATATTGCTATTGTATGTTGTGGGTGTGACAGTCATTAAACATCACACCAACAACAATATATAATATAGGGGAAGGTGGCCCAAAATGATGCCCTTAACGTTAAAACTCGTATAAAATAACATAAGTATTTAAATAAAACGTTGGCCCTATGATAGAATATTTTGCACTATATTTTCCATCATAAACATATTTCAATAATATTTTTAAAGCACAAAGAGAAATGAAAAAATAGAATTTTTACAAAGTGCCTAAAGGATAATTTTACCCTCAGCCCAAGCGCAAATTGATCCTTCATTTGCCCTTCTTTAATGATCCTTCATCGGCAAAAATAAAATATGTAAAAGTAATTATGATTATATATGGTCATAAATATATATTTTAAAATAATATAGTATGCGTGATTGATAAAATGAAACTTTTAAAATAAAAAGCTTCACAAAAAATAATATATAATATTGTAAAATTATAATTAAGAAATTATGACCTACTATAAACGCAGAAATAAATCGAAAAATTTAACGGGAAGTCAAGCATTTTGAGAATAGTTGAAGGGCTGACACGACGCCTAGGAGCCGGTACTGGAGTTTTTTCAGTCTAGGAATCATTTTACCTGGCAATACGGCTTCCACTTTAGTCATATTACTGGAACATGCTGATAAACATAACAAACTTGGCAAGTGTAATTCACATCTAAAAATACACTATATTCAGAAATATATATATATATATATATATATATATATATATATAATAAGTACTGTATTTCTAAATAAATAAGTACTTATTATTTAGAAATACAGTACTTATTACTTAAGTTAGTGCTTACGTCATAAGAGGTATGATAACACCCAGTTTTGAAAAATTCTACTCAGCCACGTAATACACCGATCGCTTAAATGTCGATTGCTTCTTCTTGACTTGGCACAACTAGTTACCTGTTAGATAGCACTGCCTGTATCTAAGAAAACATACGTGGATAGTTTTGCCCGGCTACGAGAATCATCTTCACCTTCATGTGTTTTATTTTAACTGCGCAAAAAAATATAGTAGCATTAAAGGCACTATTACACGGTTAAAGATTTCATTCAGTTTTGAAAATCCTAGGCGCTATCTCAAGTAAGCACATGGGATCAGAATCTAATTGTTATTGTGTTAACTATATATACTTCGAAGACAAGCTTTTAGTGTTCTAGAAAAGAAATTAATTTCTTTTTGAAATTTGATATTAAGATAAATTTTTGTCTTTTTGATGAGAAAAGTAAGTCAGTGAAAACGAATAGCACTGAAATATTACTTAAACACTATGTAAAGTTGAAGCAAGATCCTGTCAAATATGAAGAATATTTTCAAAAAAGAAGAAACAGGTATTAAGCTAAGAGAACAGAAAATAATACTTTTTTTTAATTTCACCAAAAAAGCTGCAAGAAAAGCACTGAAATTCATTTTGCAGGAACAAACCGAAAGGCAGAGGAAATGATGACAAAAAAATCTGTTAAAGATTCCTGTGAGGTGGGCACTAAGGGTGGGTCCTTTTTCCGATTTTTTTAAAATCTAAATCATCTGTGGTAGGAAAAGTTGTGTATTGACATCAAATGTCTGTATTTTGTTTAATTAAAATAAATTAAGACCCGTCGCCAGACCCATGAGATTTCCCCAAATATGCAAAATTTAATGTACAGTAAAACTCGCTTAAGACGCTCCCGCATAAGACGCTTTCCCGCTTAAAACACTTTTTTCTGTCAGTCCCTGGACATTTCCTATATTCATGAATGTAAAGTCCACCTGATAAGACGCTTTTGTTCTGCATTGTGTCGTCAGTTAAGACGCTGTTCTCGCATTTCTGATGAAACTTTTTTTTTCCTTTTTGAAAGGTATTGCAATCCCCCCGAGGTTAGTCACGGTAACCTAACGCTTTAATACTCCTTGATAAGTATCCATTCATCCAATACCCTTCTCTCCTTAACTCTTACCTATCTCTCCCACGCTGCTGTCAGGTTTTATTCCCATCGTTCATCGGGAATGTAGAAAGATTGCAATATCGACATAGTCCGAGTTTTCCCTCCCTTGACCGTGAACGTTTCCCGGAGCTAAAAATCCAATTCATCAAAATTCTCTCAAATAAAATCAGTTCCATAAATTGCATCAGTGCAGCTTGGGACGAAATTAAACCAGATGTAATCAAAAACTGTTTTCGGAAAGCTGCGTTTGATGTGTGGGACATTTCAATTCAGGCTGACACTTCACTTCCAGAAGATGTGGATTTTCAATAAAATTGGAGAATTTCCATTGATTGATTGATTTGATTTCAATTGGAGAATTTCCCTGATTATACAACGGTGGACGATCACCTCGTGACCTGCAGCATTCGGACTTGGGAAAAAATAATCGCAGATGCCACGATTGAAGGGATTGCGAAAGAACAAGAGGAGGGAGGACGAAGAAACAGAACCGGCAGCTACTACTGGCTTGTATTGTGTGCGTTGCGAAAAGTACTGTCCTCTTTGGAACATACTGTGGAAATGTTGACCTACGTCAACAAAATTGATAATTTTCTTGCTGCTAAACATACGAGAATCTTAAACAAAAATAGATTCTTTTTTCCCCAGCACATCAGAAATGTGAAGTTCGGTGTGTATTATAATTTACATTTGTACAATATTATCTATGCAGTATAATAAGTATCTTATGTAATTTCTAAATGAAGAGCAATACATACGTATTTTTTCTAAGCACTTAGATTTTGTTTTTTCCCAATTCACCTTAAGATGCTTTCCCGTTTAAAACGCTCTTTCAAGCTGGTCCGTTGAAGAGCGTCTTAAGCGAGTTTTACTGTATTTATTTATTACTTTATGAAACAAATTTTAATCGCCTGTAGAGGAAATAGTTGAATAATAAGATCCTTTGTTTGAAAAACATTTTTTTTTGATATCATATGATATTTAAATCCCCGCCAGGCACTTGTAATTTGTTTAATTTGCTATTTTTCAAAAAAGCGTGCTCTTTCTGTGCCATTTTGAGTACGATTTTGTTCACGTTAGTTTAGTTTAGTTAATATTACTGATAGATATTACAGTAACAGTGTTCTCCCCTGGCCTTTAAAGAAGGGTGCACCACCCATCTGATTTTACTGACCGCCCGGGTATAAAAAAATGAGATCCATCTTGATACTTTAGCTAGCTTTCTATCAGCATCGGTCAAGGTCAAACGGAAATTCCGATTTTACTTGACCATTTGCTCTGGATGCACAAACTGAGTATTGAATCGTGCAAAACTAAATTATAAACTCCTGTTTCTTTAAGATAGGGGCTAGGCTGTAGTGTAAAAGTAACAAAAAAATTACAATGGAGACAGACTGTATTATGGTTATCGATAAATGTAATAAATAGACAGTCAAATGAATAAAGTTCTCCTGGACTACGTTCTAATGGATACAGTTTAATTACGGCCTTAATTTAAAATTCTGATTCTTAAAAAAGAAAACAAAACGTTGAAATTATTTTAAAAAATAAAATAGGAAAATCGTGAAAATTATGTTAAAGAAAGGTAATATTAACGGCAATAATCAACGTATTTTTTACGTGGAAAGTGGCGCACATTTAACATTTATACTGCACCCCGGAGAAACGTTATTTTGAAGAAAGTTCCTTAAAAGGACAGGGCAAAAAGACGGTATTTTGCGGCTTATTTAACGGTTGTGGGACTTGGGTAAGGTTCAGTCCTTTCTTCCATCTAAGTATAGTGTCTGCAAGGCTATCTTACTCTTTGCTAAACTATTTTCTAAGTCCAGGAGAATTTTCTTCATTTGACTGTCTGTTTTATTACATTTATCGATATCCATAATGGAGTTTGTCTTCATTATCACTTTTTGTTACTTTTACGTTACACTCTAGTTCCGATCTTAAAAAAATAGCAGTTTAGAGTTTACTTTTGCACGATTCAATTCTCAGTTTGTTAATGCAAAGCAAATGGGCAAGTGAAATAGGAATTTCCGTTTGACTTTGGCCGATGTCGATAGGAAGCAAACTAAAGTATGGTTTTTAAAACCCGGGCGGTCAGTAAAATCAGCTGGGCGATGCCCCCTGCTTTAAAGGCCTGTGAGAGACGTGTTAGATTAACATAGGTCAGTAATGTTAACTTAACTATCTCAAGTGAACAAAATCGTATAGAGAAAATGGTACAGAAAGAGCCTGCTTTATTAAAAATTGGTAAATTATTCAAATTTCAAAAGCATGCGGAGGCTTTAATATCATATGACATAAAAAAAAATTCTCATTCGAAGGGGTTTACTATTCAACTATTTCCACTACAGGTGGTTAAAAAATTTGTTTCATAAAAAAAAAAATAAAAAATGAATAAAAACATTGAATTTTACATATTTGGTGAAACTTCGCGGGCCTGGCAGGGGTTCTAAATATATTTTAATTAAAATAATTTTTTTACAGGCATTTGATGTCAATACACAACTCCCCCCCCCCCACAGACGATTTCGATTAAAAAAAAAGTGAAAACGACCCACCCTAGTGAGCACTGTGGAAATTTTTTGTTGCCTTCAAATGCTAAAAAGTGTCAAACGCTACTTGCCGCAGAGTCCAAGAAAGGGTTATGTTGCAGTAAAAAAAAAATACCCTGGCAGATTCGGAGTATAACTTTTGCACTCTGCAAAAGTTATTCTCCGAACATGCAGTAATAAAAGAGGTCTTTGGGGTAGATATAGGGCATGACCTGACAAGAAAGACTGTGTTGTAAAAATTCGATAATACGAAAAGTAGATTAACTCACCCTACTCTTAAAATGCTCGGCAAGCAGAATAATGTGCAGCCTGTTCCGAGCATTCTAAGTATACTCTACATTTTGCCTGTTATAATAGGAGTTTTTATGGGGCTATCTCTTCCAAGCCCTTTAAATTCATCATCTTTATGTACCTTTTTCTCTGGTAAAAGATAATGTTACAAAATTTTAGCAACAGTTAGAATAACATATTTCATATACTTAGCACGCCAGAATTTTTTTCTAAATAAAAAAGCATTATTATTTTTTTTACTGAATATCGCTTTTAAATTTGAATTTTTTATAGAATCTTGCTGCCTAAAATGAATAATTCCCAATTTATTAACAAAGCGTCATGCTAATTTATGTGATATGATAGGATATACCAGTCATTAAAAAAATGAGTTCATAAGTTTAAAAGATATTGAATAAAAGGAACACTAATCTGTAAAATCCACGTTTTGAGAAATCCCGTTTATAAGATTTCATATATATGTATAAACTATGAAGTGCCTTGGGGAAATATAAAAATTTCTAAGACTTCTGTTTTTCAGATAAACAAGTGCAATATATAGTTACCGAGAACAACGACAAAATAGCGCGAACGATTTCGATTATATCAAATGTATGTCACATGTGCATATGTAATATATAACTTTAAACCAATTACACACAGAGTCACTTTTTTGTATTTTGCCGAAAAATATATTAAAAATAAACTGTTCCATAGTAAACATGAATTTGCTCCTTCAAGAGCTTTCCATAAGCCAGTTGGCTCCTAAAATTTTTAAATTTATTAATACGTTAAAATCAAAGCTCACTGACAATTTAGGATAGTGTTAATATTTTAAAAATTCTCGGTATACGTTTTTTGCTTTATTTGAACATGTGATACAATATATATAGTACTGAAGAATTAAAAAAGAATAAAAATAAAATTAATGATAAAAAATATTTTTGAGTAATATCTGAAGTTATTTTTAAAAGAATGTGTCAATAGCAAAATGTAGTACAAAAATTCGCATATAATTTAAATATTTATTCTAATAATTTATTTCATATTTTTAATAAAAATAACAGATAACTCTGCAACAGAAAATGTAATAAAGATTTTTTCTATCTGTCTTACAAATATTTCATCTCAAATGGTAAACAAACAAAAAAATGTGCGACATATTATTATTTTTACCGTAATAACTAAAAAAAGGAGGGGGGAGTAGATAAAATGGAGAGAAATAAAGATGAAAGACACAGATATAACTTAATTAGCATAACATATTTGCATCATCGACGATAAAAAAACGCATGCATAACATTTACATAATTACGAAGATTACTTGAGAAAGTATATAAATGGTAACGATTAAAAATCGCGAATATATAGCAAAGTTAATAGTGAAAAAGTAAGAAAATTTATTTTTTGTGTATCTAAATACATTAACGGTTATTTTTATTTATTCATTTACTGTTCATTATATGAAAAATATGTGCAAGTATCGGGATAAATGAATCGCAATTGATAACATTTATTTTTTCATTTGGCTTATTAATGGGAATGCAATTAAAAATATAATTTTAGCTTTTAGATGACGAATATTATGACAGTATATTCATTTCCTATTTGTCTTTCTTTACATATAATATACAATGTAACAAAATATACAGCAAAACAACAATAATAGCAAAATAAAAATATTTTTCCTGTATTTCGTCAGCTGAGAGAATTTTAAAGATTTATAGTAAGAAAATTCTTAAAAATAATTCTGATACTTTTTGGACAAACTTTTCAGCGTTGGCAATTATTGATATTTTTTTTATTGGTGGCTCAGTTCTCAATGCTTAGTTATAGCTTTAAAAAAGAATAACGTCGCAAATTGGTACAATAACACAATTTGTAAGATATTTAAAGAAAAAAAGGAAAACGTTTGCTTAGAATTCCGCTCAAACAACACATGAATATACCAGTAGATTCAAAACAGATGTTACAGTGACCGTGTGTCATACTTCTTATTGCCAAAATTTAATCAATTGGAGAATAAATTTTAGGTATAGAATTTTTTTCAAGAGGTCATACACATAGTAAAATACAGATATTATTTTTATGTAGTCTCTCCGTTCTTATCACTTACATTGAAGAACATATTCCCTTAACTGTAAGAATGCAAACAGGAAAAAAAATGTGATTTAATTTTCTGTGAGACATTGCAAGATGAAAATGTTTGTATTTGCTACCGAATACTAAGGGAATGTTTGGATAGTTATAATAATGCATTTAAAATTTATGTTTTCAATAATTGAACAGCTACATAAAGCTTTTGAGAGGCCTCTCTTAGTTAGACTTGGTTTGCTAATGTATGTTTGACAGTTTTTAGTGAAAGTGTTTGCAGAAGGTGTTTCGATCCCTCTCCCCGAAGCTCTCTCCTCCCCAACGACCTCTAACTTTGAACATACCCTTGCTGTTAGATAGCACGAGGTATTCGAGTCAGAAAAACGCAAAATGCTTTCTAGAGGAACATACGCATCTCCGTGCGTCCAAGATCATTAATGGATAGTGCAGAGGAGATGTGGTGAAATGTCCATATCAAATGAATAATGCCTATTACATATAGAAGTGGAGAGAGCTGTAGTGATTTATATATTGTTTTAATTGTTCGCGTATTATTGCATGCAGTAGGTCATTAAAATTCGGCGTCTCAATATTCTCCCTTTATTTCTTGGAAAATTTTACACTTGCTGCAACATGAATCGCTTGCCAAATAGGATTGCGGAAAACCCGATGATTTCTAGGGTGATAGTGATTTAGTTTTATGTATTCAATTTTAGGAATGGGTTAGTTGCACCAAGCAAAGGGTAAAATGGAGAGTTGCACCGCTGATGAATTTGATCCACGAGCGAGTTACACCAGCGAAATGGAGGGGTGGGGGACCCTACAGTACCGAAAAGATCCAGCAACAGCATATTTTCGAAGCGCCTCCTACAATGATGGCTGGACCCAATGATGTGTTTTTGGTCTCGCAAAGGGGCCAGCGGTAGCATATTTTATTTTGGGGGGGAGGGGGTGCCCTACAGCGATGGCCGGACACAGAAATTTTTCTGTTGGGTCTTACAAAGGACCAGAGGTAGCTTGTTTCCGAGGGCTCCCTACAGCAATGGCCGGGCCCACTGATGTTTTTGGGGTCTCGAAAAGGGCCAGTGGTAGCATATTTTGGAGAGAGACTAAGATAAGAATTTCGGTTCAACTGGCCCCTCGATTTTTGAGAGTTTGCGAAAATCGTTTCAAATTGCTATATTTGTTCACGCATAACGTAATACAACTAAAGTGAAATTTAAATGAAATTTTGTGGCATGATAGGTGGTCACTCAAACCATACGCCGCAATTTTTTAAAAAAGTTTTATTAGATTTTGAGATTTTTTTCGAAAATATTTTCAAAATGCGTAAATTTTTATTCACACATTATGTAAGGACAACTAAGGTCAATGAAACCACATTTGAGGACATAATTTGGGAACATGCGAATTAAACTATAACCGTCGAATTAAAAAAAATGAATTAGAATTTGAGATTTTGCGGAAATTTATTCAAAATGTGTAAATATATGTTTCTCTATCAAATATAAAACACTGAAGGGAATGGAATAGAACTTAGACTATAGACATCAAAGTACTTCAAATCTTTTATAGATTTTGAGATTTTGTAAAAATTGAGAAACTGTTCGTTCCATTCCTGAAAAAAAAGTTATGAAATAAAGGGAAATTTGAAATTTTGTTATGTGGTAAGTTAATGTAAACTGTAGATGCCAAAATTGTTCCAAATGTTTCATAGATATTGAAATTAAAAAAAAAATACCCTAAGTGTTAGTTCTAACTTCCTTCAAAAACGACTTGAGAATAGAATGAAATTAAGTAACAGGACATGATGATCCTGATCCATAACGACTAAAACGATAAATGTCACTATCTAAAAAAATTGAGCTTGAATCAGTTTTAAAACTGTGTAAAAATTGCATTTTCTTATGGAATCACATTAATGCGTCTGAAGTTAATATATTAGTTATGTATTTAATGTTTAAAAAATTCGTTGATTAAAAAAATATTTGCCTTTTTAGATCTTTTGAAATTTATGCAAAGTTCTCTGGAGGCATGATATTAAAATATCTGTGAATCAAAAAAATTTAGATATAGGCGGCAAACGACCTCTTGTAATTAAAAGATCTTTCTTAAACAATTTTGAAAAAGAAATGTTTTCTCCATTGACAATTTCACTAAGCACTATCTCTGAACTGTAATCTTTTAACTATACACAACATTCATAACTTTGCTCTCTGTACTTCAGCCAATACTCTATTTCCATTATTTTTACTAGTACAATGCAAACAAAAATTTAGACTTTTTGGAAATCTGCACTACATACGACGTGCACTTCAGCTAGTTATCTAATTTAAATTAATTTATGAAAAGAAATATGCTTCAAATTGAAACAGGTTGATAGTAAATTCATCTTAATCTCTGCATTAAGCCAGCTACTGAAAATCAGAATTTTGTTTTGCAGAGTTTAAAATCTCAATTTTAGAAGATAAATGTCTAATTTGGTACTAAATAGCATCGTTTGATAAAAGTTTTGAAATGAAAGCTTATTATACTAAATTATCTCGTAAAGCTTTAGTTACTGGTGCACCTAACCTAGTCCCTTGTTCCTACGTTATTCTGAATATTTTGTCAGGTTACACAGATCACTTAACTCTAATAGATAAAGAATTAAAGCGTGTTAACATCTTTTTGAGATGCCCTTTACATTAAAAAATTATCAAAAAATAACCTTATGAATAGCTATTAACTGCGTTTCCTATATATTTTATGCAATTATCATGATCTTATATATAACACTAATAACTGACGTAAGTGTCAGTTACTGGTGAAATCCATTTTCAATCATCATTACCAAAAATTTAAAACTTATTTTTCTGCATTTTCCAGTGTCGCATTATCACTTCAATGATTAAATTGATTTCCCTTTCCAGCAGATAGTTTGGAGGGCAATATATTTTAACCTTCTAGCAGGTGCATGTGATTCTGGAATTAATTGTATTTCACGTTCCACTAACTTTACTCAGACTTCGAAACTTCATAGATTATTTTAACATACACAATAAAGAAATGCTGAAAAACGTTTGTTTGCATCTGTTTAGTTAAATTTATCATAAATATAAATTTACATATTAGATACACTAGAGTAGCGATTTCAACGTGTGCATAAGGCAAATAGGAATTTATATAAACAGGATATAATAATTAATTAGTAAAAAAATATTTTCAGGGGCCCCCTCCCCCTCCCCATATAAAATTATTTCAAAAAAGATTTTTTGGTTCTGCTTGACACTCAAAGACTAAAGTTTCTTTAAACTGATGACTGAAAGTCGTATTTTATTGAACATATACATTGTAAACATACGATGCCTTGTTTTCATGATTTACGTTTAGAATAAACCAATTATCTTGTTAGCCCTTTCCGGCTGACCGCAAACATTTGTAGAAGTTACCGTGGATATGAAAATCACCACTACACAAATTATCCTGGATGATAGCATATTTTGAATGCTTAGATGATTTACATGAAAGCCTTTCAAATTATTTGTATATTGATTTGGATTTTTCTTTAAAATGTTACATATTTTCTTTAAAATGTTACTTCTTTAAAATGTACTTCTGCGATGGCGCCCAAGCGGCGTTTTTTTCTCTAATTTAATCTCTTCAGAGTTTTCGCTCAGGGCTTTAATAAATTTTCTGAGCATGCAAGCTCTCTATTTGGGATTTATTATACTAAACTGTGTCTAACTGCTGCCTGGAGTTTTTGCTATTTGACGGTTTAAACGGGGACCGTTCTTTCCTGCTACTGGAACTATCGCCGAGTTGGCTTGTTTTCATGCTTTTTTATTATGTATAATTCTCAGTAAATGTGCTTTATTTTTCATTTATGCCTTTTTCTTCCCTATTCAAGACATTTTCTTATTTAGACAACTTTATTCCACTATTATAATTTTTTATAATTGATATTCGAGATTTATGACATAATCAGGAAATGGTAAAGTCCCAGCGATTTCAGATTTGAGAAATAGGGTGTAGATTGTGGCAGGCCGTCCTTAAAAAAAAAAAAAAAAAAAAAAAAAAAAAAAAAAAAGAAAACTGGAAAAGTTTCTATAGATATTTTACGGTAGAGTTCATGAATTGCGATAACTCAGGAGCACCATAGGATAAAACGATTAAAATTTTTACTTTTTTTTGGACCAAAGTATAATTTGGGAGAATTAAATTATAGGCAGTAAGACGGTGATTGGCTATGGGATAGAAACACAGGGAAGGCTTCACACCGGAGGAAAAATTGACAAAAAAAAGCATGGGAATACAGTGAGCCAACATGGCGATAGTGCCAGCAACAGGAAAGAACGGTCACCCATTAAATCGCCAAATTGCAAAAACTCTAGTCAACAGAAGACATAATTTAGCTTTAGTAAATTTAAAATGCAGTCTTGCCAACAGGGGGTGATTAAAGAAAGCTTGGAAAGTTAGAAAATTTATTAAAGCCCCGTGGTAAAAGTCTGAGGATATCAAACTAGAAAAACAAACACAGAAATCCGGCGCCACTTGCAGAAAAAATAACACTTTAACGGAGCAGTCCAAAACAATAAACAAAAGAAATTAAGATAGCATAACGGCAAGAAAGATGGAAATTAAAGTAAATGGCAAGTAGCATAACTTTTAGAACAGGGAAATTAAAATGAGAACTAATTAAAATATATGATGAATTTCATCACAATAATAACTGCATCACGCCTAAAATAAGAAAAGTATTTTTCGGGAATTATTCAAATATCCCAAACTTAAGGGAAATTGTATATACAAGTTAATTATGCAATATCTCGTGAAGCCGAATGGTGCAAATTGAATGATCAAACTAAGCAAATTATTTTCACAGTAGCGCAGTTGTAAAAATCTGTCTCAGATATTTTTACATCTTAAATCACCTTTGCAAATGACAGTAAATATGTAAATACAAAAGAAGTAATATTACTATTCTCTTTTCAAACCTGTTTGCTAAAATACATCCCAATTAAGTGTCAGAAGAGAGCAATTTCAATTTATTTCTTCACATTGCATGCATTGCGTAATCGCTAACACTGTAGAGGATGATAATTAACTTACAAGTTATTTTTTTCTAAATTAGCATTATGGAATAATTTCCCATTCACAGTAATTGTTAACTTCAAACAAGGTACTTTAAAGTACAATAGATTAAAGTTTCCTTTGTTTACTTTTCCAGATTTCTTTTGTGTAAGAAGGGAAGAAGAAAAGACTTGTTCAAAGACGATTGTTAGAATTTATTATATACGTTCCTTCAATAAAAATTGCACCTACGTTCGCCACAAATTAAATATTAAAATTATTAAGTTTTTTGTTTTGTATTACACTTCCCTTACACTATTTTCTGTGTATTGCTCTACTCGTTTTTAATGAATATTTCATAAAAATTTTCATCAAATTGAAATGCAGTGTCTGGCTGTGATATTTCAATTCTTAAAATCAAACAAGTGAAAAAGAAACAAACTTAACTAGCCTAGCAGAATACCAAATTATGATTACTTCAATGCTTTTTTTTTTCTTTTGAATTATGTATTTATTTTTTATGTCTAAAAATGTTAGTAAACTTTTTATTTTAGTTCTTTTTATGAATATATCTCATAGCATTTACTAAATTTGTGTTGATGCGATGATTTTTATGAAGAAAATGAATATAGGCTTGAATTGAAATTAGGACAATTTCGAATAACTCTACAGTTAACTTTTCAGCGATTGCAACATTCATATTTTCTACATTTTATAAAATTGAAAGATTATCAGTATTATGTATTTTATTAACATTCGTTAATTTTTACAGGTTTAAAATGGTTAGTAAATGCTCGAGGGAAAGTAGTTCAATTTTTCATAAACAGTATTTCTATAACTATTTTCTGTGTACTTTTATTTGTACAGTTAAAAAATTTAGACATGGATATATGCTCATAATATTAAAACAAAAAATTCATTACCTTCACAGGTTTCATAAAACAATTAAATGTAAAACAGAAGCCTGATTTTGCCGCGCTCATCTCTGAATTGATAGGATAAGGTAGAACTGGTACTGTATAAATTATGAAACAACGCTTATATAAAGAGAAACGCAAAATCTAGCCATATAATTTAAAATGTTAATTTTGTTTCCTTCATGAACTTTTATATAGCATAACTAGCCGCTTCCGGCGACCAGTTGGTTCACCATCTTAATAAATCTTGTTCGGAGAGAATCATGTTCCTCACCTGCTTCCTTGGCACTGAAATCTCGCAGATTCTGAATGGAATTTAAAATTAAGATGGTTACAAACAGGAGCGGCCCTACGGCAAGTGTCGCTCCCTGCTATATAAAAAAGAGGCCCCCTTTTATGCTCTACATAGTTATTGTGTTCGAAATGACGCCCCTTCGAAGCCGGTGCCCAAATGCGATGCTTACTGTGTCGGGTCGCCCCTGGTTACAAAAATAAGATGGTTAAATGATAAAAACCTACAAAAAGGAACAAATTATTTTCATCCTATATGATTCTGAAGAGCGTCTGGATATATTGGCCTTTATCAAAAAACGGACAGGAAAAAAATTGTAAGAAAATCTGAAACACTTTCATATTTTAAATACGCACTAAAGTGCTATATATTAAAAGCGTATTATAATCCATGGGTCTTCCCTATTTTCATTCCTTATTTCATTAAGTTGGAAAGTAATGTCATTATTCATGAGTTTGATTAAACAAAATTAAAATTGGTATTTCTAATATCCTTTTTCTGGATGTAATACATTAGAAAAACCTCGGTTGTTCGAGCCTCGTCAGAGGGAGACACCCCCCCCCCGCACCTGAACCCCCTAATTTTTTAGATTCATTATTGCCATATTAACACGATATTAATTGACTATGTCATTTCATCTGGCATCTTTCGAGTATTTCGCCTGTTAACCCTATGTTGAAATTTTTATTATTGTAATCTATTTATAGAAAAAATACATGTGATGCATATTCTACAGCTTACGAAATTTTGTAACAATAGATTAAAGCTGTTGTGAACTAATAGTATTTAAATATATGTAAAATATGTGAATACTTTTATGTCGCATTTTTGGGACATATTTTTCATACAATTTTCAACAAAGGCGTTGAGAGATAAAATGACATAGTCATTAATAGATGCAGAAAAGCTGCACAGAAAAATGCACAATTCCAACTGAATGAAAATTTCAAAAACTTATTCTCAGGTGTATTCAGCAGACGATAAATTACGATAAATTGCGCCAAGCGTTAGAATCATCTCCTCAAAATCGCTCATCAGCCGTTTAATTTTTCGACAAATTAAAAAGTTGCACATTTTAGTCTCAGAAAATTTCTAAATAATATTTTTCTTTTGAGTATAAAACATTTCATTCCTGCTCTGATTTCCCGTCCACACGATATTTTAATTTAAAAACAACCTTACAAATAATACAGACAAAAAATCGTTATTCTTTTATCTTTACTTCAAGAGTCTGAATTATTTAATAAACTTGCGGAATGTGGCAACCTAGATAAGCTTAATCGTCGCTTTTTCCACTGTGGGGTTAAAATTACGAAATGGCGAAAAGCAAAAATAAGCCTTTTGCGATACGTTTTTTATCGATATCTCCTAAAATAATTCGAATTTCGAAAAAATCGCTTCGAGTTATGTCGGGACCCGTCCTGGAGAATTTCCATACAAAATTTGGAAGGTCTACGATCACCCGTCTTCGAGCTACGCGAGACACAGACAAACTAACTAACAAACGCACAGTTTACACATTGTTGATTTTATATAGATTATTCAAAATATTGTAAGTACTGTTTGCAATAATTCATTTGTTTATGTTAATAAAGACTTTTCTGATTATTTTCTTTAATTTCAACCGATTTCACATAAGAAAGTCTATCCGCAAACATCATCTACATGAACAAAAAGGACAAGTAAATCGGACACAAGGAAACATTGAAGTTAAGTGTCAACGAATGTGAACTTTATACCAACAAGGTGAAGTACAGATTCACAGTAGGTGCTCAAAATTGCGACCATTTTCACGAACAAAGGATTCATAGCACCGTTGCCATGACCACCGAACATTTTCAAAAAAGCCTGGCATATCACGGACAATTTGTGCGGCGGCCACTATTCGATCAACAAGGTCCACTGCCTTGTCGATGGAGGTCTCGCACACACTCTATTTCTTGTCCCCCTACCAAAATATATATTGGAGATAAAGCAGAAGATAGGTGATAAAACAGGTGATCTGTCCACCTCTGCCGATCCATCGAGCTCACAATGTTCGGGTCAGGTAGCCAAGCACAACTGTGCTATGGGCTGGAATCCAGTCAGGTTGATAGTTGATATTACATATCTAGGATCATACCAATGCCCCCTAGAGAAGAAAGCCGCGGCGCTTACTTGTGACGTCACACCAAGTAGGTAAAGCAAGCCTCTCTCCCGCGGAGCGGGAGAGAAGAGAAACCCAATGGAAACGCTTTGCTTTACCTACTCGGTGTGACGTCACAAGTAAGAGCTGCGGCTTTCCTCTCTAGGGGGCGTTGATCATACGAGCAGGAACAACTCCCAGGAAAGTCGGTAAAACTCTCTGGAGAAAGACTTGGTATTTTTGGCCGTCAAATCGGGTATTTGGGTACACAAGCGCCCTCTCTCGAACATTTGCGAAAATACTTTCTTATGTGAAATCGGTTTCCTGACTTATTTTGTATCCCCCCTGCGAAATTTGAACGATGCGTTTCGAATCACCCTGTATGTAGTTGAAGCAAAGAACATAATCAATTAGAACACTACTAAAATTAATTTACTAAATTTATTAAATGCTTGATTTTGTTCTGTTACACGTACTTTTATGCACTTTAACGCAGCGTGTATAAATAAATCTTAGATATGACAGCTAATAATGAGGTTTCATTAATTAATTCGCAGACAATCAGGAAGACTCGATCTCCTGTTGTAGGGGAAGTATTTTTCTTTTTCAAAAATTTATCATAAAATAACGATGATGACCTAAGATAAGGTACATATTCATTATGCTGCTTAAAAAGAAAATTGAAAATCAATGAACGGATAATTAAAACTCTACAGAAATTTTCCGCAAAAAGAACTAATCGGATTTCAGTGAGCCTTAATGGCCCAATTTCCTCCTCTTCTCTAAAAATACTTCTTTTATAAAATCAGTATTGGAGAAATATGGAGAAATGCTTTGCCATAATTTTCTTGAATGGGAGTTTAAAAATTTTGCGCCTCAAGGCAAAATGCGCAAAATTTATGCAAAATAAAATTTGCAATTTTTTATAATTTAGATAAATTCTTCACATGTTAAACATATCGTCAATTTCAGAAGATTTTGCTAATACAAAACCACATACGTAAAAGTTTAGTTAATATTGTGTATTTTAAAAGAAAATTCTATTACAAGGTGACTGTAACTAAACTTCCTAACCATCATCCTACAGCTTAAATTTGCGAACATATTAACAAGAAATTTAAACAAAGTTCGATTTTTTTAAAGATAAACAAATAAAATAAATATAAAAATATTAACAAAAGTAAGAATTTTGAAGAACCGGATATATTATTTATGCCATCCATTCAGATAAACGTTTTTTTTAAACCAATGTGGTGACTCAGTAAAAGGCCTTTCATTTCATGTCTTTTTGCAGATAAACAGATTTTCGTTGTGAACATTGTCATACATTTTAAATTTATTCTAAGCAAAAGCAGGACATTTCAATCGTGATAATCTATATAAATAAAATTAGACTTTTGTCTGTACATTTCTTGGAATTCAAAAATTTTGCGATTTCTATCCGTTTCAAGCACCCGGGAATCCGATGCGACCCTCAAAAAAAAGTTTGTCTGTCTGTCATTCTGTCATTCTGTCATTCTTTTTTGTTTAAGCATCACGTAAAAACGACTGAAGTGAATGATATGAAATTTGGTGTCATGATAGGTGGTCACTCAACTTAAAACATAGGCGTCGAATTTTTAAAAAACCTTGATTGGATTTTGAGATTTTGCGAAAATCCTTTCAAACTGCGTAAATTTGTGTTCAAGCATCACGTAAAAACGACTGAAGCGAATGATATGAAATTGGGTGTCATGATAGGTGCTCACTCAACGTAAAACATAGGCGTCGAATTAAAAAAAAATCTTGACTAGATTTTGAGATTTTGCGAAAATCATTTCAAACTGCGTGAATTTGTGTTCGCACATCACGTAATAACTGCTAAGGTGAAAAAAATGATATTTGGTGAAATGATAGGTGGTCACTCACCTTAAACTATAAGCATCTAATTAAAAAAAATTGATCAGATTTCGAGATTTTGCGAAAATCGTTTAAAACTGAGTGAATCTTTGTTCCCGCATTAAGTAATAATGACTAAAGCGAATGATATGAAATTTGGTCACACAATAGATTGTTGCTCAACATAAACTATAGGAGTCCAATTTTTTAAACATTTTTATTAGATTTTGAGATTTTGTGAAAATTTTCTCAAAATGCGTTTATATTTCTTCAAACATCACGTAATAACGACTGATACGAATGATACGAAATTTAGTGATAGGATAGGTAGTTGCTAATCTTAATTTATAGGCGTTGAAATTTAAAAATATATTGATTACATTTTGAGATTTTGCGAAAATCGTTTTAAAATGCTGAAATTTTGTTCCAGTATCACGAAATAAAGACTGCAGGGAATGGAACGAAATTGGGTGACAGGATAGGTTGTCACTCAACTTAAATTCTAGCCTTCAAAATTTTTCAAAAATGTTGATTAGATTTTGAGATTTTGCGAAAATTATTTCAATATGCGTCAATATTCGTTCGCGCATCACATAATTACGACCAAAGCGAATGAAATGATATTACTTAGTGACTCTCTGACCTGTAATATTTTAACAATACATAAAAATTATAACTTCGCTTTCTTTACTTTGGCAACATACTCCATCCATTCTGTGTACTCCTACAATGCTGACGAAAGTTCTTGCTTTTTGGAAATTTGCATTCACTAACCCGTCAAGGACGGGTACTTCAGCTAGTAATTTATTAATTTTTCTACGATTTTTCCAACAAAATTTCATGTTTTTTATTGCACTAAATATGTGTTTGAAGTATGAAAAAAAAATAGAGGAGGTAAAGGTCAGTAACGCTAAGACGTTTCATGTTACATATTGCAGTCAAAATGAAAAGTGAATCATTTGTTTCGAATGTCTCTATGCTAATCCATATTTTGTAGAAATTTTTAGAGAGCTGAACTTCAGGATATATTTGATATATTTTTTTTTTCTGGAATGGCTTTATGCATTACTGTTTGAAGTGATAAAACGGACTGATTAAGACTTTCCGATTGATATACATTAGTCGACTGATAAGACAGCTGATTGACAACATAATAAGAATTTGCTATACACAAACATTTAAATCAGTGGTCTGTCAATATTTTACGTTGAAATGTTTTTGTGCAGACATTACCGTTCAGCCTTTACCTTTCTTTTTGGTGGTACTTCTTTCCTTTTTCTGCACTCTCTTTGTTTGACCAAATATAGAAGGTGGTCAAAATTAAAACATCCCTACTCTGAGCTTTCTATGCACCGAACAGCTCAGTGTAAAAGCTCCAAATTTTCTGAACATAGTATTCACGACAATGCGAAGCGAATTTCGAGAAAAAAATCCAGAAACGTCGATACATGGCGCTTTACAACAGAAAAAATTCTGAAAAGACCAAAATACGCATTTGTAAATCGTTCCATTCGATTGTATCAAACATTCATATCACAAGGGACTTATCGATCGAAGGGAATGCTGTTCAATGTGGCTCCCTTCTTGAAGATGTAAAATCGTCTGTCTGTGGGCAGTTCTACTACGGATCCTAATTCGTCAGTTGAGATATTTCTCACATGCAGAGTAATACTGTCTTTCAAATCTGCTAAGGTTACCAGACATAATCTATAAACTAGATTTTTTAAGTATCCTCACAGCCAAAAATCACAGCGATTTAGATCTGGAAAATGAGATGACCAGGTTGTCGGAAACGCACGACTAATTATTCTATCATTGCAAAATTTTTTCCGTGGAATCTGCTCTACACAGAGTCTAAATGTATGGATCTCCTCCTTGCATAACGGTAATTGAATCAAGACACTAACGTAGTTGAATGTGGGGTACAAAAAATTTTAGAGCATATTTTGGTAACACCTGACCGTCATGGTGTATGTCACAGGACCATTTTGAGTAGCCTCTTCGAAAGAGAAATGAATTTTCTATGGGGAAATGCAACATTTTCCCCAGTACGTTCATCCTTATAGTGTAGGAGTATCAAGTGCTGCAGACACTATCAATGAACATCTTCCTATCGTTTTGCACCTGTATGCTGGTTGATCGTGTCCGTTAGATTAGAACAGAGTCGCCAATCTTTTGCATGCCACGAGCAAATTTTTTCAGCAGCTAGTTTAGATGCGCCAAAAAACTCAAACTTCAATTTTACTTCATTATATTCATGGGTAGAGTTGGTTGTAAGATATGAATACAGATTAGGCTTTAGTTAAACGGGAAAAGGGCGGATGTGTGAACTTAGACATTGTTGTGAAGAAGGATTATTGAATTAATTTTTAGGGGTATTTGGTAGGGAATCAGAGTTTGAATGACTTTCGGGGTGTACAAATGCACCCTTTTGATGCATTATCATACGTCAAAAGAAAATAAAATAGTTTCGGGATCGAAGTTATTTCATAAGTCTTTACAGTCTATCTCAAAACAATTAGTAGGCGCAAGGACGAAATGCGTAATTTGAAATCATCCAGTGCGCCAATTTTCGCGTATGCACTACGATTTGCTCACCCCTGGTTTAGAATATTCAATTCGCGTATGTGGAAACGACAGTTGTCTTGAGTTTTATTTCCTTCGCAAATATTTTGATTCAGGTGCGTAGTAAATGCTGTTCGCTTAATTTCATTGCCCTTAACGTTAAATGGCAAACGGTAGGTAGTATTATCTTCCTATTGTACAGCATGTTTTGATATAAAAAAACGAATTTTGTTTTGTAGTATAGGCACATGATATGTAAAATCCCTCATAGAATGTTTTTCTCACATAATTCCTTTGTAAAATCTAGTTACAATGAGAAAACCAGTTTCCTCAGGAAAAACTGCTTCATTTGCAACATCTACAGCATTGCACATTTTATAGATATTAAAACACGCTATATTTTATAAACATTCTGTCTTTAAATTGCTTATTTTTTGTTTCCTACCCTTATTATACATTTCTTATATAAAATGGAGTGTTCTTAAATTTTAGATTTAGTATGCTGAAAAAAAAATACCTGGAAATTACAAAATAAAATTCGCTTTTGACTCACAAATTATTAAAATAATAATTAGCTTTAATGTTTTTTAAAGTAACTAGTAAATGATTATGAAAATATTTATTTTTAATTAAGAAACTATATTAAAATATAAAATCGTGCCTTATTTCTAGTTCTCTAATCTTCAAGAGCAGTAACATTTATTTTTATTAAGAAATTCCAATTAATCATTATTATACATTGAAAAAAAAGTAGAACTGAATGTTGATTTAAATCGGAAAGTTCATTATACATTTCTTAATATCTCATTATAAAAACAATGTTTTATTTGTATATGGCAAATTTTTGTAGTGTATTCATCTAATATCTAATTCATTATTTCTTTAAATGAAGAGAGTCGTCCATATTCTAATGTTGAGTATTATGATTTATCATAATTATGGTGTTTCTTGTTCCGCATTATTAGTGTGTTTTCTTATTACGAAACATTTTTTCTTATTACGAGTTAATTTGTCTATAAATGTATTCGCAAATATCTATTTAAGAAGTTGAAATTTTAGTGAGAGAGCTGACCACAACTCCCCCAGGTAGCACACCAATGTTCTCGGAACATTCATAGTCACTTAGAAGACGTTCAGAAAGCATTTCTGGACGTTCTATGAACATTAGCCCCTTGTCTGTGGGATATATTTGACCGAACTGAGTTCGGGCGTCACACACTAAGCGTTAATAACCTTTCAGAGATCTAGTTTTGCTAAGTGGGCAATTCAAATTACTTCTATTTCAAGGATGCGATCTATTTAGGTACATAAATAGAATTTCTTCATTTAAACACTATAAAACATTTTAATATTCAGTTCTCAACTACTGAGATTTTAAAGTCAGAAGAGTTTCATATGGAAGCATATAATTTCAGTGCAGCTTCTTTACAAAAACAGGCGTTCATGATCTAAATCATAAGAAAAGCCTACTTAAAAGTATACATACATACATACATGCATACATAAATACATACATACATATATACATACATACATACATATATATATGTGTGTGTGTGTGTGTGTGTGTATGTATGTATGTATACTTTATATATAAATATATATATTAGGATGGAGCGAAATTGGGCGAAAAAAATTTTTTTGTGAGCAACTAAGGGAATAGGGTGTAAAAGTTGCCACTTATAACCTTCAATGTAAGTGTAAAATTTGAACTCATTCAAAAGACATCTTCCACTCTCTAGCGGGCGATGTTATACAGTATGTTTATATAATTTTTTATAATACTTATGAATGCACGATTTAAAGTCAAAAATAGAACAAGAAAATTATTTACTAAGGAATATACTAAGAAACCATATAATGAAAAGTCAGACATGCATCTACTAGTTATTAATACACAGGTAAAGAGTAACTACATTATTCTACTTTAACCTTAATAGTCAATTATAATCAAAGGAACAAACACCATTCTATTATTAAACCACTTGGATTTTTTTTATTTCGTTTCGAATGATGACATGATGTTTTCGGAGTTGATTTTTGCTCTTATGAAGCCATCGCTAGCCGATTGACCAATCACAGTTAAAGAAGCCTCAGTCACCATCTTAACGCAACGTTCTATCGCCTGAGTTATGGCACGGGAACTGAGCGAACTCCACATTCGTCTCTCTGATCGATTGTTGGATACTTTTATTCGATACGCCAGCTAAAATTGGAGGTGCAGTGATTTCACACGCATGCCAGTTGATAACATCAATGTAGTCTGAGGCACTAAGTTTAGGAATACGGAACTCTCTTACTTCTATGGGAACAGGGGCCAATTCTCTAGCCTTCAAAATTCTCCGGAAAGCGAGTTCTCCTATATGCATTCTTTCATCAGTCAGCATGGCTAACATAATGTTTTCTGTGTGGCAAAAATAAGCAGTCCGTTGAATGAGAGGACCAATAATTTTTTTGAAATCTTCATTTAAATAACGAGATGTTGTTATTGCCTTAAATACATGTCTTGTTCCATTAGAGCAAGTGTGTTGTTTCTTTATCTGGAACCAAACTGGAGCGTATGCGTTTACTATATATTGTACCAGAGTTTTGAAACTTGAATACGGACTGTTAGTTGAAATGTAAAGTCTGAGTATTCGGTTGGCGGCTGTAATCCATCTCGATTGCAACAGCTTTCCTGGAATTCGCCTACTGAAATTTAGGGAGCATTTTCCAGACGAAACTGCCTGACACATTTCATATAAGTATTTTTGGTCAGTACTGAGCTCGCTATAGTCTATTTCCGGCAAGATGCAAGAAATCGCTTCGAAAATGACAAGCGCTAGTACCTCGCAAATGTTTAGCAACTTTCCTATCGGTCCGGAATACTCATGGGGACCGGTAGTTCCACCATCAAGGCAAACGAACAAGCGACGCAGAGGCAGTTCATTCGCATGGAGTTGGCAGATTAACCACTGCAAAGGCCGTCCCACTTTATTTTGTAAGAAGACGATAGCACCGCTCTTGCTTCCAGTATTCGTGGCTGTGCCATCATAACCAACAGCTAAAAGTTCGTCAAGACATTTTCAATGCAAAAATTACATATTGCTGTCGCTACTTGTTTCCGTCGTTCCAGAAGCCGGCGTTACATGACCGATTTAACCCATTTGTGCCTGGATATTTTTGCGACTTTCTTCAATTTTTACTGATAACAGAAATAATAGATAAATTTCTGATGTCAACTTCTTGAACAAGGGATGATTTCTTTTAAAATCATTATGCATAAAAATTGAAATAGCAACATACTACTTGGTCATGTTAAAATATTTTGTAGAGTTGAGGCTCAATACTCATGAATAAAGGGTAGGAAAAATAAATAAAGTTTTCGACTAATAGCGAAAATGCCGTCCCAAAAAAGGGACGCTAGGCATAAATGGGTTAAAAATAATTTGGTTCTTCTATCATAGATATATGTTCTTCACATATAGCTCTTCTATGGAATCTGTCTCCAACAATTTCCTGTGACAGATTTTTGTCTTTTCTGCTGTCAAAATATATACTTTTCAAGCCTCTTCCCCCATCCAGTTTGTGATTTTTGAAGTGAATCACGTATTTTCAGTCGCTCTCTTCGAATCTTACTTGTATCAATGACTTTAGAGCTATCATCCTTCGACACAATACCTATGTCTTGTGTTGTTGCTGAAGCAATTGCTGCAGCGCACCAGTCAGAAATTCCGTACTGGTCACACACCCGCGAGAGAGTTGGAAGTGGAAACCTCATTTGTCCTGCTTTTGATGTTGATGCCTTCGTTGCAGAGAATGGATTATTAAAATCTTCCAGTTTTTGAATTGAAATGTTAGGTTCACTTTAATCAATTATCAGACTCGATGCATTTAGTAAGTTTGCGTTCTTGACGTTGAAGTCGTACTGTTTCTGTTTTTTTCCCTCTCAAGTTTCTTTTTTAATTTATTTGTTTCTATTACATCGATCTTTCCAATAACCAAATCTCTGTTTAATCTTAATCCAAAAGAAACGGTTGTTCCTTAGTTAGAACCTTATTCAACTTATGGCAAGAGCATAAAGTAAATATCGGCATTTGCAAGCTGCGATATTTAACAACTTCGTTTATTCATCTTTAAAACTTTCTACTCTCAATCTGTAGCTTTCATTTCTTTTGATTTTGGGATATCTGATAAGGCTGAGATATGCATTATAATGCTTGTAAATAATTTGAAGGATACGTTTCTGTGAAACTGTTTGAATCGAAGCTCGTTGCCAAATTTCAAGTATTTGCATTCCCAGCATTTTGGATATTTCCGAAATGCTTCGTTCTTGACCGGATCTTTCACGGCTTCATGCCTAAGATACAAATATCCTTTTATAGTATCTTCTATAGTTGGCAAAACATTACTTTTAAGTTCGGATGGAGCGCCGAAAATGTGACATTTAACTGTACTTCTAGTAACAGATCGTCACTCACCGTGCCACCAGCAGCCATTATTGCAAACTATGTATAAACAAATACTCAACTAATATTATGAAACAAAATTTTCAAAATTTAATGCCTGTTGCTATCACAAGTGCTCAGTTGTATTCTTCAAATATATTTATTCGCAATATTCATTGAAACGTATGCGAAATAGGACTTATTTGTGTCAACATATAAACGATAATAACCTCTTGAATAATAAAACCACGTGATAACTGAACTCTGCGCTGATAACGGATCATTACCGCCATCTACGAATTTGAAAAGAAATCAGTCATTATTTATTTATCTCATACTTATATTCCGTAATGCTGTGTTATTGTGTACTAATATTTTTATTTTTGAATAATAATTACAGCGAATGAAAGTTATTTAATTAATGAAACATTTAAATATTAATACAATAAATATTATAAGCATGTAATAAAACAATAAACACAATATTAATTTTGTGTTTACATCAGGAAGTACAAGTAGTTTACAAGTAGTTTACAGTTTACAAGAAGGATTTTTACAATTTTTTGGAAAAAAGAAGTATCGGTAGAGAGCCCAAGGAGTTATTGAAATTTGATAATATTTTACACTCGTATTGTTATTACAAGAACGCAATTTTTGGTGGGTATTCCAACACAAAATTTCAACTTTTATTTTTTCACTCCACCCTAATATATATATCTTATATATGTATGTGTGTTTATGCTACGAACTACGAACGTGTATGTTAAATTGGTAAGACCAAATATCATTTTGTTTGGTGGTTCGTTGATCAGAAACTGTGAAGTACTCCTTTTTAGGGAAGCGTGAACCTTCCATTCAACAGACTTTTCTTTTCCAATGTGTGCACTACAATACAGCCAGTGTTAATTGATTAGCTATAAAAAATAAATAAACGTGTGACGTTTATTAAAATCTTCTATCTTATCTTCTATCTTAAGACTTTGAAATTAATCTACCTGTTTTCATTAAGGATAGATTATGTTTCTGTAATCGTGAAAATTTCTTTTCGCTTCCCAATTTTCTCTACTGCTCCATGTGCATTTGGGTTTTTATGAAAATTGAAGCCTTATTACACTGGCATAGTTTCAAGCAATATGCTTACTGCAACCAGTTGTGGACACTCGTTCCGGTAAGTCAGTGAGCCCAGATAAGCATGTAGTGTTCCCTTAGTAAACAAACTCGTGCTGTGATTACTGTGGGTCCTTTAAAACTCGGGAAATTACCAGAAAAGAGATTGCCTCCAATAGTTCCGGCTGCCAAATTTCTGGAAATTTTGCACGTGTAAAAAGGGCTTAAGTAATCATCATAAATTTTAAAATATGTCTAATATGTTCTAAATTTATTATGAAGTTGTTTAATCTCGATTTAATTTTTACTCCATCTCCTCTGTACCTTGGGTTTTATTTCTGTGATTTACCACTCAATAGGATGCCTTTTGACATCCTAAAAATCAGTGAATCGTTATAAAATATGTTGTACAATTAATAAAAAATATCGTAATTAGAATGAGTTAGAATTAAATTAAATGGATATTTAATGTTTACATTCAAAAATGTATTTCTGAAAAATACGAGAAATCACAAATGTAATTCTTACTAAACTTTCAGAACAAATTGCAATTTTAAAGTTTCCTATTGCTTTAATATATTTCGTTTCAATCTATGTAAAGCTAGCTCAAAGTTTATTAATGATTTCAGAAATAAATTTAAATATTTATATACATACTTTTTTACATATCGGTAACTCCGAACTCACTATGTAACAAATTAAGTTTAAAATGATGATTTATTTTATTACGTTCACATTTATGTGCTTCAGCGACAAATTGAAAAATTGTACAGAAAAGTTTACCGAGCTACAAGTAAACAAAGCCGTATGATATGCACGAATATTTTTCGAAAAATGACGCTAATTTCTGCTTCATTTCAACTATTCTGAATGGATAAATATTTATATTAAAATACTTGAATGGTGTCTGGCTGATGTACGTAATATTGAAAACAAATTCCAATTTTATAATATGAAAGGAGTAAAATATATTTTAGAAATATTTCATTGCGCATAGTACTGAATTACTTTTTTAATGTGATATAAACAAATTTTACCAAGTTACATTGCATTATGTCTCTCTACAAAAGGGCCGAGTTATTATGCTTATTACTTTAACTACTGTAGTTTCTCATTTTGCTTATGAGCCACATAAAGTTTCTTGCAGTAACGAAATTCATTTAGCTGCAGAAAGATTTTTAAAACTCCAATTTTCTTTATAAAATGAATCTCAAACTCTGTATGAATGTTCATTACATCCCGAATTTGAACAAAGCTTTCTTATACAAATTTATGAATATGGTGAAATATCGTTGTAAAAATACTATATTTTATTAGTTTAATTTTAAATAAACAGGGTGGTTATAATGAAACTTCCTTCATAAACAACATTATTCAGTTGAAAAGGAAGAGCAGATTGCCAACAACTTTGCCATGTGTGCTGTATGTGAGATTCTTTGAGAGAAGTTTTTATAAAATTTCAAAACACTTCTACTAAGGCGGTTATTTGAGTGGAAAAATAAATGAATCAGATCAAGAAATGGCCAAAATTAGTCAATAAATGTTCAAAAACTATAGAATAAATGTTGAAATTATTTGCACAGCTCGAAATAGGCGTTTTCATTGTTAAATTTATTGTTTCCGTTCAAAGCAACGCATAGTTATTTATTTAATTAACTTTCGAAAAACGTATTTGAGCGCATCTTGTGTACAGATGTGCGAAAGTGACAGGTAGTCCACTCACCAGTTTTAGATCCAGAATACTATTTGTAAAAGTTTCACTGTTATTTAATTTACTTCATTTTCAAATTAATTTTAAAAATCCTTATTTTTTTTTCTTGTTGTGATAATTTGTTGTGTTTTTGAATTATTATTTTTGAACGCAATCTTAAAAATGTTAAAAAAATTTCGGAGGGGATCCAAACGGTGAAAAAGGCAGAATTTTTCACAAAAAGACTTCATCATTCTTATTTTGTTAACAAAAACTGAAATTTCTGGGGGGGGGGGGTTCCGGACCCTCTGGACCACGCCCCTGGGTACGTCCCTGGTCTGAGTAATGTTATTAGTCATGCAAAAATCACCAGTCACATTGTAACTTGCTCTGGAATCGACTAGACGGCTAGGTACAATTACAGCTCCAGATTGAAGTAATGTCACTTACCAATTCGGATAGTAGTTGTCAGTTTTGTGATAACTTTATCAACTAGCATACTTTGCGTGAATCAACATTAATTCATTCTTGTTCACTAAAAGATTATGTAAAACAAAATTACACTGTTTACATGCAGTGTTTAATGAAATATTACAGTGTCGACCAAAGAAACTGTAGAAAAATTCTTATGTGATTTAAAATAATTCTCTTAAATGCGTAATCATGTTTTTTGTTTAACAGCTCTTAAAAATTACTCTAATGCTATTAAACAGATAGTCAGATAAGAGAGTCAAGTTTAGTTAATATTATCTTTCAAATATGATGTAGCACAGTACTATGACGCCGTTTACGCGTCCTTTACTTGCGGTTAAGAATAAATCAATGCAATTTTAAGAATAAATCAATGTTTTGTAAACAAAAACAATTAGCCTCAGAAATTTAAAAAGATTACATAATATTACATCTGTAGGAGACTTCTGAAGAAAGCAAAAATTAACAGTCTCGCTCAAAGTGAGCAGCTGCAGAAGAAATTCCTTTTAACGTACTAAATAAGAATTAGCAAAACTGCGGTCATAAACCGCAAAGAACCGAAATGCTATGAGCAGATATGCGGGGGCTGTATATAACATGCACCGCATGACAGGGGCATGTTATATACAGCCCCCCGCATGACAGGACAGGGGTTATATACTAGTGATAAAAAGTAATATGTGATGTCGCCATCACAATTACCTTTAAAGCCTGCATATATAATCAAGTAAAGTTATTTCATATTTTGCTCTAAAAATCGTATATTTTATGTTTTTGGTAACATTTTTTATTGAATATTATCAAGAAATATATTAAGATTTTCAATATTAAAAGAATGTCTACAAAAATGTATTGAGATTTATCTAGATTAATTAGAAATTTCACTTGATTCATTTAGTTAGGCGTTCTTTCTTTCTGAAGCGACTGCTTTAAATAAATTTACTTAGGTTCCACACTTAATTAATTTTTATTTTTTAAAACGATGAAAATTGAGTTGAATTGATTTTAAGTGAAACATGGCACTTTAATATTTATATTATTAAACAGATAAGCAAAGACATTTAGCTGCTATTCATAAATGTCTGTTCATGGTTTAAACTAATGAAATATATTTTTTGCAGCATTTCATGCATATTAATTTAACGACTCTGAAAAAAATTAATCAGCCGCTTGTCTGTGGCTGAATTTTTTTCCTTATAGATCATAAAACCAAAGTCTGGAGAATCCATATACATAATACACTTTCTAAGCTTACTTCCATTTCCAACTCAAAAAAAGTAATAATGATAGCAGTTGTTGACAACAAAAATAATGATAACAAAACTTGTAGTTGCTTGGTAAATTTACATTGGTCAAAAATAGCGGAGGATACAGAAATAGATCTAGCTAAATCAGAAACTAGGTATTGCAGCGTCACAGTTTTCCGCTAGTGGCACTAGAGTGGCAAGAAAATGGTGGGAATGGTCGAAGGTTAAATGCCAAAGTAAAAGAAAATAATAATAATATTCTGTAACCCCATATGAAGCTGAAATGTAGTTAGAGAACTGCATATTTGTTAATCTTAGTGAATCTTTTTCCATATACATTCATAGATCATAACATGTTACAGATGATTTTTCCGAGGGGAATGACTGGTCTATGGAACTCACGATTTCGGAAACATAACCCACATTTCTGGGTAAAGTATTTACGGGAAAAGGAAATCTTTATTTGGGACTTCGCGCGCATGCACCAAGTGCCAAGAAACAGGGGGAAAAGAGTGAACGCGTCTTCCCTAATAGCACAGATGGTCACAAGAGTCGCTGTGACGTCACAAGGAGTCACAATTGTCACAGGACTGTCACATTGTAACTTGCAGGGCTCGATTATGACCAACAGGGGACCCGGGCATTGATGAATTTGGGGGTCCCCATCTATAAACTTTGTTTTCTTTTTCATTAAATTTTGACAAATAAAAGAATATATCAGAACAACATTTGAAACTGGAGGCCCTGGGCAAAGTCCCGATTTGCCCATGCGATAATAAGGGTCTGGTAACTTGTGAGTGATGTAACTCCACTGTGTAGTCACTGTGAAGTTTATTTGTGACCAGTCACCAGGTGACGTCGCCGGATCAATACTTAAATAAAACAGCACATTATCTCCTAAAAATAATTTATGGGGAAAAAAGATTTAAGAATTTTAATTTATATTTATTAATTATGGTATTTTCCCTCCATTCATAAAATATCCCCCAATAAATTTTCAGTTTCCAAAACAAGCCAAACCACAAATAACTTTTGCAGCAGTCAGTTTACTTTTAAAGCAAAATCCGGCAAGAAAATCACAGTGTCGTGGTAGCGTGCTCTCCTCCGAATACGTACGTCCAGGGGTTCGATTCTGGTCGCTAGTCCTGACCGCTCCTTCCGTTAGTCTTTGGTGCTGCCATCTAGTGTAAGATACTCGAAACGCTTTATCTAATACATGTTGCTTTTTTCTGAAAAACTCATAAAGGTTACTCGTTAATTCGGAAACCTTTCCGAAATACACGGATAGGTTACTCAATATTTTACCAAAATAAACAGAAGCGTTACCCATCTTTTCCAGAAACCTTACCTAAAAAGCAGGAAAATATGTAAATACTTTTCCGAAATATGCAGAAACGTACTTTACCCGCATGCTTCGGAAACGTTTCTGCAATTTTAAACTACAAGAGCTGCCCCATTTTTTGGGGTAACGTTTCCGAATTTTTTTTTTTTTTACCGTGTATAAATAATATGTATGCAAATTACAATGTTTTTATTGTCTGGTTTATATAAATTAAAATTTACTGAAAAAATTGAATACTTATTGAAGTATTTGATTATTTTAATTTAATATAACTGAAATATATTAATATGAAACCAAGTAATTTAATATACATCCTATATTTCTTCATTTACATTTATTTTTATCTTTAAATTTAGAGAAAAAAAGAATTTTAAGTTACTGCGTTATGTTTTTCAGTAAGCAGTTTAATACATTCAAATAAAATTTCAAAATTGTATTTGTTACTTAAACCTTCGTACATTAGTTTGTTTCTCACATTGGATAGTATAACTTCAAAACAAAGTGAAATTAAATATTGCATAGCTAGATATAATTCACTTACTTAAATTGATTTTAAGCAAACAAAGTTTAATACAAACCCTAAAATAAAATTTAGGCTATATTTAGAAGTTCCCCAAAAAAGCACTTGAATGAGCACAGTGAATTACTGACTTCTTCCTGTATTTAATAAATATTTAGGGTTTTGTAGAAAGCACTAAAGGAAATGCCTACACCAGTTTAAAAATTAATCTGTTTCTGTGATATATCACCCGATCATTCGGCCATGTACTACTAAAGTACGTGTATCAAAAGTTACAACTCCGGTATCACAATATGATGCCCGCATATAAATATAAATCACAGGCAGCATTTATTCATCATTGTGACATATAGACAATGTTAAATGATGCAACAAAATTGTATCATCTATGTTACAGATGATTAATGGTATAATAATTCTCAGTCAGTAAATGTCTGATGTTTTTCCTAAAGTGCATTTATTTCTTTGATAATCGAAAAGGTAAAAAAAAAAATTCCTACGCCTTTCAATATGTTATAAAGACTCATATGAAAACATAGAAATTTTGCTACGTTTTTGCTATAATTTTTAGACATCAATTCATCTATTATGTAATTCTGTATTAAATACTTGTACATGTAGCATTTGACCCTATTTGGTTATTCATAATACTATTTCTTTAACTCTTAAAAATATGCTCTCTGTTTGATAGTACAACTTATGAAAACATTAATCTTATAATTTATGAATAAAAATATTACAAACATTAAGAAAACATATGAAAGAAATTGCATTTATTTATAAAATATATTGAGGTAGTGTTATATTGTTCGTTGTTATCACTTATATACAATGAATCATTTAAAAACGTATGTCTCAAATCTTTAGTGTTAACATATGAACTATTATTACTTTTTTCCCTCTTTTAAAGAGTTTTTTTAATTACTAATCATTAAATTATATACAAACCTTAAATATTTTCTGTTCATCATCCAGTGGGCCAATAATAGACAAAAAGTTTGGATATCATAAGGACTTTTTCAACGCATACGGAAATATCTTTATGAATGTTAACTTTGCTATTTAGGATTGAAACATTTTAAAAATTGGATAAAAAATAACGATTTCCATTATATAATCATTATTTTTAGATATTTCTACAAAGAGATACTTTAACAGGAAAAAAATCATAATAAACATACAGTCATTTTTTCAGTGTAATATTCCTTAAAGATACAAAAACCACTCGATTTGGATACTATACGGGGGCTTAGCGTAAATGTATTAGTATTTTACTTACCGTTCTTAATATGTAATCTTATTAAATACACAGTATACATGTTTAATACTATTTTAAAATAAGTAATGATTTATTTATAAATTTAAGGACAAAGTATTTCTACTGAAGCATTTAAATTGCATGGGTCATTTTTTTTTAGGTTGAATCAAGTAAGTATCAATTAGAATTTGAGAAATGTTTAATTTAGAATCCTCCCCCCCCCCAAGAAAAAAGTCTTATTAACATTGACGGCACAAGTGTGCTGTTTGCTAATTAGTTTATATATAACATGTTGCATGAAGGAAATATCATGCAGTATATGTACGTCTTGGGTTTACGTGTTAAAGTAATTTAACTAAACGAGTATTGTAAATCGTGAGGCATAATCATGAACACCATGAAACTTCTCATATCGAGTAGATTTATTTTCTGTGCACGAAATAGTCAAAAAGTACATTTAGTTTAATATTAACTGACTAATTAGGTCAAGATTTATGTTATTTGAATGACATAGAAAAATGCTGAACTTTTGAAAAAGTAAGGCTTTATGACCAGACCAAATACAGGATTTTTTCCATTGGTAGACATGTTTATCTTCACCTAAATTTTCTATGCGCCTAATATACATTAACCCGTTAGCCACCATTTCAGGGATTCCCCAAACCTATTTCAAAAAGAATGAAAAATCTTAGGTGAATTTCTTTTCAAATTGAAGTTATTCCATGCCAAACAATTGAGAGTATATATATTACTAGCGATAAATTACTGAGGAAGTTGTAAAAAGGTGAATACATACGCCAACGACAGTTAAAGTATCCATTGCGGAAATCGTATATATACGCCCGATCAGTTAAAGTATTTAACTTTGTGAGATATGTCAAAGTTTGTGATAATTTGTGAAGTAAAATATAAAGAATTTTTAGAAACAGTGTCCACGTTGATTGCAGTTAAAAATGTTTTTAAAAAAGCTTTGGAACTGTAGTATACTTGGGAAATAGAATAGATTACAGAACATATTTTTGGGGTCATGATACTTAATTTTTCACCGCTTGTATATTTAATTTCATTTAGGAAAACTTTAAATATGTGTAGTATTTTTTTTTTCCTTTTACTTATTTTATCTTCATATATATTTCAAAAAAAGAGATAGAAAGAAATATTTGTATTATTTCGTCGTATAAACAAGTAAATTGCAATTGCAGAATATTGAAAGAAATAGAGTCATGGCAAATGATCTGGAAAATACGGGGAATTTATCAAAAGAAAAAATAGGTTTCTCGTTACTTTCTTTGATCTAGTCTCAGTAGTTTGCTGAAAGTATTAACCCTAATTCAAAATGTTTACAAAGCAATACCAAATACCTCTATTAGATGGATAGAAAGTGAAATGGAACGAAGTTTTTTTTAAACTTATCTTAAATATGGATGTGCTAGCATTTTCAAAAAATGTTCCTAAAATTTTGTCAAATGTCTTAAATTATAATTTATGGTTACTATTTAGTATAGCAACATGAAATTTCTTTATTATTACCTTCTGAGAAATCTAATAGGACACTGGGATCCACTGGTCTAAGGATACATACAAAAATTATAATTTTAGATTTATTTTAATTGAGCAGTAGTTGATAAATATAATTTGAAAATTATCACGTGTTTCTTTTTCATCGGTTTTTCTCTTTTTTTGTCATTTACAGTTCGTTTAATTATTTAATTAAATAGTCATAAAAAATGACATAAAGTTGAAAAAAACTCTTAAGAATGATTTTTTTTCCTTTTCTTTATTTACAAGGCTATGACTTTCATAAAATATTAACTTTTCTCCTTATTAATATCTATAACGTAGTATAAGAAACAGTTCAATAAAAACTCAACCAGGCCTGTGAATATTTATTTCAGTTTGATACTTAAATGAATGAAATATATTTTCAGCAGCATCTATAAATATATATATATATAGATAGATAGATATTACAGTGAAAACTCGATATCAGTCATCGATATCATAACTAATGAAAACGCGTTTTAACTTTTTTAACTGACAGCCCTAGGCAAAAGTCGAATTAACTATGGAAAACGCGTTCTGATAGTGCTGGGCAAAACCCCAATTAACTAAGGAAAACCCGATTTATTCGGATTGTGAATGATTTGTTAGACAATAATTTTTACAGCTATAAAAAATTATTGCATTATTTCAACGACATGTTATATGACAAGGTTTTTTTTTTTTAGGTCTCTCAAAGGTCCAACGGTAGCATATTTTTGAGGGCCCCCTGAGGGGGAATCTGACCCTCCTCCGTATTCATCACTTGTTATAACATTAAAGATTTTTGTTTTTTATCAAACAACTGTAATTTTTCAATAAATCCATTTTCCCAATTTCTAGTGCATAAAGCATTAATATTCCGGAATTCACTCGGGAAAACGGGTTTTTCCGAGCGCTGTCACTCAAAACGCGTTTTGCCTAGTTAATTAGAGTTTTTCCTAACGCTCTCAGATAGAACGCGTTTTCCCCAGTTAAATCGAGTTTTGACTGATTTCGGGTTTTTAACTGTAACATATATGTATATTCAATAGCATTCGATAAAAATAAAAGGAATGAATGCACACTTCAAGAGATATAAAGCAAATTACACTTACAGCTTGAGCAAACGCCGGGATTATATAAATTGAAATAAATATGCTCTTCAAAGTATTAAAGAATTTTGCAAGATATTACAGAAACAATGTCATTTAACTAAATGTGAAATAGTTGGAATAATTATGCTTTATTTGACTAAATTTTATAAAGAATACAGTTATAAGTGCCGCTCTATTTACCTAATTCTAGAAATACCATTAAATTATATGAGTGAACTGACTGGATATTGTCTTCAGATTGAGCGACTATGTTTTTTCTAATTCCCATTCATTTTAACGTAATTGACTTTGAAAGATATGGTTGAAAATTATTTAACTAATTTCACAATGTGTGGTTTTCATATACTACACCGACTCTTTGAATTTTCATACATAAAAGTCCTTAATTTAGGTTTGACTACATTTTATTAAAAACTTAATTTCTTTCAAAATTTTAAATAATTTAGAACAATAAAAATTGTCAAAGGAAAGCGTAGATTAATTTTAACGGGAAAGAATTAAGACGACGTATCTATGTCGTATGTGAGAATGTTTACATTCCTGTATAATTGAATCCAAAATTTGGTATATAGACTATACATGAGACATGCGCTAAAGAGCTTTCGAAAAAAAAAAGTTTCGTTCAAAAAATATCTGAAGTGGGAGGATGAATTAATGCCTTGGAGCTTAAATTGTCTTTTATCTAGATCAACCGTGTTAGCAGAAAGCCTGCAATACCCAAAATCCTACCTTTAAAACATACTCCAATAAGCAGCATGACCTAAAAATATTGCTCCTCCTAAAAAATATCTGAAATAAAATATTTAACACACAGTTCATGAAAGGAATCAAATTCAAAACCTAAATCATTTTATTTTACAAATTCACATTAAATACAATTGTATTCTTTACTCATTTTCTTTTTCCTTTTCTTTTATTTATTTACTTTCTCGATTAAACTTTCTTTTGTCTCAATATTGTGATTGTCAATATAAAGCGTATGACGCGGCTCAGTGGAGATTTGACGCGGCTCAGTTTAAACCAAAAAACCATACTTCCTACCTTACTCAGTTCGTACATCACAGTTGCTCCCGGATTCATTCTCGGACCAGTCTGTCGGACCAGCATCGGTAGAGCAGCTTCCCATCAAAAAATAACAGTTTCACTCGGATTCCTTCTCAGATCTGTCGTACCGGCATCGATAGATCAGCTCTTCGTCAAAACACTTGCTGGATTCGGCAAAGTTTTGGTCAACCACAATTAGACGTTTTCAGAACCTTTTGGGTAATTCCTCTGATTTCTGGCGGTCTGGTTCCTGGGAGGGCATCTACGTAGATCCATTTCAGCTCCAGGTTTTACGCACTGGGTGCACTTGGTGGTCCGTAGGCATTCTCCACGGCATTCTTCCTCATCAGTTTCGTAATCACAGCACTCAACCGGGGATGATACTTTTTTAAGTCCGTCTCCTCGAACCTTCTCTGCTATCTCTCTCTCTCTTATCTCTTTTTCCGCTCTCTGTATCCTTCTCCACTGCGAAGCTTATTATTTTTTATTTCCATAGTCATCTCACCATTGAGAGCTCGTTCTGTAGTCGCTCCTTCTCTTCTTGCATAATTTTTCGTACCTCTTCTGTACGATTACCCCTCTCCCTTTCAGGATGGTTTTTCTACCCTCCGGTGGGCACCATTAACCTACCAGACGTCACGCAGCCTCATCTGCATAATTTTTTGGAAGTTATTGGATTAATTTTGCATGTTTCCTTTTTTTTGTTCAATACTGTCACTTTTGATGCCATACCGTTTGCGGTCGTACCTCTTCTTATTTTCACCTTATGGGGATAGCGTCACACAACAATACTCACTAGGTGGCACTTTTTATGACAAATCACCAAATTTAGAAACGGAAATGGCTAATTCGAAGTGTACAACCAATTAAAAGATTTATTCATCAATTTTTTAGCATTTATTATCTCATTTCGTTAATTTTTGAGCTGATATCACAATGCAAAGCACCATCTAGTGTACATTTTCAAAGAAACTTTTTGAAATTGTCCTTGTGTGCATCTCGTGTGCCGTCCACGAGCCAAATATTTTGGAAATCTGCTTATCTATTTCAGCAGCAGAACGCTGTTTATAATCAACATGTACAAAATTAAACAAAAGAGTGCGATTATACTGCTGAAATAAATAAATATTATACATGAATTAAAGTCTCATGCAAATAAGAATTAAAAACACCGCATCTTTATTCTTAGATATGAAAAGTTTTAAACAATAATGCATTTCTACAATTCTTACATATTGCACGGTTATAACTTAACCCTTTAAAATAAATAAAGCTTCACTCAGCTTAAAAGAATTTTAAGTGTTAGCGCGTTCAAATAAGACAAAAATACATCAAGAACAGTTGCAACACACTTATAAACGTAATATGGAAGTATTAAATCAAAGTCAAGCAGTTTAAATGCGCTATCTATTACAGTCTTTTTCAAGAGCCTAAAGCTTTTGCTGCTTGTAACGAGTTGAAACTGGATCCAATCTTATGAGATAAGGATTTTAAGCCCCAGGCAATCTTTCAATTGAATCGCATTCGATTTAAGTCATGATCCAGGTACGTGCCTGCATCAATAATTAAGTTCTGCTCTCGTATCGAGCTAAGAAAGGAGATTTTGGTTAATGGGTTTTCATCTAAGTAATCAAGACACTTTATTCCTTTTCTCTGCCGAAACAGAAAAAAAAAAATTTTTCTCCGTTTCCGCAGTTTATTTGTAAATCGAAGTGCTGCATACGAATTTATTGTTATTACTTTATTTTTTCTAAAGTATAAAACTACTTGAACTATTTCGCTAAACGTAAGCAGAAATTTTTACATTTGGCGCTTATTACTCTTCTTCAGATTTCACTTAGGGCTACTCTAAAATCTTATCAAGATATATGTTAATAAAAAAGTCTATTTTAGTCCATGTTCTTTTTCAACTATCACAATGATATTAAGATAATATCCATAGAAACATTATGTATTTATGTTACCCTTTCTTTGTAGAAACATAGATTGTTTTATATATCGGATTCAAAAAATATTTCAATCTCCGTTATTATTTCTAATAAATCAACTGAAACAAAATAAGAAAATAATTATCCTTTAAATTTTGTCAATGTGCACGTAGTTTTCTTTGTTACGCTTTAAATAAATATAGAGTCATAAAATACTTTTTATCGATTATACATACATATATATATATATATATATATATAGAGAGAGAGAGAGAGAGAGAGAGAGGGTGGTTATAATTAAAGTTGTACTATAAACATCATTCTACAGATGAAAGAGGTAGGCCGACTGCTACCAAATTTTGTATGCGGACTGTGCACGAGATGCGCTTAAGGAAGTTTTCAAAAAGATTATCTCATAAAGTATCCACCAGGTGGCACTTTGCATAAGGATATCAGTTTTAAAATAACACAAATAAGTGGTAAAAGGCTAGATAACTATTGGATAAATGTTGAAATTGTCTGTACATATCGAACTACTCATTTCGGGGTTAAATTTGCTATTTTTCACACGAAGTGCCAACTAGTGGACATGTTTTGAACTAAAAAGTTTTCGAAATTCTCTGAACGCATCTCGTGTATAAGTCAATATACAAGATTTCGTAGCATTCCGTTCACCCATTTGTGCTGTAGGATGCCATTTATAGGGGATGTTAAATTATAACGATGATTGACTAAAACAAGCTATTGATGTTCAAAAACTTTTATTACATCAACTTTATTGCTTTTCCACAACATACGGGAGAGTCGGATTAGAAATCTTGAAATGTAGAGGAATATACTACACTGCTGGCCATCGTAAATGCAACACCCTGAAGGAAGCATGCAAATAATATGAAATTTACAACATGCATTAGCTGAGGTGAGATATGCAAATGATTAGAATTTCAGCGCAGACGCACATCAAGCGCGCCTGTGGCGCCACCTCAAAGCGCTATTTAAGGCTTGGAGATTTCGACGGTTTCAAGTACAGCAATTGTGTTTTTCTTGCTTTTTTTTCAAAAAAACAATAAATTATGCCTCGTAGGAAACAACGATCATCTTTTGATCAAGTATCCGAGTTTGACAGAGGAAGGATAGTGGCATACCGAGATTGTGGGTTATCTTTCAGGGAAATCGGTCGTCGTATTGGACGAAACCAAACAACTGTGATGCGGATATGTGATCGTTGGGTGCAGGAGGGTACGACGGACAGACGTGATCGACCGCATCGACCTCAGTGCACCACGTCACGTGATGACAGGCAGATTGTACGCATGGCAGTGACGGACCGCTCAGTCACATCACGAACCATATCACAGCAGATTCAGTCTGTAACGCATCATCCAGTGTCTGCGCGTACCATTCGACGTCGTTTACAGCAGAATGGTCTGTCCGCAAGACGTCCGTTGCTTTGTCTACCTCTGACGCGGAACCACAGACGTCTCCGCCGCCAATGGTGCGATGAAAGAAGGATGTGGACGACAGAATGGAATGAAATTCTCTTTACTGACGAGTCACGCTTCTGTATGCAACACCACGACGGTCGGATTCGAGTCTGGAGACACCGTGGAGAGAGGATGCTGAACAGCTGCATTATGCACCGTCACACTGGTCCTGCACCGGGTATTATGGTATGGGGCGGTATCGGATATCTCTCTCGCACTCCTCTAGTACGCATTGCCGGTACTTTAACCAGCCAGCGCTACATCTCCGAGGTGTTGGAGCCAGTTGTCCTTTCTTACCTTCAGGGCTTGCCAACAGCCATATTTCAGCAGGATAATGCACGGCCACACGTGGCACGCATTGTCCAAGGGTTCTTCGTCAATCACCAGATTGAATTGCTTCCCTGGCCGGCGCGCTCTCCGGATCTTTCGCCGATAGAAAACATGTGGTCCATGGTTGCTCAACGACTGACCCAGAGTTCATCCCCAGCTGTCACACCAGATCAACTTTGGCAACGTGTGGAAGCTGCTTGGTCTGCTGTACCCCAAGAACACATTCAAAGTCTCTTTGAATCAATGCCGAGGCGTGTGGCAGCTGTGATCTCCAACAACGGCGGCTACTCTGGGTACTGATTTTGGCAGGAACCACGCTTCATAGAATGCTGTAAATTTAATCATTTGTTACTTGGTCAACATGTTATCTACACAATAAATTTTGTTGTGATATCTCTTGTTTTTCTTGGTGTTGCAATTTGGGTGGCCAGCAGTGTATATAAGTTTGACAGCAAATGAGAGAATAACGATAAAATCAACTTATCTCTCCCAGCCGTAGCATGAATTCTTTAATATCACGGGATTTATTTCAGGTCATACATACGGCTTTAACACAGGGCACGAATAAATAGTTACAATTGCATTAGTAGGTGCCGATTGATCGCAACGTATTCCCGGCATTTGCACCGTGAATGAGGTTTTCGGGTAGAGCAATCGTTAAAGTTTTCTGATATCAACAACTTTCTAATAAACAATAATTCATGATGAACTATTTTCTTTATTATACAGTGAATGATGGTTGAAAACTGTTATTGTCGTAAAATTAAATTTTCTACCCTTAATCATTAATTTTTTTTATGCGTAAGTGAATTCACCGACAGTTCTAATAGGTTTACTTCGTGAAAGTAAATCTGTCATGACGCCAGTTTTGTAGACTTACTGATGACGTCGAAACTTTAGGCTTTTTCATTATTAGGCTTCATTATTAGGCTTTTTCTTTATTAGGCTTTTTCATCTAGGACGAGGGAAAAAACCCCTCAAAATCTTATCTCAAAATGTCTAATGTGTTGTTACGAATGTGTCATGAAGAAATATCGCGTTACAAGTAAAAATCATTCTTACAAATAATTCAATTCAACAATATTACAAATTCTGATAAAGCTATTCTTAGTGTGTTATTTGGTTTCCAGTCATAAACGAATTTCCGCTCCTTTTCTCTTGCAGTTATACTATTTCTCTTTCTAGTCTTGAGAGTTACTGACCATTATCAAGTCATTTTCGGTGCAGTAGTCGTAACTTATGATAGAATAACAGATGAGAGAGGGACGGAACTATTTTTTAGTAACTCAGGCGGTTTCATATGTTTAAATAGGACTTCACGTCGAAATCGGGATATTTGGGCTACTTGAACTGCCCTAGCAACTTCAAATCAAGTGTACCCGTTTCTCCGCTACTCTCCTCCGATACAATGTAATTTGGTTACAGAGTTACTGGTGACCCGACGTATTCCTCATAAGTCGGGATATCAGAGACAAAAAGCTACAATTTTGACCCCCCCTATGTTTGGCAGAAATTCAATAGTTTTTGAAAAAAAAAGAATGTTAAACTTTTTTTGCATAAACCTAAATTTGACATTCAAGTGCAAATTTAAAAAAAATCCCCAAATTAAATGGGTTTTATTTTAATTTATTTTCATAACTGAAACTCTAAATTAGCTAACGTAATCATAAAAAGTGCAAAACTGCTGTACAATTTCAAATCACGAGCATTAAATGTATTTTTTTTTAATTCACATGTTTCCTACGAAAGGATGTTATTTATTTCAAAAAAGACAATTGACGTAATCGTACAAATTAAAATAAATTTCTCCCGTTATTCAGCTATATAAAAAAATATTAATAATCATCTAAAGACGCGTAATTTGTAAAGAAGAGTGAGTTTTGCTTAGCGCAGGTAAAAACGCTAAAGGATGATCCATCGCTCATTCTTTAGGGTTGTTTGTCAACCGATCAAGTTACCACTGTTATTTCAGTTTATTTACACAAAGACTCTAACCTAACGTACTCATGAAAAAGTAAAAAAAAATCAAAATTATAATTCACGCGCGCTTTGCATGTATTTTTTTTCATTTACTTATACTTTCCTTTCAAAAATTTTGGTTATCTCAAAAAAATGCTGTTTCAGTAAATCGAAAAATTACAAATAAATATTCTCCAATTCATCAGCTATCCAAAAGCAAACGCAGTAATGTCCATCTAAAAACATGTAATTCACAAAAAATAGAGAGTTTTACTTAGCGCATTTAAAAACACTAACGGATGAACTCTGGTTTATTCGTTCATTCTTTAGGATTGTTCGTCAACCGATCGAATTATTACTGTCTTTCAGTGCCGGTTCTAGCTATTTTTCTAAGCGGTGCAAAATACAAATACGCCCCCCTGCCTCCCCCCCCCCAACACACACACATGCAACTACAAAAGATTTCAAAGCGGTTAAAACGAAAAATACGACAAAGCATGGGTACTCAAATTTACATCTACATATTATAAAGTAAAGTATTTTGGCGCCCCCACGGGCCGGGTGCTGTCGCTCCACCCTAGGACTGGCTCTGCTGCTTTTACGTACTTGAATTCTTAGCTATATCAGACTGTGAATCGCAAACGACTATATGTTGCGACGTCGTGTTCGTTTTAACTGTACGTCGCGTAAGCGCGTGTGTTGTTGTCTAACTAATCAAAAAAACATACTTATCGCAGAGTCGAAACTAACTAACACAATGACACAGCTCATAACCTGATGTCCTGAAGCAAGACTTTAAGTCCTTAAAAGTATTAATAAATGTATGACGCTGAATAGTTGACCGACAATCCTAAATGATGAACGAAGCCGCATCCTTCGCCGTTTTTTGCCCGCGCTGAGTAAAACACTTACGATTTATATGTCTTTAGATGGACATTAATACGCTTTTGGATTGAAAATTTTGGACAAATTATTAAAATTGCACCCTTACGGGAATAATATTTTGAAATAAACAGAGGTCTTTAAAAAAATGTAAAGGAATGAAAAATTAATACATGAAAAGCACGTGAATTAAATTTTTGAAGCATTACTTTAGCTTAGTTAGAGTTTCAGCTATGAAACGTCCATAACTTGAACGACAAAAACGTTGAACGACGAACGTTGAAAAAACGTCCATAACTTGATTGGTTGGCAAACACTACTAAAGAATGAACGGGAGTGCATCCATTGGTGTTTTTACCTGTTCTAAGTAAAACTCATACTTCTTTACGAATAACGTGTCTTTAGAAGGGCTTTAATACGTGTTTCGATAACTGAATAGTAGGGGAAATTTTATTCATGATTTGCACGCTTACTGCTAAAGTCTTTTTGAAATAACATCTTTTGGAAGCAAGCGTGTGAATTAAAAATTTAAAAAATGCATCTGATGGCTCGTGACTTGAAATTTTAGAGTAGTTCTGTAATTTTTATGATTACGTTAGCTTAGTTAGAGTTTCAGCTACGGAAACATATGAAGCCCATTTTATGAGTAGATTTTTTAAAATTCGCTGAATTTCAAATTTTGGGTTATACAAGAAAAAAGTTTAAAATTCAATTTTCTCAAAAACTATTGATTTTCGGCCATACACATGGGGATCGAAGTTGTCACATTTATCTCCGTTATCACGTCTTACTAGGAATACGACGAGTTACCGTAACCCTGTATATACAGAAATAGAGGGATGTAACAATTGTTGTTGTTTTTGTCTGTCGTTACATAGAAATTACTATGACCCTTTAATAGGTACCTCATAATAAAATGCCCCAAAACTTTGCTTTCAGAGTTCGTAAATAATATTAGCGACAATAACGTGTAAAATATTTATATTTTCACAAGGTTTTCCCTGAAAACTTTTTACCGAATACACCACTCTACATGAATATAATATATAACATTAATAAAGAAAATTAATCAATAACCGCTATTCATATATTTAAGAAGTGTAGCCTAATATTCACTCTATGTTATTAGGGATTGTTATTTTTCTAAATGATAACTTAAATGAGCGAAGACTGTTAGAGTATTTTTTAAATTCATACCCAAACACACATGTATATGCAAAAAAGAAAAAATAGATAGGTGGATGCATAAAAAGAAATTGATCAAGTTACATAGCTTCAATATCAAGTTATAACGTAATACAAGATCAAGCTACGAAAAAAAGTTAAGTTATATATGAAATAATAAGATCTATTTTTACACATGGGATGCAATGAATACGGAAATTATTAAATAAAGATTTAAATATTCGGTCATTACAGTATTTACATTGTATTAATTTATCAACATATAATAGTGACTTATTAATCTTCGTAAGAAAACTAATTAACTGTGAGAAGAAAATTTTGCCTGCACATTCACGCGTTGTTGGCGTAAAGGAATTTAATCTCAAATTGTTTTGAATGGAATAATCCAGGCGTATGTACAGTTTATTCATTTAAGCTCAAAGGGAATAAATTTGAAATGAACGGTTTCTTTATTTGCTTTATCTCGTATCGAAGATCACATTATTAGAAAATGCACAAAGCGTAAATCTTAGATGGATATGTTATTGTGTAATTTCATTAGATTTCGGCAATGAATATTTGTGACATGCTGTTGAATTTTCTTAACAATTGTGTTATATATGTCACTTGAAAAATATGTCACGCTTAAAAGGACGATACAAGTTTACAGTAATGTTGTTTTTAAGAAAAGACGACTAGTTTAATTATAAATTACGAATCAATAATCTATACAAGTTGAAAAACTATCCATGTGTGGATTTGCACTTATTAAATGCAAATCCACACATGGTTCCACAATGCACAAGTTTCAGATTTTAGCTATGTATTTTTAAATATCATATATTCATAAATCTTATTTTTATGAAAAGGTTATTTTGCTCTTTTTATTAACATTGTCCAGATTTTGTATCCGGGGTTAATTTCAGCTCTAAATTTGAAGAATAAATTTATTTGGGAATAAAGTTGTTCATGTATATATAAGTACCTATTCACTTAATTGAAGTTTCGCGTGATGTTTAAAAGTTCAGTGAGTATTATAATAGTGAAACTTCCAAAGCATAATAATTTACTTTTTGCTTAAAGATATCAGAAAGCAGGGGTTTGTCCTTTTTCTCCCCTCTACTTTTCGATGTGCTAGGTTTTTATTTGGACTAGTGGTCGCAAGTGGTTGAATTCGACCATAATTCATTAAATTTTTAAGTTTGGACGTTATTGGAAATTTTTTCAAAAAGAATACCTATGCATAGAATTATTTTGAATTTTGTCTATTACTTCAGCCACGAGCGAGTCATTATGCATTAATTTTTGAGTTGTTTGAAAAGTATGTGTGTGGTTAAACAAAAGATATTAGATCCAGAACTTCACAAATTGCATGATAAATTAAATTACTCAGATCAATTAAGTAATAAAATATACTCATATGTTTTAAACTATCAATAATAAATGTGCGACAATAAGTCCATTCACATTATTGCCATTTTAAGCATGTGATAAATAGAAACGAGAAGTATATAAAATAAAACGTTTTCAACACAAAAACCCATTTTAATACTAAAGCTATTTCACTTAAACAGTCAGGATTACAGATCAATTTAGTTTCAAACGGTGAAATGTTGCTTTTATTAATAATCTAATGAAATTAATAATACCAAGCTACTAACAATAAAATTTAGAAATTTAGATCATAAAGTGCAAAAAATCATAAAACAGCTATTTCACGTTTACGCTCGGGTCACTGGGCTACTTCACATTCTTCTGAGGACTTCCATATGATTTTAACCTTCTTGCCTTGGCTCACACTTGAGAATTTGTGTTCCAGAAAGCGGCAGAATCTGTAAGATTTCATTTCCCTAGTTCTCAGCTGAAGATCACGCCTTGTCTTTAGTTTGTTAGGGGGGGACAAATATCACTGACGACACAAGCCCCCAAACAAAATGCAAATCTGTATGACCAATTCCGGTCAATTGACTAGCACTTTCATTTTTGGCAATTTTTGTTGAAATATATAACCCTGGCATTAATGTAACCTAATGGTGTTATTTCAAATTTGCATAACAGTGGAACCGTCGCCCGACTTGTCAAAAATTATATGTAGCGTGGCAATTTATTTCTCTAATTTTTTACAGTGTATGAACATATACATAAATTTTATCATTTTCCGCCCCTTCTCCAAATCAGCTTTATCAATGCCAAATCTCACATTCCTTCGTTCCCGCAATCTGCTGTAAAAGGAGTACGAAGATATTTCTTTGTGTTTGAAGAGATTATTATTATTATTATTAATAATATTAATATTATTATTATTATTATTGTTGTTGTTGTTTTTGTTGTTGATCTTGTTCTTGTTGCTATTGTTGTTATTACTATACTATTGTTACGGCCATATTTCAACAAGGCAACACAGCTATTTTCCTCTCTTTTTTAAACTACAGTAGAACCTCGATTATCCGAAGTAATTGGGGCCGAATCTACTTCGGATAATCGAGAATTCACCAATAATAATCTACTTTAATATGTAGTATAGTCACTGAATTGTTATTATGGCTATTTTAACTGTTAAATAAATTAAAATTATAAATGAAAATAGATTTATTTCTGAAACAAAAACTTACAATGGTTTAAATGGAAGCTCCATCTGTTGTAAATTGGCCAAACTTTTCCGTGCAGCTCTATCCCGAAGTTTTATTAAAAGCATGATTTCAGGGGAATCACACTGCACCTGTTGTTCCAACCAAAGGCCTTTTGGGAAGCACTCAAAAGCATCATTGTTACTGATCTTATTTACTCCAGAATCATTCTCATCTTCATCATCATCTTCTTTTTTTGGAGATTTTCGGGCTTCTGCTATTACTTCCTCATCACTGAGCAACTGGAAGCCTGTATCTTTCACGTCACAATTCAACCAATCTGTGATTTCTCTATCCCCACAATTTTCAAAACCCTTTATTGTGCTAAAAAGGCTTGAAAACTCAGTAACACTATCTTTCACAATGTCTGTAGCATTTTTATCTGCGCCAGTTGAAAAATTCGGCAAAAGTTTTCGCCAACTTCGTCGTTCGATTCTTACACATTAGTTCCTTCGATTGCGGCATAGATTTCCACGCGTCACTGATTATATAAATGCAGTCTTTGATATTGATAGTTTACCAAAAATCAATTATTGAAACTGCACCAGATTCAGAATCGCCTTCAAAAAGTAATTTTCTGATGAAAAAAAAAGTGGATAAGAAACCGACTTCGGTTAACGGAGAGTTTCGGTTAATAGAGGTTCGTATAGTCGAGGTTCTACTATATATAAAAATTAAACGCTAAATTATAAAAAAGGGAGGTTGAAAAAAATAATTTTTGTCCATTGAAGTTAAGATGGTTTGGAAATGCATAAAATGGTCAATACTTCTGTTCAGGTGATGCTTTTGTAAAAAACTCACTATCCTCTTTTGCTAAGTGTCCTTGACCGTTATATTTGGAAATTTAGAATCTTAAACCATCAAGTATAATCGAATTGTATTTGCTGCTATTTGTAGCATTAACCATGTATAAAAACTGGCTGCCTCAATAAAATTCCACTTTTGAATGCTTGCCCTTGAGACATAATCATCGCAAATGCAGCTGTAAATGGAAATCGAGGCTTTTATTTTTATTTTTAAGTAGATGGTTCAATAGTACAGAATACTTATGCGAGGAATCAAAATTTTCATTTTGCCGTCAATTCTATTTAAAACTTCGGTATCAATACCAATACAATATATAAACTTGATGCGCATTCTTGTTCCATTGAGAAATACTTCCTTTGTATTTAAATTTAAAATGAGTAAAACGGCGCAATTCACTTTCAATACTAACTTACCTGGTGGTAAACTTTGGTAATTTCGGTAGTCGGGCGCCAATCCACCAACTATTGTTTCTTGGAGATGTTAAGACTACTTCTAAAACAAAGTTGTTCCCCAAAACAAAGCCTTTTAGGTGCTAAAATAACTGACTTTAACACTAGGATACTTAAAACTGACTTTAACACTATACCAAGACCAGTCAAAATGACTGGTTTGTGGCTATTTTTTCCCTTAAAAAAATCTTCGATATATCTACTGTTAATATGTTATCTAATATGTTATCTAATATGTTTTATGGTTCTTGAATTATTTCCATACATATCTCATTATTAATAATATTATTTTCATCTTTATTAATTGCTTATTATTTCTTATTTTCAGCAGTCTGGCAAAAAGTTTCATTTTTTGCAAGTTTTGTTGGAATACTGGGTGCATACGTATCTTACTGTCGGTTCGCCAAGAAGAGTGATTGCGTGTGGAATGTGTCAGATTCATTATTGCAATTTTGTTCATTGCAACTATTTGACGAAAAAAAAGTTGTTCGCGAGAATAACCGACTGTAAAATACGTAAGTACCGAATACACTCTAACCCTAGTATTGTTGTAACGTTATTTGAAAATGGACTCAACAATGTTACAACCGGCTGACTTGGAGCAAATATTGCATGTCAACTTACTTCTTAAACTTTTTACAGTGCTATACGAACTTTAACTATTCCAAATCTTAAACTCCTCCGTTAGCGCAATGTGCTGTAAAAGGGGCATAAATATTTCCCTTCGAGTATTTATATATAGATACTTGTGAAGAACGGTTATTTTATAAGGTTGGGATTGCGATAAAATTGCTTGTCCACATAATGAAAGATTTTATTATGCATAGTTGGATTGCACCTGTACCAATCTTAAGTAGATTCAGAAAACCTCCATATCCTAAGTAATTTTTAAGGCATCCTTTAATAAAACATTTCATTATCGAAATTCTCGAATTTAGAATGTATTTTTAATACAATTTTTAATTTGATGTAGTTATAGTCTTACATCTATTTCTTAGATTATTTTTTTCACAAAAGCTTTCATTTTTGTGAAAAATAGACGCGGAAGGGAATAAAATATTAGTAGTTAAATAAATTAATGAGCACGAATTACATCAACACAGTACATAATGAAATGATTGGAAGGATTTATTTGGGAGCAATTCAAGGTAAATTCGAAAACCGGCATATCATAAACATGAAGTTAAAAATTATCTTTCCAAGACCACGTTGAAAAGAAAAGAATATATTTTATAATAACTATCGGGGATATTTATTCAGGGGCTATTATCTCATGAAAAGTGAACTTTAATCGAAAAGATAATATTTTTCAAAAATTCAGTAAAGCTTGTGAAAGTAAAAAATTGCCATGCAAACAAAATAAATATAGAACTAAATTTAAGGCGAGTATTATTTTCTATGTCATTTATTTTTGTTTAAACTGATATCTTAGGTATTCGTGAAGTTTAGTTAACACCAAAAAATTATTTTCCGAACTGTTACACACGATAAACCATTTTATATATAACATCACTTTAAAAATTTACTAAACACACATTTTAAAATCAAATTTGCCTATATTGCAGTAAATACCATTATCTTCCTTGTAAAACATCTGCTTTAACCGTAGAAAAATAATGAATATTGCTCAAAAGACTGGTAAAACTAAACTTTTTTATTTACACTATTAATACTCTTGTTGCTGTTGTTATTCTTACAAATGCCCTCTGGCAACCACGCGGTGAGGCCAGATACTCCATATAAGACGGCGATGAGCGAAAGAGAGCGGCTTCCATTTTGTAGAGCTACTGTGGTAGGAAAACCGACTTAGCTTGGGGGTCTCCTAATTTTGAGCCAATTCCAGAGGAAAGATCTAGCACCTGGATCGGAATCCCTAAATGTATTATCTGAACATTTGTGCGGTCACAAGAAATCAACTTTCGAATTTTTGGAGCGGAACCCCCCAAAAAAGTTGCCAATGGCTCAAAAATGAGATTGGTAAAGTTTCAGATCATTTGCATAGTATTAACCCGTGCCGCATAGAGGTTAAAGTTTAGGAAAATCGCGGTTTTTAGCAAAAAAGCAGTCTTTCCATCATAAAATGGATAAAATTGCGTCTAGAAACATGATGTTGATCTCTTTTCAGAAGAAAACTTCCTACCTTGATGAGTCACACATCACTTTTATGTAAAAACTTACAGATTTAACCCTCCATGCGGTTGTGATGTCAAATCCCGTCCACTTTATTCCAGTTTTCACTGCAATACATCTATAATAATAATCATTTGTAACACTGAGATATCATAAAATATGTTTGATATTAAAGCTTCTGTGTAATTTAGAAGCCTTTTTTTAAATAATTGCAAATCTTACTGTTAATTTTTTTATATAATTTAAAAATTGCATGAAAATATACCGTGAAAACAACTTTAAATTAATTGCCCATTTCCAAAACGCTCAGAGGGTAACATTCGGATCATATCTAGTCCTAAAAAAAGTATATATCTATGTTTTTTTTTCAAGACTAGATAGGATCCGAATCCTAAAAGTTGGCTTTTTTATGAAAGTTAGTATTTTGAGACAATAAATTGCCTTAGACATCCACCTGGCATAATGAACAGCACCAGGTACTCTGAAAGAAATGCCTATTTGGGGAGACTCCTATAAAAATTAAACAATGTTGGGTTAATTCTTTATAGTTATGACCTGAGCTGTTGATTTCTTAAATGTTCTGCAAGAAAATTTGAAATTTCTTTCAAATTTTGCGTTCTTTATGTAATAGTTTCATCTCCAACAGTAGTTTTGTACTTTGTCTTGTCCAATTTAGACCACCCAATCTGAAATTTTCAAAAAATATCTGAATGAAGAGCAGTAGCTTCGCACACTTTGCAATCAAAACATATTTTAGGAAGATTTCTAAAATATGATGGTGACAAGGTAAATATAGAAGATTTTGATCCAGATTGGTGCCGCAAAAAATGCGCGTTCCCCAAAATCAACAAGTGATATCAAAACACATTGCCTGAATTTCACCAACTGCCTCCCATTCTTCAACTGCTGTAAACATAGCTTTTGTAAACATAGAGTTATTCTCATATTATTTTCAAGCTTAGGAACTCCTATTAACTGTTCTTCATCGCCACAGCTAATTAAAATCGCTATTCTCTCTACATTTTCTTTATTTAAAATTTGAGGAAGCATTTTTTCATCCCAGTAAACAACAGCACCCTCGAAATAAGAATTTTAAAATCTGCTTTTGATGAGATCAATTCTTTTTCGAAATTCTTGTCTTCGGAGTCTTATTGCACGTCAAGGGTCCTGAACCGGAAATATATCATGTGTTAGTGTTGAGCCACTTTTACGTTATACCAGTATGTAAATCATAATGGTAATATGGGAGCTAGGGGAGGCACAGCCCTTCCTTGCCCATAGGTATGGGCACCCATGCCCATTCTAAAAGTAGATAATAACAGACAACAAAAATAGCATTGTAATAAAGAAAATTTGAGAGGTTTGTCTTAGATGTCCTTCAACTGTCAATACAAATCAAGATCTTTCTTCTGCAGCACAGAAATGCATATCAAATAAATACAAATATTTCACGAATTGTAGTTTAAGTTATGAAAACTCTTTATTTATTCTTTGTTTTTAGATGCAAATAATACAAAAGACGGTCAAAATTACTTAAAATTCTTAATTTGTCTTTTGTCACTAATTTTACAAAAATGCAGATTTTGGTGGTACGATTCACAAACTGACCTAAAAACACCGAATGTGATTAAAAATTGGTTTTGTTGAGAGTAAAATTTCTAAGCAACAATATTTTTTATGAAATAACACAAGAACCACGTCATTCAGGCATATATTTTATACTAAATGAAGGAAAAACTAGGTATTTTTTGGCAAAAATCGTAATTTTTCAAGAATTCAACCTCCATGCGGAACGGGTTAATATTATGCAATTGAGCTAAAACTTTGCCAATCTCATTTTCTAGTCAATTGGCAAATTTTAGAGAGGTGCTCCAAAAAATAACAAACAAAAATTTCCCCCATATCCCTAGTAGCACAATTTGTCCAAAAGACGTTTAAAACACGCTTTTTAACGTCAAAAAACGTGTTTCCAACGTAATTTGAACGTTTTTTGAACTATTTGTGCTACTAGGGATAACTTGTGACCACCCTACTGAACATACGAGGGTTGTTCAAATGAAAAGGTACGAAACGTCAGATCAATGTGACCCATAACACATTTTATGGGAGAACGCCGCTATGGGAGAAAGTAGCGAGACATCAAGGGATGCGATTGGAGCTTCCGGAACTGAGCATCTGGGGCACCCGCATGCGCAGGAGACAGTAGAGGCTTTCATAAAAACCTCCGTCCAACTGACGCAACAGTGCTTATGAGTACAGGATTGCGTTCACATTGCAAAATTCGACAGTTGAGTTCTGTGAGACATTCTGGAGCCTACACAGGTCCATCAAGAACAAAAAATCCGGGCTGCTCACGGATGGTGTGATTCTGATCCATGATAATGCGCGGAACTAGCTAAGTTCAAATGGGAGCAGCTGGATCATCCGCCCTACAACTTGGATATGTCACCCCGTGATTCCCGTGTGTTTGGTCCCCTCCAAAGAAAAAAAAAAAAATCTGAAAGGGAAACGCTTCAACTCGGAGAACGAACTCAAGGACGATGTAACGGATTCTTTCTCGTTATGGCAACAGGGATTCTGCGAGCAAGGAATCCTTAGGCTCGTTCATCAATGGGATGGTTGTGCTCAGGCCTACGGTACACTTTGAATAAGGTTTTCATTTATACCCAAAGAGCCGTTCCGTACTTTTTCATTTGAAAACATAAGAGCCACAAACAGATTTTACATGAACCAGATCACATTAACGTAGACCGCTTCACAGCAGTCCAACTAAGAGAGGAGAGGTTGCCGCCTTCGCAATTTGTGTACAAGTTCTGCGCAGCTTTACTCTCCATGCTCTTATGGGAACTGAGCTTAGCCGCTTGGCCACTGTGGGATAGTGTTATTCTTAGGAGAGTCCATTTTAAGACTTATGCTTTCATTTATTCATGTAACATGCTTTATGTTACATAAATAATAATTATTACTTTATATAAACACCATACTAATAATTTAATTTGGAACTTTTAAGTTTAAAAAAATTAGCAGAGCGTTTTCTAAAAGAAATTCTGAATGAAAAATGGGTGTTACCAAAATACGCAAACAAATAATATAATTTACTTCTGCATTTACTAAATTATAGTAAGTTTTCATTAATAAATAAATAAAACTGGCCAACAGTTATCTTTACAGTTTTATGCGTTTTAGAACTATCCCTGTAACCTCAGCTTTATTTACGTAATTTTATAACTGAGCCGTGTATCGTCTTATTTGTCCATATATTGAATATCTGGCTTAATTCTCAAACAACCCATAAAGTGGTTAATCCGCATAGGAATAATTGAGAGTTTGCAATGTGTTAAAGTTAACATATTTTTAGGGATTGCATTGCATTATTTATCTTAACCCTATCAGGTTTGGTAATTTCCACCCTTATAGTACAAATGGTCACACAATAGTCACTGTGACGTGATAAAGGATCCCAGTGGTCACCGAGTTGTTACTTACTGGACATATCGTGACTGCTAATTGATGTCACTACACTTTCCACTCTGTGTGGTCAATGAGACGCTTTCTTTGTGACCATTTATGTGACTTTTACTTTCCAATCTATTATTACACATTTTAACAAGCAATTTCAGTTTTAGTAAGGAGAAAATATTACGAAATCTTGTTTTAGGAAACTTTTGGAGACTTTTCTTCTAATTAATTTGAAAGAATACAACAGTAAAACATGTTCAAGAAAGTATTATCTTTTTATGAATAAATACATAAATAAATATATATTAAAATAATAAATTAAACATTACGCTATGACATAAAAAATATTTTTCGACTAAAAAAAGCAACATTTTCATTTGTATTATAATTTCTTGTTAAAATTTATGAATTATAAAATGTGCTTCTATAATGTTTCGAACCTCGTAAACTTTCAGCAAATGATCAGCTTTTTAATAGCATATAAGTGAATAAATACACCCGCTTTGACAACTAGAAAATTTGCTTAAAAGAAAAATAAATCAAATATTTGACTTATATGTTATTTCATTATTAAGCGTATATCTCCTCCATTTATGATATGCATCGCTACAATTTAATTTTTAAAATAATTTTTCAATTTCTTCGCTTTTTGAAACATTTGTAATAAAACAGGCGTAGCTAGATTGGTAGAATATTCTACTGCGATCGAAGAGTTGAGAAATCGTGTCCCGGCTTTTCAGACATCGCTTAGAAGTGTTTAGGTATATCCCCGATAGATGTCAGCACTACATTTTTATTTCTAGGCGAATCGCATTCGTGGTCCCATTAGGACGCCCCCATGGACGGACATTTCGACCGCGCAGTGAAAACGTATCTCCGCCACAATACCACGCGTGACTCATTCATGCATGCCACTTTACGGCCGAATTTCAGGCACGGTGATTTTAGGGTAGTCCGAGTAATGAAATTTACGAAACTTTTTAAATCGAAACGGTGTCATAAATTGGTCATTTCAAGAAGCACGTACGCCATAACATGGCTTTTCCAAGCACAGTCATACGCCTTTTATATAAATATTCGGGTTATGAAATAAATATTCAACACTTTGATACCTAGTACTAACTAAAGTAAACGGAAACACATTTCAAAATCCACGCACTTCTTCGTTGCAGATTATTTTTTAAAGTCCCTGAACTGGTGACACTTAAGCGGTACAAAAATTTTGTATTCAATTAAAATTCCGTTCTGAATATCGGTAAAAATAAATATTCACTTTTGTACTATATATTTAGTGGATTTACACATTTTGAACAATTAAATTTCCAAGCAAAATCGAATGTGAGTTGTGATATTTTATTCAGCAACATTGAGAAAATCGAGTAGTCCATTGAAAGTTACCTTTAATACACTGCTGGCCACCCAAATTGCAACACCAAGAAAAACAAGAGATATCACAACAAAATTTATTGTGTAGATAACATGTTGACCAAGTAACAAATGATTAAATTTACAGCATTCTATGAAGCGTGGTTCCTGCCAAAATCAGTACCCAGAGTAGCCGCCGTTGTTGGAGATCACAGCTGCCACACGCCTCGGCATTGATTCAAAGAGACTTTGAATGTGTTCTTGGGGTACAGCAGACCAAGCAGCTTCCACACGTTGCCAAAGTTGATCTGGTGTGACAGCTGGGGATGAACTCTGGGTCAGTCGTTGAGCAACCATGGACCACATGTTTTCTATCGGCGAAAGATCCGGAGAGCGCGCCGGCCAGGGAAGCAATTCAATCTGGTGATTGACGAAGAACCCTTGGACAATGCGTGCCACGTGTGGCCGTGCATTATCCTGCTGAAATATGGCTGTTGGCAAGCCCTGAAGGTAAGAAAGGACAACTGGCTCCAACACCTCGGAGATGTAGCGCTGGCTGGTTAAAGTACCGGCAATGCGTACTAGAGGAGTGCGAGAGAGATATCCGATACCGCCCCATACCATAATACCCGGTGCAGGACCAGTGTGACGGTGCATAATGCAGCTGTTCAGCATCCTCTCTCCACGGTGTCTCCAGACTCGAATCCGACCGTCGTGGTGTTGCATACAGAAGCGTGACTCGTCAGTAAAGAGAATTTCATTCCATTCTGTCGTCCACATCCTTCTTTCATCGCACCATTGGCGGCGGAGACGTCTGTGGTTCCGCGTCAGAGGTAGACAAAGCAACGGACGTCTTGCGGACAGACCATTCTGCTGTAAACGACGTCGAATGGTACGCGCAGACACTGGATGATGCGTTACAGACTGAATCTGCTGTGATATGGTTCGTGATGTGACTGAGCGGTCCGTCACTGCCATGCGTACAATCTGCCTGTCATCACGTGACGTGGTGCACTGAGGTCGATGCGGTCGATCACGTCTGTCCGTCGTACCCTCCTGCACCCAACGATCACATATCCGCATCACAGTTGTTTGGTTTCGTCCAATACGACGACCGATTTCCCTGAAAGATAACCCACAATCTCGGTATGCCACTATCCTTCCTCTGTCAAACTCGGATACTTGATCAAAAGATGATCGTTGTTTCCTACGAGGCATAATTTATCGTTTTTTTGAAAAAAAAGCAAGAAAAACACAATTGCTGTACTTGAAACCGTCGAAATCTCCAAGCCTTAAATAGCGCTTTGAGGTGGCGCCACAGGCGCGCTTGATGTGCGTCTGCGCTGAAATTCTAATCATTTGCATATCTCACCTCAGCTAATGCATGTTGTAAATTTCATATTATTTGCATGCTTCCTTCAGGGTGTTGCATTTACGATGGCCAGCAGTGTAGATATAAGATAATATTCTCAGGTACGTTTAATAAAGAAAAGTAAAATTTCCTTTACATTTTATAAATAATAATTATTGAACTCCACATCACATAATATTCCATTCAAACTAAGTTATTGAATAACTACTATAGAACTAAAGAAAACAAGAATATTCTTAGATGGAACTCCTTCCCGGTGTTTATCTTGCAAAAGTTCTTATTCCATATAGGAATATAAAATATGCATAGCTACACAAATTTAGCTTAATGTAAATGGGTCAATACATATACCATACATGAATTATTAAACCAAAAATCATTCTTCGCCCGTTAATCATGTATGTCTACATTAAAGAATAATGCATACAACTTAATAGTCTACGCATTGATTTTCAACAAAATTCTTAGATAGATAGAGGGCAGATGTATGAATTATTTCTTCTAATGTACCTGTGCTTATCCGAAATGCTTATTTCAAAATATTTTGTTGAAATATAGGAATGTTAAAGAATAGAATATTTAAGAGTGCGGAATTATAATAGCTGAAGTTAATTTTGAGGTTCCGTTTATCCTTTTTAATTTGTTGAATGACCCATAAATGTAAATAGTGTTCGAGTAAACATTCCGCAAATATTGTTGTATAGGAATTGTATTCCTTCAAAGCAAATTGCTGCTGTACACGATACTTAAGTTACAAGATGGTATCAAAAATCTGCAGAAAACTTATGCAAGAAAATTGCGTTCTCCGTAAATGATAGGCGAGGTTGATAGCAGTTGATTCATAAGACGTTTTTGCATACATTCTAATGAATAAAAGAAGTAACGTGTGGAAGCAAATTAAGTAATTCATTTAGTATTTATTAATTAGATATGCCTATTTAAAAATTATGTTCTTTTAACAATGTACTAATTATCTCAAAACTTTTTTTAGAACTTTGGTGCTATATATCTTGAGAGAATTAGAAACTTAGATGCATTCATATACATGAAGATTAACGGTAGAATATTAAGATGAAGTTTTACGGATGCAGAGTGAGGAGGAGACCGCACACCAAAATCGTAGATCCCTTATCCGATTACACGTTACCAGGGCCCACCACGAGGATGTGGATCTACATTGAGCGTTGCGGGATCTTCAGAAAGTTGGAAAGTTTTGTACGCCCTTCTCATACCCCTAACAAACCAAGGCGAGAACCAATTGCGGCCTTTCATGACACATTGTCTGTTTGCCCATTTTAACCCACTGGCCATATTTTCTGAGTCTACCTGACTGTTATGTGATTTTGTATATATAATGGATAGGGGTCATCTGCCAGAGTTGGCCGTATCGCTAATACATGTATTTTCAAAATACATTTGTATCTTGTATTTTGTATTTTCACTCGTAAAAAACAAAGTATTTTGAGAATTTTAAAATCCATTTATTTTCCATGTATTTTAAAATCCATTTTCAATGTATTTTGTATTTTCAAAATACAAAAAATACATTTTGTATTCTGACATTTAATTAATCGTAACATCGCACCACAGAGTGCTCAGATAGCATGAGTAAATTAAAATCATAAAATTGCTGATTTTCACTTTCCCCCCTCTCTTGATGTAATTTATGAGCTGCACCAGACGTGTATTACACGTAGTATTGACACTGAAGAAATGTTAGAATCTCCGGTGATCTTTAAATTTAAGTAAACAGGAAAGGAAAAGAAAAGCCCTCCATACTGCTGTTTAAAACACAAACAGTATCTTTGGTCTAGGGATGTTTCTAGATTCCCACCGTATATGAAACCAAAAGTAGTAAAAACATTTTTGGGTAGTATTTATTAGATTCTTTAAGGGAATTTGAAATGTATTGCTAAGTTCTAGAAAAATAAGGCTGCCAGTATTTCTGCAGCACTATATGCTGATGGTTATTGTGGTTAAGTGACAAAGATACACGAAGGCTATCAGCCTTAGGAAGGTGCCTTGGGTGGAGGACATTTTAAGGAGTTTTAAGGAGTAAAGCACCACAAATTCCAGAACATTAGAGCAACTGCTACCCGCAATAGGATCGGTTGAATCGAATTTTCATTCTAGATGATTTTGAAACGTTTTGCGCAATTCTTAATTAAAAATGTTTCCAAAGTTTGTTTGTAGATGGAAATGAAAAAGTTAAGGAGCAGTGTCAGTTATGGTAGCTGAAAACTTAGATAATATGCAAAACATTTAAATCTACGATAAATTCTAGAACTCACTGAATGAGAAAACTTGAATTCTTTTAGGTTGTGATTTAGCTGAGTATTTAAATTCAAACGTTCAACTGAAATCACTAAATCATACTAAATATTATATGTAGATGTTTATTTTACTCATTGAGACTTTCGGAAATTAAAGTTTTTAAAAAACGATTTTGAAACAAACGACTAGTCATTGCTCACATTCTGAAATTGCATAGTTTTCATTGCGTTTTGAATATTAATGCAATTTCTCAGAAATAGTCTGTTTCGAATCTTATTGCTATAAAGGTAAAATTTTGAAAGTCAGCATTTAAAAAACAACAGCACCTCTTCCTTAACACAGCTATTAAGATTACTTTTGCTATTCTGGTTAAAATGCATTTCAATAACATAGACTGAGAGATCTTTGGTGGAAAATTTAGCTTCTTCTCAATTCAAATGCTTTAAAAATTGTACATGTATTTTGTATGTATTTTGAAAATACATGTATTTTGTATTTTGCTTTATTTTTTAATTCGAGAAGTATTTTGTATTTCGTATTTTAGTGTTGGAATCAATGTATTTTGTATTTTGTATCGAAATACATTTTCGGTGTATTTGCCCAACTCTGTCACCTGCTACGTTTTGGGATTCTCCATGGATCGACAGAAGCGTCCAGATATTGTGAAGTAAGTGCTTTGTTCCAAGGACTATGAATTCGACCTTTGTTCCTTTGGTTTATTATGCATTTTTTGTAACATCTTCGCCATTGGAAATAATAAAATAAATCTTAACTACAGAGATGATTTATAAGTTATAGTTTCTAAAAATATGTAGTTTATCATATCTTTTTATGCGTTAGATATGAAAGAAACATAATTCAGTGTAAGCGCATTTCTCCATAATTTATTTACCAGTGCATGGCTGTGTCTTTTAATACAATATATTTTGAAGGAGCTCACTATTTTATCTGGAATTTAAATAATAGCAACACTTGCACTTTAAAATTATCCAAATACATTTTAACAAAAATGTTGAATAACGTGTGCAAAACATATATATTTAACATTAAATCGATGCATTTCAGAAATTACAAGTTTGAATATGTTGGATCAATAGAAAATGTTTCCCAGCTTCACATAAATTCTTAGCCAGCATGTGTTAGTGTATTTAAGTTTGCATCTTCATTTTGAATGACACTAATAACGTATAATGTGTTTACCTGGAAGATTATTCACATATGACAGTGAAACTCATGAATTTATCATTAGCATAATGCCTTAACCTCATGATATGCAAAGAACATTAACCCAGTAATCTCTTATGAAAATTAATAATTCTGAGACAAAGGATTGTTTCTGCGACACAGGAAATTTATTTCCTACCATGTTACATTTTAGAGGCTCAATAAACCTGTTTGTACATATGTATAAATTTAACTTTGCGTTATCCCTTTCTGTGTATCGTGTGCACCACGCAATATGTTTTATGGACATATAAGAATATTTCAAATTTATTAGTTTAAAAACGTATAAATAAAAAAAGTGATCTTTATTTGTTCCTAAACATGCTTAATTTATAGTTTAAAAATAGTTCTACCACTTTTATTATTATTTATTACATACATTATTATAGATTATATAAAATTACACCTATTTGTAAATTACAATAAAGTAGTATGTATACTTTACTGCATACTTTATTGTATATTACAATAAAGTATGCAATACGAAAATTGACGATATTTCCACACCGAGTATGGCAACAAATAGATTTAAACATATACGTGTATTGTAACTAATAGATTATAGATTAAGAATTAATGTAATTTGAAGATTAAGAATTAATGTAATTTGTAATTGCATAGATTAAAATTAATGTAATTTGTGGGCAATGTAATTTGAAGAATACTCAAAGTAAGCTACAGAAAAAGACTTCGTGACGAAATAAAACTCATATATTTTCAAAACATGACACTTCTTTTGGCAAAAGTCATAAAACTTAACACAAATTCATAGCTGAATAGACACACATGACTGGGATTTTTATTTTGAATTTAATTTATTTTTATTTTGTATTTTCCGTGCAGGGGTCGTATACAAATTTAAATTTGTAACTTCTGGAAAATGGACGATGGGGTATTTTTTCTTAACGTAGACTTTTACCCTAACTTATTTTGATTTTTTTTTCACTATCCACTTATTTTTGATGAATGAAGAATTAAAGAGTGCCACCATCTTTTGCAGACTACATTTTATAATACGGTTTTACAATTCAGAGACCTACAGCCATGAGGGCGTCAATTTAACAGTAGTAACAGTCACCATTATTATATTATGCAATTAAAATTACATTGTGGAATCACTGTGGCTGCATTTGCATAAATGTGATACCTGTTGATACATATTTTAAAGATAGCAACGTCAATATGACACGCTCAAAACACTTTAACGCCGCCGTTATTTTTCAACTAAGCACGTGGTATAGATAGATTGAAACAAATATTTCTTTTTAAATAATAAATTCAAGTTATCTGTATCATACATAAAAATAAACCAAATACAAAACACATTCACTTTATTTTCTCATTTTTAAAATGTTCAGTTTTTTCCCTACATAATCTCAGAAGCAAATTTGTATTAATAATTTTTAAGATATTTTTTATTTGTATTAATAATTTTTAAGATAGGTTTTTAAGAATCCCTAAAGTTATAAACTAGTATAAAATGTTTGTTCTAACTTCTGACTTTCCGAAGTGTATGATGTAAGGACATTTTGTAATCATGAAAAAATTCTACTTTGAAATTTTGATGTATTTATACACTTTGAGGTCTTCTGAATTAATTATTCTATTTTTTCGAGATTTATGTATGTATGTATGTATGTGAGGAGTGAGTGGTGAGAGCGCGCAAGCGAGCGAGCGAACATCAAATCTCCTAAATGGTGCATTCGATTTTTGTGTGTATAGGCTTATAGATTTTTTTACAGGACTACAAAAAATGATTCTTTAACATTTTGGCTTAGGAACGGAAATTCTTGAAAGTGCGCTAGCCTCTAAATGCTGAATTCGATGGAGTACAAATTAAGTATGCATATTGTAGGTCGCAATCGCAGGACCTGTATAGAGTTTAGTGTTTGTAAACCCGATAGTGTGTTCACAGGATTGCATAAACTTTTACGGACGCAAATCCTTTAAACTATGCTAGTGTCTACATGGTGCATTAAAATAAGTTCAAATTGGGTATTCACAATATAGATCACTGTCACACAACCTGTGTAGATTACGGTGTGTGTAGGGCTTATAGTTTTTGTACAGGAAGTACTACAAAAAAGTTCTAATACATTAGGGCGCAAATTCTTGCAAGTGCGCTAGTGTCTATATTGTGCATTCGATTGAGCTCAAGTTAGGCACGCATATTATAGGCCACTGTCTTACATATTGTACAGATTTTAATGCGCAAAGGCCTTATAGTTTTTTTACAGGGGTACAAAAACATTCTTATATCTTGCGGCATAAAAAAATATACTAAAATTATTTGAAGTGCACAAGCGTCTGAACACTACATCCAATTAAAATGAGTCAAATTTATTTAAACGATGGTAAAGATCAAGTGTTCGGAAAGTTGACTGGAGTCAATTCAGATTTTGTTTTTTTAAATAATAGTAATTCCACAAGAAAATCCCTTCATTCTATATACTTAAAATTTGAAATCTTCTAAATTTAAAGTTTATAACCAAATGTACTTTCTTGGATAAATCACATTTTTCATGTGTCTAACTTTATATCTTGCATTTCTTTCAAAATAATTAATGCTACAATTAAAAACATTATGTAATGAAAATACTAAACATACAGTTAAAAAAACTAACTTAATTAAGGCGTCTTCTCACTTTGAAAATTAAAAAAAATCGATTTTTTTTTTTAATTTTGAAAGTACATATCATCAAAAATGTCATATCAAAATTTCATAAAGATCGGAGGAAATACCCAAAATAACAACGAGTGTTTCAACAGCTGTGTCTGGGCAATGGCACCGAAACACGTTTTTACGGGAAGAAAAACCGTGGAAATTGCTTGTCAAACAGCAGCACGCATTTATAACGAAGGGCTACAACCTGTTTTAAAAATTTTGGAGGTGATGGGTGTCAAACTTGGCCCTATCGCCGCTCAATACGCCGAGAAACGCGACAGTGATCGCGTACGCGTAGGGAACCGCCGCAGCTCTAACGCTTCAAAAGAGACTAGTTCGAGACGAAGGGAAGCTATTTTGGACGAGCACAACTTCTACGAAGAATCGGAAGGCCCATTGTATAGAGCTGGCATCGCTGATTAACCCGAGGTAAGGTTTTTTCATGATTTTTCTGCAACCAAAACTTTAAACGCGTTTATCTCAAAACAAGGTTTTTCAGTGCCTTGTGATTCGATGGAAAATTTCGGAAACTATCCGGCCGATTGTCATGAAATTTGAATGACATATTCTTCATAGTTATGGCTATAGCGCATATCATCAGATTTTTGAAATTCTTGCAGTTTTGAAGTATATTTTTTTTTTTACAAAAAACTGCAAAAAACGCGTTTTTTTTAACTTTTTCGAAAAACGTGCGCCATTTTGTTATTTTCGCGAATATCAAAAATCTGATGATATGCGCTATAGCCACTGACATACTGAATCTAAAACTGTTTTATTTTTTTGTTTCAGATGACCTGTCTCGGAGATACCATCAACAAGCCACGAACATTACATTTCTACACGGGTTTTTCGATGCTACTGTTTTATTATAATAATTGTTCAAAAAAAAAATTTTTTTTCTTGTACTTGAAAGATGTGTTTATTATATAGGATCCATTTTATCACATAATTGTTTGCAAAAATCCTCGAAAAAAAATCGCGAAAATAGTCTATTTTCGAGGTGCCTAAAGTGAGAAGACGCCTAAATAAATTTCAAAAAAAGTTTCATTTTACGAAAACATGTGTATTGAACGCGTAATAAGAATATGTTTAATGGATTTTAATGTTCAATTATCATAAAAGTTTTATGGTAAATAATTATGGTATTTATAGAATACTAGCTGAAGTACCCGTTCTTCGCACGTTAATGAATGGACTTTTCGATATTATGATTTGTTGTGATTACTATTTATTGTAATAAAGAGATATATCAAAATGGATATCGCGTTATATTGCATTCATTAATCATCAATACCGGATTTCAAGGCAATGGTTTGTACGGTGCAGAAGGTGATGCGGAATAGCGCAATCTAGTGGCGAGTTTTAGTAAAACGGATACGGCGGAAATATTCTTCGCATTCAGATATCAATGTATACGAGTTTTCATGATGATCAGCTGGACAGTCCTGAAGTTCATGTGTGGACGCAACATCGAGTGGCAAGTTATAGGAAAATGGATAGCGCCAAACTCTTCCCCGTGTTCAAATATCTATGTATACCTATTTTCAAAGCGATCAGTTACCATCTAGTGGTCAGTCTAGTGGTCATACGGTAAAATCTTCTTTCAGACGCAATCATACCTTAGTTAAGCACTCCCAAGGGTAAAATAAATCATTTGAAATCTAAAATGCTTTTTTTTCCTTTTTATTTTTAATTAACGAAAACACTGGAATGTTCTTTTAGTCAATGGCAATCAAATCTAGTTCAATCATAGCACTCGGTATAAAATAGCGGCCTTCACAAGGGTTGCCATATATTCACAGAACGTTGCCATGGATATGACTGGTTAAAAATAAAAAAGCGTCATCTTTAATATTGAACTCCTGGTATCCAAACGATCTTGCTATTTGAAAATAGTTAACTGTATGTTAACACACGTATTTATTTCTCGTGGGCGTAATTCCAACTTCATGTTTTTCGAATCCAACATACTTTTAAGAGCTTTCCTGCTTTGTTGCGAAAGCATAAATCGTTTTTTGCTGGAGCAAGGTCGCCAAATATGGTAAGCTAGATGCTCATTTCTTCTGTTTTTAATTAATATCTACTAAATAATTAGAATTTCAATTTTTTTTTACGGCACTGGCTTTTTTTTTTTACCTATTTAGCCTCTGTGCCAAATTTGACCCGGATCCGACGAGCTCTCTGGCTACCTATAGCGAACACACACACATACATCTCATTAGCATACTACGCTATTATTAAAGAGGATATGGTTATATACTCTACATAGTATTTTTTCCTTAAATAATAGCAGTTTATTTGAAGATTTAAAGATTTCATAATTTACTTTCCTGAAATTGCTGTGAATTCTTTGATATTTCGCTACATTTATTAAAAATTTGTTGAAACTGCGATCTGCTTTTTCATCATTGAAAATTCTCACACCCTAACGGCATAAATTTAATAAAAAGAAACAATATATTAAATTATAAGTGTTTAATTATATATAAAATCAGGTAAATCTGTTTAATTATTATTTAAAGATTTCTGCTGCAATTTCATTTGACTGGACGTAAGTTATTGAAGAAAATATGCTTTACTTATAAAACACTTCTAGTGAAATGCAATAAAATGAGAATAATGAGAGTAAAAAGCAATGGATATTTTTAAATTTTCTTTCTTAAACAATTAAATTTAAGAGCATTTTAATTGTAATACTTGCATCATAACATAAGAAAGCTTCTCGAAAAAATGGATTTCACTTAGAATTTTGTGATTACATTTGCAGAATTGTTTTGGGCAATGTATTAAATTTAAGCCCTACAAAATATCTGAAATTGTTTTGAAAGTAGTTATGAAGCTCAGTGCTTAAATTACAATAAAGATTCCTTAGTTTAGTTAAAGTACTGTGAAATTTAATACACGTAGCAAAAAGGCGTCAGTTTTCTCTGTTAACTATTACAAATTATGACATACCTTTCTAAATTACAGCTACAAATGGAAGGGTAAATGAATTAGATGGTTGTACACACCGTCGAACATGATAATTTTAATATTAAAGGTAGCATAGGTAATTTAACGCTAATAAACATAATAAGGACCATCAATTTTTGTTAAATTAATAATCTATACAAGGTGTTTCAAAAATGTGTGTCACAAATGTAAAGTGTCATAAAGGCAACCCAGACAATTTAAATTCACATACCAATGTGAGGTCAGAAAAATCATCTTCGTGTACTTGTTTATAGTCACTTTAAGGAAGTATAGAAATAATCTTATATAATAAAATCCGAGAGTAAACATTGTATGTAGCTATGTATGTAGGCAGGTAGGCAAGTTTGTGACCACCGATCTTTTTGCGCGCGTCTCTCGATCGCATTGCGCCGAGACGGTTTGCCGCAGACCTACCGAATTTTGCATACGGCTTCACTAGGACAGATTCTAACACGCCTCGGCGCGATTTATTCGAAATTCGAATTAGAAAATGCTTTATTTTATCTTTTGTCCGATTTTTAGCATTTTTTCTCGCTTAATACGTAATAACGCCGGTAATTAGTCTCGCAAGAAAACGAAATTTACATCATCGGATAGACGAGAAAATTTTCTTTTAAAAACTATTTGTTCGGACTGTGTAACATAATTTTCAGATTTTGGGGAATTTTTAAAATAAAATTAAATTTGACGCTGACTTTCGTAAAATATTTTTAAAACTGCTGCATCTTGAATTCTATCCTTCCTAACTGTTTTATATTTCGGCAAAAGATGGAGCATACAATTCGCCCATTTTTAAAAGAAGAACGGGGAAAAAATATAAATTAGGAGATTTTTTACGAATTTTTATGTAAAGAAGGATTTTGGATACAAAAGCAGGTGCTTCAAGATTTCGTTTGATATTAAGCTTGCAAATTTAGCCGCCATAGTAACTAAAACTGAATAGCTGCCAGTTGAAAAAAAATAAATAAAATTACTTTAAAATAACTGAATTTTCGCATGCGAAATTAATACGTCATTTTGATGTAAGGAGTTTAAAACCCCTTTCGAAACTCAATCAGAATAACGGAGTCACAAGCAAAACATACGGCACGTGCGAAATAATTCCATTTTTTATATTACATTGCCAGAAAAAGAATTGAATGCTGTTTTTACAACAATGAATTACCCAGCATTATTTTCGATTGAGTTTTTAAACCGTTTTTGATTGAGTTTCGATTGAGTTTTCGAATCGCAAGAAATATTTTGCAGTGCTAAATACGTCAATCTGACAAGAATTATGCATAAAAATGTGTGGAGAGCTGTTTTAGTGACAACGATAAAGTGAAACGATTAATGTTTTTGCTAATGCGTAAATTGCAAAGAATCGCCAAACAATAAGACTACATTCGCAGCAAATATCTAAACCGTTTCTTTAAATTAAGCATTAAAGATGGAAAAACGAAAATACATTGGTATCAGTAAAAGATGCTATAATTAATAGTTAGTAGATATTACGGCAATACTAATTAATAACTACTTTGCACAATATACTGCATTAATAAATACTTCGTGAAACTATTCGTTTCCATTCGTTTTTCAGCAGCCGTCTTACATCACAGCTAACTAAACATTATATAATTTTAAGTCGCGTTAATATATCCCCCGGTAGTTTCCACAGAAACGACTGTGCCTGAACTTTTTTTTTTTTCTTGGAGAATCTGTTTAGTCACAAGTAGTTATGATCACATTTTAGGAAAATTTTCTCTTCTTGCCTTGCGAAGAGCGGGTACACAGCTCTTTAATTAAAAAATAAAACGTTTCTCCACATCATGTTGTATCTAAGGTATTAATGGTATAACTTAAACCTAAAAAAGAGTATGATGTAGGAATGTGACATTTTGAAAGTTAGAAATTTTTAGGAACCGTCAAGCTTTTCTTTTTCTGATCGAGAATGACACCAACATATTTTTTTGTGTCATAATACTACAATGGTCTCAAGTCAGAACTTATACTAACTTTACGGATAACTAATGAGTAACTTTACTCCAAGAGTCTAATTATTTTGCTTATTTTTAGATTCCGCATGACTGAAATCAATTCGAATTATACATGTAGGAAAAATTTACGTTCCCTACCGTGCGGAGAACGGGTACGCAGCTACTAGATAATATTTTTTGCAGATGGTTTGACAAACATCAATGGATTTTTCACAGAAAGCACATGACTAAAATTTATACTAAGCATTCTTTTTTTTTCCATTCAATTGACAAAATTATCGAAATCAAGCCCATTGATGTGCTCAAAACACAGTTTATTTTTATCTTTCTTTCGTTTTTTTATTTTTATTCTTCTTCTTTATCACTAAACTTGATGAAAGCTGCCGTTAAGCATTTAAAGAAAAATTGTAATTGAAAAAAAAACACATTAATTACACTGGGGAACAATTTTTTAACATAATTTCTATTGAGTTCGATTTTTAAGCTGTTTTAGAGTCCAATCTGCACACTGATTTCAAAACTGTTGTTAGTTTTCTTCGATCACGTCAAGTTTTTTCTCTACACCTACCGTCTCTTCACTATCCGCAAGAGCAAACTTCGTTTACCGGAAACACTGTTGTTGTGATCCCAATGACGAAGATTTTGAAATTGAAGATGATCCCGTTCGTAAGGGATTTGAGCAGTATGAGTTAAATGATTTGGGCTATCCAAAAAAGCTTGGGAACTGTTAGCATCAAGACTGCACGAAAAAAAAATTGCTTTAAAAAGGAGCTAAAGTACACTACTTCCGACACAAGAAAGTGCATTTCTGCAATACTTTCGAAGTGATGATTGGTTTGTTTATTGTCACAACATACATCGTTTAATGGAAGAGTTGGGAATTTCAGCTCATCGATAGTTCAAAGCGGAGCTTAGAGTATGTACTCCTCCACAATGGAAATATATTTGGTGCAGTCCCAATTGGTCATTCAGTATGTTTGCGTGAGGAATATGAAGACATAGAGTCGTTGATTTGTTGCAATATCACATGCACCAATGGATCATCTGTGTTGATCTTAAAATGGTCTGTTTTCTCCTTGGCCAGCAACGTGGATATACCAAGTATCCCTTTTTTTGTGCATGTGGGACAGTAGAACTCGTGAGAAGCATTGGGTGCACTCGAAATGGCCGCCAAGATATGACCTGAAACCTGGTGATCCAAACATTCGTCATCAGCCACCTGTCAACATAAAGAAAATATTTCCACCTCTGCATACAAAACTAGGTCTCATGAAGCAATTTGATAAAGCTTTGTCAATTGAAGAAGACTGTTTCGGCATTTCCTAACCTGTCATTTGAAAGATAAAAGCTTGTGTGTTTGATGGTCGATGGATTCGCCCACTTCTTAAAGATGAGCATTTCATCGAAACAATGACAGAATGCTTGGATGTCATTCAAAAACATTGTCAAAGACTTTCTTGGAAATACACGAGCACAGAATTACACCGAAATTATCCAACAGCTCTCGAAGAGCTTCAAAATGCTTGGTTGCAACATGAGCATCGTTGCATTTTTTACATAGCCATCTCGCTGACTTCCCGAAAAATCTTGTTGAAGTCAGTTATGAGCAGGGTGAGCAATTTCATCAAGATTTGAAGATCATGGAATCACGCTACCAAGGAAGACGGGATCTACCTATGATGGCTGACTATTGTTGGAGCATAAAGCAAGAATGTCCACAGATTAAACATTCCAGAAAAAGCTACAAACGAAAATTTTTGCCTCAATATGTATGTTCACCACTTGGTAAATAAGTTTTTCTATGTGTATTAATACAATTTAACTTGTAGTAACTATATATTTGGTAACTCTTCCCTTTATTTTTCTTTCTATGCACATTTTGGGAGTACCCTGTATCTTAAAAAGTTGACGTGACAGACAAAAACTACAGTTACTTTTGGATTCAGGGGCCAAAAGTGATTCAAAAACAAGTCACAGTTCAAAGACAACAAAATTGCTGTTTCCCAGTGTTATCGTTCACGCATATCTCCCAAATTTTTGTAAATCAGTGAAACGTCATTCTTTTTTGTGAGTTTTTTAAAACTACTAAACTTACTACAACCGAAACGCTGCTTAATCGGAAGTAATGTTCGGAGTACGGTAAAAACAAAAACAATTTGAAAGCTGCAATGCTTTAATAATACGACCTTTGCCGCATGGAATTCGAAACATGTATTTCTTTTATAAAATTGTGTATTATTTCTAGCTGCTTCTTGTTTCACTCACACATATATCTGGTTTGATACACTATTTGACCTTAGACAGCAGATAATTTCGTACGTTGTTGGCCATTGTTGAATGACAACATTTCAGTAGGCAATTATAATGAGTTTAGCAAGTTATTTTTCACACAGATTCGAGGAGCTTTTAATAGATGATAAATTGTTAGTGTTTGAGCGTGCATGCAAAAAAGGCCAGGTTTAAGAAAACTTTCTAGAAAGGCTTTTAAATGCACAATATTTGGAAGTCCAAGCGATTTTTCTCCAAGTAAGATTCCTAATTACAAAGATCCTTTAAAGTACTGCTTTTAAAAATTCTATGAGTTGTCACTATGCTGAAACTACAAAAATGTCAGTTTCCGTAAAGTGGCTGGGACACTGGCTAAAAAAAATAAGTGATCGTAATAGTGCAACAACTGCGATTATGTCAGCTGTCCTTCAAGATTATAGTGTAATAAATTACACAGATATTTGTCCTGTCATTGACAAAAATAAAATAAGAAGAGAAAACATTGTAGCAGAAAGAAGTTGCAGAATCAACCTTTTACAGAACCATTCCTTGTTTTTTACTTGAATGGAAAGAAAGATGATATGATGGTCATTGAAGAAAAAAATTTCAAAGTGTTGTCGTAGGAATAGAAAAGAAGATAATTAATTTATTAAAGAACTCGTTTTTAAAGTATAGGGTACTATATTTCTTCTTCTAAAGTCTTTTTAGCACGCTTTTATTAGCTTCACCTGTATGTATGTTTGTATGTTTGTATGCTTGTATGTTTGTAACCGACTCCTTTAGACTCGATTTTGACCCACTTTAAACCGACAGATTTAATTCAAACTTTGTACATTTATCAAGAACCGGTGACAATACAATAATCTTATAAGATTATCCTGATCAGGATCGCCAGGATTAAATAATTTCCTCATTTCTTATCCTGATTGAAAGTAGAACACTTCCAAACATTACAATCTTAAGAAAACCCTTTAGTTCCTGTGGCGTGATTGTATAGTGGTTAGTACATTGCGTTGTGGCCGCAATAACCCAGGTTCAAATCCTGGTCACGACAACATTTTTTTTTTTTTTTTTTTACAAAATATCGTCATCCATCACATTATGGAAGAGTTGAGTACAAGAACATGTTAAGTTCATTCTTTTTAACACGCTTTTATTTGTTGATTAAAGACCTATTTTTACTCTTTAGTGAGGAAGGTAGCATTTAACTGCAGGTTGATTTTGATGCACAGCAAGGGCGTAGCCGGAGGGGGGGCTCAGGGGGCTTCTCCCATCGCCGAAATGGGGCCCTTTACTTAGCTTACAATTTGATATTTAGCTTACAATTGAAGTTTAGCTTTAAATTTGATACCCAGCCCACCAATAAAATGCTGGCTACGCCACTGGTGCACAGTGAAAATAAATTATCTCTTTGTACTTTCCAACATAGTGCTCCTTAGTGTCTTATGAGAGATATCGAAAATTAAAAATAAATTTTAAATACATACAGTTTAAAAAAACTAAAAAAACACGCTTTTATAGCAAATCGAACTAAAAAGTGAAAAATAAATATGCAGTTTAAGTAGTAAAGCTATATTTTAAATAAATATATAGTTTAAAAAACCAAAAAACACGCTTTAGTGATAAATTGAACTAACTAAAAGGCGAAAAATAATTCTTAATATAGAAATAAATTAATGAACGAAAACTAATATTATTGTGAAAAAGCGTGGGGTGCTCCATATATCAGTTGTTGAGAATATTCGATCGGTACGATTAGTACAAAAATGACACAAAAAATATAGCACAAAGCACCCCACGCTTTTTTCACAATAATATTAGTTTTCGTTCATTAATTTATTTCTATATTAAGAATTATTTTTCGCCTTTTAGTTAGTTCAATTTATCACTAAAGCGTGTTTTTTGGTTTTTTAAACTATATATTTATTTAAAATATAGCTTCTACAATTATTTTCCCATTTGTCTGCACTCGAGATTTCTCTTGAGGAACTTGATGTGGCTGGATTTGATGGAACTGTGGAACGGTAATTAATACTTGTAGAAAAAGATGTCTTATCTTCTATATCGAAATGCATGTTGGTAGTCCACTTCAGTGATCTACATGACGTCAACACTTCAATCAATCGCCCTTTCGTCATCTATTGCATTATTCGAATAAGTTCACTGACAAACTTAAATCATTCAGAGGAATCTAAAGGAAAAATTGTTGTCTTGAGAAAAACTTCCAGTAGTTATATTTTAAAGTTTTGAATGTTTCATGTCTCAACTTCATAGAAATGTTCAAGCAAAGATCAACTTTACCTAATTGACCTGTCTGATTCCAAAAATTCAGGTATAACATTAGAAGATTTGAAAATCGTGATCCCGGTTCCCTTTCTTACGCTAGATGGTTGACTATGGGAAATAGAGTTCTTAGATTACACGTTAGCTTGGAAAATCATCCTGACTATATTAGATATTTCCAAGAATATCCGAATTGTATTCGCTTTATTAAAACATTTGGAAATGAACAACATAGTTATCGGTTATAAAGGTTTGTATACTAAATGTGGAAAGTGAAAATTAAAAAAAAAAATTATCGCTCTTTTTAAGAAACATTTTCTTTCTTAAGGCAATTGCGTGGACAATAAATATTTTGAAAATACAGATTTTATTTTTTTTTTCTTATTTTTCATGCGGTTGGATATTTTGGTACATACAGGGTGTCAATAGCAATAAGTTTAACACATTAAAAAAAAATCCAAATTTGCTTTTTTTTAATTTTGAGCTCGGTAAGTGAGTGAATGGAAAATGTTTAATGGTTTAAATAAAATTTTAAACTTTTAGTTAGTAACACTAATTACAACTTTTCATGGGTATAAGTTCCGAAAAAGGAAAAAATACCCTACGGCCTACCCATGCTGTACGCAACTCCGTAAAGAAATTGGACGGATACTTCAAAACTGTCTCCAAATTATCATTTACAGGTATATGAGAAATGTGATTCTTTATTGCCGTGGTTTGGTCTACTAACATTGGCAAAAGTTTTAAGTTTTTTTTTGTCTAAAGTCAGAAAAAATTATGAAAGGAAAACAATTTTGAATAAAATTCTATAAGGAATGATAAGGTATAAGTACTTTCAAATTAAATTTTATTTTCATGAACTTGTTAGGGAAGTAAAATATTATAAAAGGAATACAATCCCGTGAGATTACATACTAACTTAGCTTTAGCCATATTTTAAAATGACATTTTCTCCCCCTTTTTAGGTTTAATATGTTAGCAAATTGAAATTGTGAAAATGTATAGTTCGTCGAGTGTCCCTATTTAACACTTTGTCCGTTACAATCATATTTTACAAAGTTTACTTTAAAAGTTATTTAACTTAGAATTTAAAAATTTAAATATACACTGTATTTAAATCTATAAATATTGATTCGAATTTAGCAAATATTTTCAACTACTTGTAAAAGTGTTAAGCATAATTGATACAAGTCACGATAGACATTAATATATTTGAAATGCATAATCCAAACTTGGGAAAAAATATGTCTTTACTTCCTCGAATACAACACAAATACATAAGTTATCAAGAAAACATAAGTAGAATGAATTAATTTCACGAGAAAATACTTCAGAATTAATTACTACCTCAGTAAATTAGTTATAAATCCGCTTTACTGCTTTTGAAACAGTTAAGAGGTGAAAAAAGTGAAATATATACATGTAATGTATATGACTTTTAAGTATATGCATTTTTTAAACGTTTTTTTTATTGTAAATATAATGCGAAAATAGATTTTTTTAGTCTTCTCTAACTGCAAATTATTTTGAATGCTGGAATGAATTTATACTTGTAACATTTATTAAATAAATTATTGCAATTTTCTAAATAGTCCAATGTATAATGACGTAAAACAAAGTTATAAAGTAATACAATATATACTCTAAGTAATCAGCTTAGCTACAAGGAAATTAGTTTAATTCGAATACTTTGCTCCAATTAACCAATAGAAATTACTTTCTCCATTTTCAAGTTGACTTCCATTAATGACTTGAGTTAACAAACTAGTCCCTAACTTTCATAGGTAAATATTAGTTAATTCTAGGCAATTCTTATTGAGATACACGACATCTTGTTTGGAATCAAAATTATTCCAGGGGCAGACAATAACTATGAGAATTAATTTAACAAGTATAACTTCTCGATCTCATTGGTCATATCTCTATGGAAATGAATTGTAAAGTCCTATCGTTAAGAATATTTTAATGATTCATTAAGTATTTTTCCTAGAAATTTTTTAATGTTTTATGAGATCACGAACTGTAGTTTGGCATTTAGTATTTTACTTTTAATGTCGATAAAGCATATATATAATCTGTATTTTAAGAACAGTTCGGAAGCATGCAAAGTTAGAAATGTAATAGTTGACAAAGTCGACAAAAAGGTGAATTAATACGATGTATAATTTATATCAAACCTGCAAAATTCAATTGGGTGCTCCAAAATTCCAGACATATTTCCGGAGAAGATGCGAAGGGGCTTAAAATCAAGGGAAAATAATACCTTTGAATTCAGAGGAAGCGAAAGGAGGATGTAAGTTGATCACTGGAGTCGCGATGGCCTATATCGCTTTCAGGTGTAATAGGTTTGTAAAAGACAATTGTGAGATTTATTTATCTTTAATTTGGGGTGTGAGATTTATGACAAGTCTAAAAAGGTTATAAGCGAAACATAATTTAAAAGCTATGTACATTGTGAATTGGCCTTGTTCATTATTGCCGGATAAAAATCACAATATTAACTAGGGATTATTGATTTCTATAGTTAATTGACAGTAACTATCTGTTTAATAAATTTCCAACAGTAATTTTATTAAAAACAATTAAAACCTTGTTGTACAATCGTTGTACCTTGTTGTACAATCCCTAATGTACAATCGCTGCAAAAGTACTTGTTAAAAAATCCCTTCTTTATTTTATGTATAAATTAGTGACAAGCCTTGAAAATTTATTCAAAAATGTTGATACAAAATACTGAAAATAATTTCTGAGTTTCTACGTATATTTGAGGTAGTCTTGCATGTGGTATATGAAATAAAGAAGGGGATCTTCCGAGTACTTATATATGTAAACTGTCGACTGTACCTAAAAAAAATAAAAAAAGAGAAAATTTTTCACGTCTTTATATAAGGTGTAAGTATTTTGTATAAATATAATTTATCATTTATGAATTCGACTTATGTTCATAAAGTTTCGCAACCAATGGTGAAATTGCTACGAATTGGTTCTTTTGCAACGAAACCTCCTCTCGTAAAGGTTTTAATAATAAATAGGCAATACAGGAACATTTAAACATGTTTTATACATACCTAAAATATTTATCATACTTAGCAAAAAATAGAGAAAACTTTTAAGTTAATAGCTCTCTAATTATTTACGTTTATTGCCCATTAGTATGAATTTTTATATGCAACAATCAATAATCAGTTAATATGAATACACTAAGTATCATTATGTGTTATTTAAAAGTTAATTTAAAAATATTACCCCTTTAGCTAGAAATTCAAGCAAAAAAAAGGCAAAAGTCAAATGAACCATATAAATCCCGTTGCATAAATTATTTTACCCTACGCACTACTATTGAACGTGTTTTGCCCTTGCACTAAACAGTGAATGTCTCTTCCCCTGACATATAGGCGAAAGCGACATGTGAATGAGATATGTAATAAGAACACAGGAAGTGAACATAGTTTGAACGTCTATTAAACAAACTTGTGCTATTGGAAAAATATTAAAAATGCAATAGCTTTTATTAAATTGACATAGCTAAACCACAATTTTCACGAATCATACTGTATAGTTACGGTGATCACCGACTCACTGATTTACTGATTCCCTAACAATTTCGGGGGACCACTCCAAGATAAATCTTTTATCACCATTACTACAAAAAAGTTAATTCCAAAACGCGCAACGACATTTACATTTACATCCCTTTCAATTTTTTCAAAATTATGTATTAAAATATAGAAAACAATCTGCGTTACTTTAACAATCTTACCTAATTTTTAAGCGATTGTTCGCAATTTCAGATCCATATTATTTCCGAAAGTATAAAAAGTTTATCATTTGCATGACAAAATAACAAACCGCAGGTGGCAATTACGTCATAATGAAGTCACGTTTATCGGGCTTTGAAGGTAAAGTTACCAATCTAATTCGTTTAAAATAGTTTTTTCAGATTAAACAGATTAATTTTTTTCCTCTGCGTAAACGATAGATAAAAGAAAAGCTGTTCCCACAAAAGAAATTGTTCAAATGTGAAAAGCTTCCGCACGTTTCCATAAGAGCATGAAATTTAATTTCTGTACACAATAAAAACTGAATATGATTTTAAGTGGACGAAGGTTAAATATATTGAGTGCAGACATATTTTTGTCAAATGTTTTATCTAGCGCCCTTTGCAATTGCCTCCAGTATCGTCTCATTTATCGTCTAGTAGTTGAATAATTAAGCAAAAATTACAGTGAATATACTAAAATAGAACAATACCATACACTCTTTTAAGAGGGCATTCAAGCGTAAGTCAAATTTCATATTTCCGTTTCATATTTAAAATATTGGTCTATGGAAATCATGTCACATCATCTGAATCATGTTATATCATGAATCATGTTACATATAATAATAACTTCTCATATTTCTTTCTAATGCTGTGATTTTCCAAAGATAATTACTTTTTGACAAAACTAAAATCGGAAATCGCGTAATTATTCCAATACAGTGTTGAGTGGGTGCATATTATAACGTCCTGAGAACTGTTTGATTTGTGAGATTTTGTACCACGAGAATTTCATCACGTTCGTCATGGTGTGCAAAGGGTTACTACTGAAGTACCGAAAGTGAAGTTGTGCCGACCTTAGCGCTTGGGAGGCACCCTCTCTCACCTGGACTACTCAGAGCCTTTGTGTGTTAAAAAGAGCTGCTGCACGTAAAAATCCGACGTGGCTTCAGTGTTGTCCTTGTTCATACGGTACGTCTGGGGATGCCAATCCAGGTATTGATCTCTCATCTGAAATTAGTTCAAGATTTGCAAACCAAGAGCTAAGTCCGTCTTCCTATCACCTGGGCTCAAGAAAATGGAAGACGTTCATTTTCCCCTTGCCGTTCTATAAAGAAGGCCTGCCTGGCGCCGGTCTGTAGGTAGATAAAAGAGTATTTTAGAAACAACAGCAGCTTGTTAAAAACTTCCATTGTGCTGTCCACTTTACTTGACAAGTATTTATCAATGGATTCACCCACAAATCCGAAGATAAATGTTCCAGAAAAATAGCAGATAACCAAGTTGTATTCGTGCATTCTTTTTTATGAAATCCACAAAACAACTTGTTTTCGTCTACATTTAATCATTTACAATTACATAATTATAAGTTATTGCGAGTTATTGCGAGTAGTAACGAGTTATTGTTTTAAGAATTAATGGCACCAATATACTTAAAATTTCATTTACATTCCACTGCACACTATCAGTCATGGATCGCTCTCTCTAGTGGCATAAAGATTTTCATCAAAGCTTACAAATAAGAGCAGATAAATTTAAAATACATTATTGACATAAATTGCGAACAAAGGAACTGAAAAGCATGATCAAATTTTTACTGTAGATATTCTATCTGTGTTCAGCTCTAAATCCCAGAACGAAACAGTGATGTTTATATCCTTGCAGAGTTGTGTTTCGAAACAAGATTATGTTTCTATTTTAACTTCGAAAGAAAGTGTTTCTGTCGTTACTTTCTCTTGAGACATAATTACAGTGTTTTTCTTTGGAGTTTTTGCTGCAAACTGTAAAGCTATTTACAGTTAGGGGTTCCTTGTTTAAGATAATGTCTTACAGACTATACAAGTAGTTTTCAAAAACAGATTATTAAATGCTTTTTGTCCCTTGTTAATTATTGCATGAAGAAATTGATCATTGTACAAGTCCTTTTATCTATTAAATTAAGGCAAATGCAGCAGTTGTTATAAATGCATTAATTTTATCTCTGTTGGAATGAATACAATTTTAAAGAAAGTTGATTTCTGTTGATAATATCTATACTGCTTAAATGTTTGTAGTTTTACAAGTAAGAAGTAAAAAATCCAATCATGCATTTATTTTATCGCTGGTAATGATAAATTCATCAGTTGAATGCTGTTTATGGTATCAAAATATGTTAAAAAAAGCCATTTTTCCTGAAAATGCATATTTTCGTTTTACGGTCTAAGAATGCAGATGTTTTATTTAATATCATTAAACTGATTTTTCTTCTTTTTACACGAAATAGAATGTGAGTTATGGCCATTTAGATAAAATGATATGTATTCAAATCCCGCAAAATGACACCTCCAAATGATATTTTTTTAAACGCAAATTTGCTCACGTTTACTGTATAAAAGTCATAGTTTCACAAATGCTCAATTATCTTTTGTATATAAAGTCCTTTAATGAATTATAAGATAGCAGGTTTTTGTGCGAACTCATGCAGATTAGTTTCACACAGTATGTATAAGATTTTTAAGGTCAGCATATTTTAGCGTAAATATTCATAAAAGTAAAAGAATACTTTCTGGATAATTGAATGCCAGTGCTTAGTATGCAATCTAAGAAATATCTTAAACAGAAGTAATTGTTATTAGCAAATACTCTATTTTAAAAAATGTCAGTAAAATTATAAATCAACTCATAACGGCTTGTGTGAAAATTTAAGACCACAAAACAAAAGTGAATTTTAACGATACTACAAACAAATATTAATAATTTGACAAGCCGCCATTGTTATTAATCAGCTGGAATATTCTAGTTTTTATAGAACTTATAAGCCTAATAAGGACGTACGTTTGGAAATACCCAATGCCATCGGATTTATAAGCATATTTTTTCTATCACTATTTTAGAGTTTTAATTAAATTTAATACTTATGTTCCCTTCTTAAAATACTCCTAAAACACGAAAAAAGAGAAGCATAAAATAATACAATTAAAAGTATTTTTTGATTTCATATATTTTATCCACTCACTCTAATGGATTTTTGTTAAAGAGAGCTCGTAACACTATCTTGTAATTGTCACGTTTAAAACACATTCAGAAATCGAAGCCCCATGTTGAACATTCCTGAAAGCAAACTTCTACTCAAACTAAAAATCAATAGACCATGAAGATTGAGAGTCCATCCATCTAAAACTCATTAAAGCGAGAAAATTAATATTCATCCATCTGAAAATTACTAAAGCATGAGAGAGCCGATGTTCATCATTTTATCAAAATAGTTCGAACACGTGCTTTCTTTGAATAAGTACAAATATGATTTATTTAGACTTTTAGAATTTTTAATTGCTGTCTAACTACGACTTCATTTTATAATGAAAAGAATGGGACATTCTTCATTCCTTTATTTATGGGACATTCTTCAAATCCGTTATATTTAAATATACTAAAAGGCACTTCAAATGTAATGTCTATTAGTACAATAACACGCATTATTTTGAATTATTAAGGTAATTCTTAGTATGGCTAATTAGTTTATGTTTTACGCTTAGATTTCTTTTTTTTCTTTTTCTTTCTTTCTTTCCTTTTCTTTTTGGTTTTCTGTACAGAAATATTTTGCATCTTACCTGTTTAAAAATGTACTATACAGTAATTAACATTTAATTTTCTCTAGTTTATTAAGGTTCTTATAAAGAAGAGGTGGTGCATTCGCCATTTTTATGGCAAATTAGTAAAAGCAATAAGTAGTGGATTGTCCATTGACATAAATTGCAAATGTTAACGAATTCACGGCTGTGAACGATTTCCAGCATCCGGTAAATTTTTATTTTCGGGGGGGAAATGTCTGTTTGGGGCAAATTACCCGATTTTTAAAGGTTCTGGCTCCACCTGAAGATATTGTCCGATTTCAAAAATAATTACACAGTTTTTACCCAACGTAAGACATAATATTTCCGTACTGTGATAATATCGATTTCGAAAATTCGCAAAAATTGTGTCATTTTTGGCCCACCTTAGTGGACACCAAAGCAAGTGGGTTGGCCTGTATATTGAACGTCTGTATTTTATATACACATTTAGATATCTTATCTGGTTTTATGCCCATATCTACTCGCACATGCATGTGCCTGCACGCGCCAATGTGTGAAATATAAGTGTCTGTACCCTTTAGGTGATAGTTAAGGCTATAAGTAGTGGATCGTCCATTGCTTTTTAACATCTGTGTATATGATTTGCTGTTACTCTCCGGACCACTGCCGAGTATACACGTTCAGCGGAAATTTACCGCAAAGGGCGGAGATCACGTACGCGGCGGAAATCAGTCCCCAATGGATGGCTGTCATGTATTCGTGTTTTTTAAAGGAACAGTTTGTATTTTGAATAAAATATGTAGCTAAATTCCTAAAACGATCTCTAAAGATTCATAACTGTTATACGGATGCCACTATATATACATATATATTTATACATATTTTTTTCCAAGGGGAGAAGTATGTGTCAACACTACCGAACTGTTTCGGTAATGCAAACCAATCGCATTTTGTTAATCGCACTGTGCATGCAATCCGCTCTTTTTCAGTCAGCAATTTCTGTCTTTACATTTTTTAAGAAGGATGGTGGATACTTGTTCTGTAATAGTACTTTTATAGTCTGGCGCCAGAAAGTTAAAGTACGTGAGTATGTAAAGTGCGTGAGTTCTTGAAGTTTATCGCATTCATCTGGAGATTAACCGAATGAAAATGATAATGGTACCGATTTTGTAAGATGCATCTATACTTCAACCACACAAAATGTTTTTAAAATAATTTTAAAAATTTCCACTTTTTAAATGTACATGAATCTTCGTAAATTTTCTTTTGAAATATAAATTCTTAAACAGACTGTGCACATTTTTTACGAGCTTTTTCACTTCTAATGTTGAAAATAATCATCAGAATAAGCAAAATATAGCTTGATATTTTTTTATGTCAATTATCTTTCATAAAAATGGTATGGAATGCAATGCGATTTTGAACACTTTCATACAGATTAAGTTAATTGGTGAGAATCTCCCCTTTCTCCAGGGTAATCTGCGCAGTGGCACTTTTCGCCCCCGTTTCTAGCAATTATCGACTTGTTCTGAAAACTCGGCGGTCGTTCGAAAAGGGTTAAGTAAGAACACATCGTTACAGTATTTGAATGGAAAGATATTATATATATATGCGCGAATATTCATATTTCTTTCATTTGAATTTTTCCAATAAATTACTCAGAATGTTTCTACAGAATCTACTGAATTTTCTACTGAAAGCAACAGAAAAAAATTTTCACATTTAAAACTGCATAGAAAGTGCTTGGAAATTAGATCCACGTGTTGAACATGTAGCGTACTTCCCCACGATGATATGGATGCGTTAATATCCGACATACGGTAGAAAATATTGAGGAAAAAAGTAAGGGTGGATACCAGGACGGGCCCAAAAATGCCTTTTTGTACCGATTTTCGAAATCAAAGAGCGACTAGTGTGGAAAAGTTGCTCCTTGAATTGACTAATAACCGATTACTTTTATTCAATTATTAATTTATTTTTATTTATTTATTTTGAAATTGGGCAATATCTTCAATTGGGCAATATCTTCATTGGGCAATCTGAAATTTGGGCGACAATAGAAAATTTTTCCCCCAAAACACAATTTTTGCGGAGTTTCGAAATTGATATCAGCCGTGTACGGAAAATTTCTTTACATGATACATTCTAAAGAAAAGAAGCAACTTTACCTGGCGACTGTTAACGAGTAAACTTTTATTTTCGGGGGGGGGGGGAATGTCTTTTTCGGGAAAAAAAAATGTCTATTTGGGGCAAATTATCCGATTTTAAAGGTTCTGGCGCGACCTGAATTTATTATCCGATTTTAAAAAAAGATTATTAAAAGAATTAGAAAGATTATTAAAAAAAAGATTATTAGTACCCAACCTAAGACATAACTTTTCCGTATTCGGATGGTATCCATTTCAAAAATTCGCAAAAACTGTGTTATTTTCGGCCCACCGCAGCAGGTGGCTGGGCCTAAATAGGACGTCTGTACTTTATATACACATTTCGATATCTTATCTGGTTTTATGCCCATATCTACTCGCACATGCATGTGGCTGCACGCGTCAATGTGTGAATTATAAGTGCCTGTACCCTTTAGATGATAGATAAGGCTATAAGTAGTTTAAAAAGCCAGGCATACCTATTTAACCCAGAATATAGATTCTTTATAAAATTTTTGCATAAATAATATCCCATAATATTGATTTTTTAAGGAGCAATTAATGACTTGCTTTGAAAACAATTTTAATCCTATAAAATATACCATACCATACTTAAACACACTGCCTGACTATCAGACCAAATATTGTTTTATGTATTTTTCTACAATCGAATGCTTATCTTTATATGGAATAAAAATGTACAGAGATGGTGTATGCATCAACTTGCGATTACATTTGTTTCACAAGGGTTGCTCTAGTGAAAGTGGCACTACAAGCAGTTTGAGAATTTTTTTAATCGTATCAACATAAATTAGTACACAAAAAAAGAGGTAATACAGGCGTAACACAAATAGGACAGACAGAGACACATTGCACTCTATACAAAGACACATTGGATATTCTGGATGAGAAGCTCCGGGAAAAGCGACAACGTTTCATCATGCGGTATTGTGTGCACACTTCCATTGCTCATAGACATTTCTTCCGCTATTTTGTCAGTGCTGATCTACTGATTCCTTCTCAAGAGACCGTTCACTGCAGCAACTGCTTCTTTGATGATAACCACGTGTGCTTGACCAGGTCGTGATCTGTTATCAGTACAGCTTCTTCCACTACGAAAATAACTACACCATCTGAATACCGATCTGCGTGAAATAATCCATGCCATACACATTTCTCATTCGAAGAATGATTTCACTAACACTCACAATTTGCGCTGTTAAAAATTGCACGACCACGCGTTGACACCGTGTGGAGGCATCCATGATGCGAACGTTGCCTTTTAACATGCTCCCACACTATCACGCACGTATCTTGCGAGAACTGACAATATCGCAGCACTGCCAGCACTCTGGGCCTTCTATAGGGGAATGCGTAGTCATTTTTCTCTTGAAATGGTAGAGTTAATACAGCTATGCCACTTCCATTTGAGTGACACTCATAATATGTCAATTTACGGCATGTTTTATACGGCTCACAACAGCAAAATATAGACAAAAATTTCTCTTCTTTTAGCTTATTCTTGAAGCATAGTACTGAAGTGGAATAAACACAATGCTTTTGCAATAGTTCCTGGATTCGTTGGTCTATATACTCAGAAAATGTAAATAGACCCAATGGGTTTATTACTCAACAATAATTCTCTGTTTCAAATTCTTAAAATATGTTACCTGTGTTACCTTAAGTATGTGTATTTATAAGCCAAACTGGAGTGAAAAAAGTTTTTTTACAATAGTTTCGATTTGTTGATTTAAGTATTCAAAAAATGTAAATAGATTCAATGATTCTATTTCTTATTAAATTTATTTTTATGCAATTTTCCAGCAATAATTCATTTTTGAGATTCTTAAAATCTAGATTTCAAAATTTGCACATGATTTTGACTTTTTTTTCATTAAGTCATACATTTCTAATTTCTTAATTAGATTGCACTTTTTTGAAATGAATTCTTGAAGATCATTTTCCCCCTAGTTTGTTCATATATATTTTACTTTTACTCTCTTTATTAATCTTTTGACTTGATTTTTAAAACCTCTTTATTTCTGCTATCACATAATATTGACATATATGTCATTGCAAAATCCATGTAAAGTTTATCAATTCATATCGTAATGGGTCATTCAATCATAAATTATAAGCGATATATTTTTTATCTAACATGAGACATAAATAGCCTTTGCCCACATTTTAATGCATGATCCAGGTACCCCTACAAAATCCCCCAATATTACCTTCAGATTTACATTTAATAACGTATATTCTTAATTCATTAGATACTGTTTCATAGATATCTAATGGCGTATGCAACTGTTTACTGCCCGCTAAACATGCCTTATGGAATATGTATTCAATTAACTCTAGTAAGTCCTCGTAAGCTAAACACACTAGAGAATGCATGAATTCCCAGTTCGGTATTTGTGTCGAAATGCAGGCACCAGTAAAACTGTGTAAGCCAAGAGTGTTTGAGTCTATCGTTTGCAAAGAGAATTTGAATACTAGAAAATGGCAATCAGGTGTATTTGTATGTTGCACATCGTAATAAATTCGACTCAATTAAATTAAATCGGCGTTAGATAATACCTAAAATATATGCGATTCTTCAAAATGGGTGCTGTATATTTTGAAGTCGGTATAAATGTTTAAGGATAACAGTTTATAAATTTTCACATATCACTTTCACAATAACTTCCCTTTCTGAATTCTCTTTCACTTTCTAATCATGTTTTAACTGACATAAGTCATTAACTAGTGAAATTAATATAGTGGCAAAAACTAATAGTTTTAAATTTTGCTTTTACGGCAATTCTTGTGAGTATAACTAATCAATTTATAGACTACAAAAAAATGAAACCTGCAATATTTAAGAATGTCTTACAGAAGGATTGTTTATTTTTTTCATTTACAAAATTTTACTTGAAAGGAAATGTTTTTGTATTTGGATTATATGCTCTCAAAAGTCTATTTGCGAAATAGTTTAGAGAGCAATGCTCATTTTTATAGTAAATGATCCTTTTTAATATTTCTTCGTATCTATGTGGATTGATTTATTTACTAGAATAAGTGTTCAAAGCGCTTCTAGAAAAAAACGAATATGAATTTTAAGAAGCAAACCAATGTCTGGATAAGTTAATTATAGCAGGAAAAACCTCTTTTTTATATTTTAAGTATAAGTATACATCAAAATAGTGTTTGTACTTAATTCTGTACTTCTAATGTTGAAGGAAACACCCACCTAAGGTCCGCCAAAGACCTATTTATAATAATAATTATTATTATTAAACTTTTATGTCTGTTTAAACACAATTGCCAAACTTTTTTTATGAATCTAAGTAACTGGATGATTACATTGAGACTGATTATACAAATCGTGCGAAGAAATTTCAGGTTTGAAATAAATTTAGGAATCGATTCAAAAGAAAATAGTTAAAATAAGTTTAGATGACGTGTTTTTTGTTCATCATACAATGATATGGTGACGTTGATGATAATATGATTTTTGAAGAATCGGGTAACGTCTCTATAATTTGGACATTGTTTAGTTCAAATATTTGGATTTCATTATTTCTATTTACAATAATGAAGCTGTAACTAATGCAAAATTATTACTTTTTTAGAATTGATCCTCATTAGACAATAGTCTTTCAACACTACTTACAATAAGTTAGTTACTACTACAACAGTATGTAGTATTACCTAACTTATTGTAAGTAGTATTGAAAAAGTAAAATATTATTTAAAAACCAAAGTCTTTCAAATAGTAGATTTCTTAGTTACTCACTCTAATTTGGTCCACTTAAGGTTTTTAATACAAAACCCAATCTGGGAGATATGATACTTACTACAGTTTACGTATGGTCTTCTGACAGCTCTTTGATGTGGTAAAAGACGTGGGTGACATTACTACGAGAGACAGAAAACCCCCCATGTAGTTTCCGGATTTTGTAGAATATAATAAAAAATATTTCACGTTTAACCATAAGACAGATCATATGTGCATGTAAAAAGTCAAAGGGCACATAATATGAGGCTCATTAGACTTTTTATTTTGTCCTAAACCCCCATCGAATTCACAATGGTACTGAAGATGAGTTCTTCACTTAAGATTGGGAAAGATGTCTGCATTTTTAGTTTTTTTGCTCATACTTTTAAAATAAATTCAAAGCTTTCTCTTTGTTTAACTATCATTGTGACTTTTGTAATCGAAAGAAATGTTACTATTACAGTGACTTTAATGAACATAATATCAGCTTCTGAAAAGACTATTAAAATAAATATGCTTTAATAATGGCAGTTGTTAAAAATATAGTTGTCTTCAATTTTTTGGTGAATAAATATAAATATATTTCTTCTCTATTATACAGATGCTCCATAATATATTTATTTATTAAATATTATCTAAAAATACTTTTGCCCAAATGTTAAAATACATTTTTTCTTTTTTTAATCTTACGCCTAAGAAATTTCATAAAATTATTCCGGAACCGATTAATCAAGTATAAATAATAGATAAAGTTTATAGTATAGAAAACCTATTTGTTTTATTTTAGAAAACACAAAAATTAAAAATTTATCAGTAACTTTTCTCTACGAACTGTGGAGTGTTTGTTGACATTATATATATTTTTTAGCAAATTTCATTTTTTCAAAACATATTTCTTAAAAGTATTTTTTCCCTTACACATTTCCCGCTCAAATACGTTTTACTTCATTTATCTCCTCGAATTTTACTTTTTTTCCCTCGAGATCAAATAATACATCATTTTTTTTTTTTTAATTTTACAGCCCTTTTACTTGAGAAATCTTTTTAGAACATCTAAAATTTATGCGGTTTCCGCTAACCTGTGTGTCATAACAGCTTAGAAATATCAAATAAAAGAAAAAGAGATAACTAAGTCTATATGTTCAAAAATTCTAATAATAATAATATTTATCTAATAGTTGTTTATATCGTCTTATCATCGTATTCGATAAATATCGAATAAAGTTTTTAATGGAGATACATTAAGCTGTTAGCCTCACCACGCCACAGGGGTTATGTCACTGAAAATGGTAGACGGCCGAATATGAAGGTTCCGGGTTCCTTAAGGGGTTAGAGGTAGTCAGAGGCGTGAAAAAATGCCATTTTTTATTAATTTTTTTTACTAGTAATTAAGTTTATTTCACATAAGTAAAAACATAGTATCATTTCATCATACTTTAACATTACTTCACTTAAATTTAAAAAAAAAATAATAATTATTTTACAAGTTATGGCGGTCTAAGTTGAACAGGTTTTAATAATGGGTCCTTGCGCTGACCATTACAGCTCCTTGGAGATTCATCTAAAATCAATGAAACAAAAAAGATTATTTTTATGGATAGATAATCTTGTGCCTGATCGAAGCTTTTTTTTTTCAAAATTAACAAAATGGCGGTCTCTGGAAATTTTTTTGCAGATTTTCGGGAAAAAACCTACAATTAATTGTTTATAAAAAATCGAAGTTTAAAAAAAAATCCTTTGATCAGGCACTAGCTTTTTATGTTTTTTAAAAGCTGTATAAGTTTCATTCAAATCTATCGAGCGGTTTTTGAGTTACAGTGGTCACCAGTTCAAAAAACATAGTTTTGAGAAAAACGCATTTAAAGTTTTACAGTCGATTGATGTACAGTAATACGAATAATTTCAATACTTACACTGAGTCATCTATTCCTGGACCATATAAGAGTTCTTCAGCCGTTGTAGAACTTTCTAAAACATCAATTTGTTGTTGTCTACGTCGCATTCTACCTTCGCGAGTGTTGTCGTTAGCGCGCTGATCAACTACTTTTACACGTGCACTATCGGTTTTTTCAGTACACCGATGCGAATTAGGCCCACAACTAAGTCCCAGTGTGTTCATTATTACTAATAATGACTTTGTCCCTTCATTAAATATACTCATAGCTACGTATGCAGCAATTTGAACAATGGTAAAACTAGTATTGATAGTTTTTGGGCATATTTTCCACACTAGTTGGTTGAAGCTCTCATTATTATTTTGATTAAATCCACCTACACATCTTGAAAGTAAATTTTCATTACTAAGATCTTCATAAATAGGCTTGATTGCTTTTAAAACTTCAGGAGGTAAGGGAGAATTATCTTGAGTATAACTAGCAAGCTCTCCGTTTGCTTCAGCGCGCTGGTAGGAGCACCAAGAATCTTCGCCTTTTGGACACATACTATGATTAGGATTTTCATCACTCGAGCCATAGTGATAGAAAGTTGCCATTATAGCAGATTTCATGTCACTAATCGAATCACAATGTCGACGTATTTATAAACCGCTCGAGAGCCTTTTATTCTTCGCTAAATAACTCGAAAGATATTTGTCGGATTCACTTCAAACTTTCAGAGAATATTTTTAAGATACTATACTTTAAGAAAATGAAAAAAAAAAATCAATTTTTTGAAAATTCTGACTACCCCTAACCCCTTAATCAAACAAATCACATAATAAAACAAAATCCCACTAAGGTCTTAATAATCGATTATTTTTAAGGAATATGTCATAACATTGTCAATTGTGTTCCAGGTAATATTGACTATTTCGTGTAGCTTAAAATAAATTTACAATATCGAATTAAATTAAAATAGTATTGTACTGGAACTTTGATAGTGAAAAACGATGAGAGGTCTTTCATTAACACTGAATGTTATATTTTTAATGCGTAATTTTTTCTCAGTTTATCCCGGAAATCCTGAAGATATTCGAATATCGGTTATGCAACTTCTTTTAGCTCTTCGCAAAGAAAAACAAGAACGACTGAAATACTGTTTTAACAAGTACGAAGGTTTGTGATTGGTACGAAACTAGTAACATGCTTTTTAATGTAGACAAAACTGCACGCCACTTTTTTTTATCCCACCCAAAGTTTCGAAGCTAATATTGTTTATAGAAACGTAAGACTTCAGCGGGAGAACTACAACACTTATCTGAGTTGCGAACTTTGCAGAGAAGAATCAGGTTAAAAAAAAAGTAATAAAGATGAACGGAGACTCCCTAATTTGAAAAAGACTGGTTGGAAGTAAAGCGAATCTGTTGCGGTAGAATACGAAAATCTACATATATCAGGTTGTAACGAAAGTTTTCCGCCAGATTTGCTTGAGTCAGCTCATGCGGTACCGAGCGATCGATCTTATATGTCAAGTTTATACCATGCCTTGCGCGATAATGGACATGATACTAAAGTCTAACTCTAGCTAGCGCTCGAGTGGATGAATATTTCATCTTCTTCTACAAATTCTCGTAGGTGGGCCTCATCATTATCAGTAGGCCGGCCAGAGCGCTCCTCTTCTTAAATGTCCTAGTCCTCGTTTTTGAATTTTCGGTACCAAATCTTCACAATGTCGTATGATACAACAGTAATACCTTAAGCTGTACACATGATTCGGTGTCATTATGTTGCTGACTTTTTGCAACAGAACTGAGAGTAAATGATGGTTCAATCTGGTAGCGTGATAGTTCCATTTCAGAGACCTTATACTTAATCATACTGTTTTACAGATTTCACAACAGAGTGCTCTAAAACAAGTCTTTTCTTTAAATAACAAAAATCATTTGACAAAATATTGGCAAAGACACCAACGCGAACTGTTTGTGCAGACAATAGTTCCAGTGGCGGAAAACTTTCGTTACAACCTAATAATTTATTCATGAAACGAACTTTTACCTGCTGTAATGAAATTCTTATTTCCTTAGCTACACTATTAAGGATAATCTGAAAATTCAGGATATTTCTAGCCTTAATTTCCAGGGAAATGACTGTTTTCCTCAGTATAGGTAATTTTCCGTTAAAAGAAAAAAATACTTTAACTTTCTGGAATTTCAGGTGAAAACGCTAAATTTTCGTGTTTGGTTTAGTTTTTAAGTTTTGTAAATAGTTTTGAATAACGGATTTTCGTTATACATTTTAGATGGAAAAATATTGATACCGCGCTTATGAGTAATTAGATATTAAACTATAATTAGTTGTCTTTAATAAAGGATTCCTTTCATTGCCAAGGGTGTTTCAAATCACATTTATAAGGGTTGGAATGACGAGGAAGTAATTTCTGTATTTTTAATTTTAAAGAGGGAACGAGAAATCAGTAAAGGTGTAAGTTTTAGATATTTTTAGCAGCCAATGTATTTCTTTACCCATTCTCAATGTTTATCAGCATTTCTCTAGAGAAATCTAAACCGGTATGTCGAGTAGCTAGAGTGAATGTCGTTACTATTTACATACATTTGTGAAAATTAAAATTAATTTCTTACCAATCCAATAATTTGGCTATCAATAATAACTGGGCAACACTTTCCCACGAATTTCAAAGTCTCTCTACCGGCATCACCAAAGTTCTATTCTAAGACTAAAATAACCGGTCAACCAACGGCAAGTCGAACAGGGTCTAGTGGTTAAGAGCAACGGTGTGTCAATCCGTAGTTGAGGGTTCGGTACTAGGGATAGCAGAGTAAGTTTTTTTTTTTAATTCAGCAGCTGTACGAAAAGTTACCGTCCAGAAAACGGAATAATAATAAACAAAACGGACATTTTCTGGCAGTCTTGCTTCCAGTCGTTTTTCCGTTAATTTACAGGCATATTTTAAATAGTGTAGCAGCGATGTATGCTCAGCAAACATTCATACCATGAAACATGAAATGGGGGAAATGGCAGTTTATTTATTATATAAACTATCCAGGCTACAAACAATAGCTTATAGAGAGATTATGGAATGTCTAACAACAGAAAACTGAAGGCCCAAAATATTCCCATTCAATTTTTTTCTGAAGTTTCTAAGAACATCGTCATGTCTGACGACTTAGAAGTTTTATGTAACCCTTCGTGTCCTCTTGAATTTACTGTAACAAATTTGGATCTTGATATTAGCTGGGATGTCAATAAATGAAATTTGCAGATGCCCCTTCTCAGTTCTTGCGCACTGGAGATGCTAGAGAAGCAATACCCTATTAACAAAATGATACATATGAACTCCTGTTTGTAAAAAATGCAACACCATGAAGGAATCCTCAGAATCAAATGAAATTTAATGCACAAACGACTTGTAATAGTACAAATGAATGACTAAATTTTCAAAGAAAAATAAACATTATTAAGTGTCCGTAATTAGAATTTGGTGTGGCCACTATGCACTGCAATAAGTGCTATTATACGGCGTAGCACAGAGTCGAACAAATTTTGAGGGAATGTTTGGGAAGAGCATTCCAAATTTTTTGTAGACGCTCCCAAATGTCTGAGCACCCACAAAAGTGCTAGAACTTTCGTAATATATTTTTCAAAAATTTCTCAAGATTCAGTAAATGTAAAAATTTACATGAGGAAACTGTAATGAATGCTTTACACCTAGAAGTAAAAAAAATTTCGAACCATAAACCCTCATAAAAAATGATCACATGTTTTGAAACTCTCCTATGTAGGGAGCACAGACCTAAAAAATAACAGTAAAGCATAGGAACATTTGATAAAAATGGAACTCAATTATTTCACAGTACTTTTATTTTGCTAAAATAGATAAATTACTCAATTTTTAACATAAATATAACTATAGTAACGAATTTCTAACTGTAATTTTTTTACAGGTTTACTTATTTCCCACCATTCATGGAGAAAACATTCCTGTCTGCTGATGTGTGTTTATGTAATTGATGTTTACATGTTTACGAAATCAATGCTATAAATAGTATTTATGTGAACGACATAATTTGTTTAAGTGGAAAAGTATGTATACTCCACATGAATAATTTTTATCTAATGAAATGCGAAAATAAAAAGTATTTGAGTGATAACTTTTGTTTCCAGGATACAAAAATGTTTTCGCCTTATGGCGCATAGCGAGTATAAAGAAAATGGAAAATTGCCTTTCGTCTAGATCATATAAATCTAACATTTTTTAAAACGCCATTATTGTGAATTTATCCTAGTATAGTTTCATACGGTACATTCGAGAGACGGACACTCATATTACTAATAAAAATTTTAAGCGTGAATCTTCTGTGTATCTGATCTCCCTTTTAATGTTAAAATTGTCGAAGTGGATGTATAAGTATATAAGTGAAATTAATTTCTATTATTTTTATTTCATTTTGATTGGAGACGTTGACAGGTATTTTTTTTAAATTGGGCACGGTTTCGTTACTACAAAAACAGACAAAATCAAAATATTCATATTTTATTACTTGAAATTTTGCGGCAATAAACAGCTCTATTTGAGTCTTAGAAAAAACTTCATTTGAAAGCTTTGCAACAGCATACTTAGTGTGGGGATAAACCTTTGGGTCCTGTAACATCTAAATGATAAAAATAAGGTAGCATCGTCAAAATATTTAATAATGGAGATAACCTGGAGCCTTGTATAGATAAGCCATCTTCAGATGCGGTGATGAAATTTAGTACCAAATACTTAAATTTCATTTTTTTAAATGGGGTAAAAAAAAATGTAACCTGTCTGCTGTGCTTGAAGCAGCTTAAGTACTCTATCCTTTAGTAAGGTGATAATTCGAAAATTGCAAAGGTAAAATTAGTACCATTATTTGTCAAGAGAGTGAGCGTTGATGGTTATCGATTTAAAAATACCAGCTTTGTGAGTTTTTGTAACATCCTGACATATGTTAAGTCGGTAAGAGGCTTTAATATTATTACTCACTTTCATTTTTAATTTTAAAATTACTTATAAGTCAAACTTTTAGATTAAACTATTTTTTTTAATTTATCACATTGTTCTTATATCAGTTCATTAGTTTAAACTCAAATTCTCGATTTTAGTAATTTTTTTCTCGATTAGTATTATATTCTCGCTTTTAGTAATTTTTTTAAAGTTGCATTCATTGAATTGTAGAACATTCATGACAATATTGACTCTCTCACAACAGAATTTTCTCGATTGGAACATAATTCACATATATAATATTTAATTAAGTTACTAGCAATAACATTATTTTTTACAGAACAGAAGCATGGAATTCATGGCAATTTCTAAGGAACAACTTTTTTTCTCTTCTTTTTTACTTTCCGAACATGTACCATGTAAGGAAAGTATTGTAATCATGAAAAAATTCGAATTCGAGATTTTGGTGTATTTACACGTTTTGAGGTCTTCTGAATTCATTTATGCTATTTTTACGAGATGTATGTATGCATGTGTGTATGTGTGTGTGTGTATGTGTGTTTGTGTGTATGTGAGTGAATACGATAGCTCCTGAACGGGGCATGCGATTGAGCTCAAATTGGGTATATTTTATAAACCACCGTCGCAAGACCGGTATTGATTTTGGTGTGTATAGGACTTATAGATTTTTTTACAGGGCTACGACAAAGATTTCTTTTACATTATGGCCTATGGGGAGAAATTCTTGAAAGTGCGCTAGCGTTTAAACGGTACATTCGATTGAGCTCAAATTGGGTATATATGTTATAAACCACCGTCGCAAGACCTGCATTGATTTTGGTGTGTATAGGACTTATATTGTTTCTACAGGGCTACGACAAAAATTTCTTTTACATTATGGCCTATGGGGGAAAATTCTGAAAAATGCGCTAGCGTTTAAACGGTACATTCGATTGAGATCAAATTGGGTATATATATTATAAATCACCGTCGCAAGACCTGTATTGATTTTGGTGTGTATAGGACTTATTGTTTTTCTACAGGGCTACGACAAAGATTTCTTTTACATTACGGCCTATGGGACGAAATTCTTGAAATTGCGCTAGCGTTTAAAGGGTGCATTCGATTGAGCTTCAATTTGGTATATATATTTGAATTATTCATCGATTAAAATTTATTTAAATGCTTGGTAATGATCTTAATCGTAAGTGTTCGGAAAGTCGAGTGGAGTCACTCCAGATTTTTTAACTAGTGCACCCTGCAACAGAATAATCACAGTGAATAGCCATTCCGAGGGCGTAACAGGACAGGACTTGTTATATGTATAAAAGACAGTGAACGACGGATCTTTATTCATTCGGAAGTCCATTCATTCAGTTAGGTCTTTAGCAGATATAGAGCAATAGTTTGTTCAAGTTAATTCTGTGAAATTCAGTGGAGTGTGGCAATAAATTAGTGCAAAATGTCTACAAGACGTCATTTGAGTTCTTTTGATAGAGGACGAGAAGTTGGGTAGTCTCGAATCAGGTGACTATACTATGGCTAGAGTAATGAGCTTGTGTAACAACCGTAAATGACATCAACGCCATCCTTTCAACGTCATCCTTTTAGTTAAAAAAAACACCCTTTACTAACTCCCTGGCGATCGCTCGCGCTTTGCATTTATATGCAAAATGAGAACGTTGCTCATATCGTGTTTGTGTTCTGTTTTAATTAATTATCATTGCAAAAATTTATATAAGATGAACTAGAAAAATAGCAGCCCGTTGTTTTGTGTGTTTGCATGTAAAAGAGTTTGTAATGGCTTGAAGGTATTAAATCATGTTTACAGTGTTAAACTTGTAAAACAGTGTTGCATCGCGATTAAAACGGTCGTTGAAAGTGGAAATGCTATGCGAAAGCATGTCGGTGGTCGTACAAACGTATCAGCTAGAACCATTTCTGAACAATTAAATTAAGCTGGTTTTCTATACACAAAACCTGTTAATGCATCCCACTTGAGCCACGCCACCGTCGAGCAAGATTACGTTGATGTCATCAGCATATTGAGTAGGGTCAGGAACAATGGTCGACAGTGATGTTCTCTGATTAATCCCGCTTCACTGTGACCAGTGACTCTAACCACCAGTGAGGGTAGAGGAATGCGTTATGCACCACATAATCTTGAAGAACGTGATCGGTATGGCTAAGGTGTGATGCTATCGGCATGCTCTATGGACAGTTGCAGAACACCGATTCACATCTTCGAGCGATGTGCCGTTTCATCGCAGCGTTATTGCAGAGAGTTATTCTGGATAAGTTTCACCTTTTTGGGCTACGGTAGGTCCTGACTTTATGTTTATGGATGATAATCCGCGGCCACACAGGCACGCTGAAGTATCGAATGCACTAAAAAATGGAAATATTGAACGAAAATAGCTTGTCTATTCTCTTGAAGAAATATCTATAGAACATTGCCTGGTATACCGAAGACATGTGTCACAAAGTTTTTGCACTGAACCGGACAACATCACCAAATGACTCTTCAATAGTTTAGATGGCAACATGTATAACAGACGCAAAATGTGCACTACTATGCGAGGAAGTCGCACAGCTTTCTAAGAAACTCTCTAAGAAAAAAGGAAAATAACAATTATGGATAATTGTGACTCGAAACAGCAAACTTGCTCTATCAAGAAACTTGCTCTCTCAAGCAAGCAGCAGTAGTAGGTGCGCAAAACCTCGCTTGCACGAGGTCTCCAATGGTATTCTTATTTTTAATCCCCTCTTTTCTTAGAAACTCGTAACTGTTACATTCTGGCCGGAAGACAGGTTTTAAAGGCTGCTTGAAAATGCTCCAAAGGGCGTCTTTTTTCCGTTTTCTTATTTTTCCATGCGGCGAAATTTGTACCATTTTGCTTAATAAAGAATGCACAGTACCTCTACTAAATATGTACTAATTTTCAGTTCTACAACAAATGACCATTATAAATTATTTCAAAAAAGATCACTGTTACTTAGCAATTTTAAAGCAGGGAATATAAAATTGGATATTTTATTAGTTAAAATCTAATTTTCAGACAATTAATCAAGCGTATTATAACCCATTACATTAAAAATGTGCAGATAAAAAATGAGCCTGAATAATAATCTTTCCATAAATTGATTAAGAGATTTTCAGAACAATAACTGCTCTCATTTCTTAGATTTATTTTATCTTAATTTATCTTTTTCTACTATGTATTTATTATTTTTTAGAATTCACTAGCTTTAAAAATATCTGTTAATAAGCGAAGAAAAAATATACAGAATACACGCTTTAACATGTTAATAACGCAAAAAGAAAATAGTACAAAAGGTCTGTGACGGAGCATTTTTCGACAACAAACTATCAACAAAAGAAGCAATAGCAAGTTCCAATGCGTTGTTTTCCGTTTTCTACGATAAAAGAAAAATCAATTCTATAATGTATAATGTAAAATGCAAACGTTTCCGCTCTGTAATGGCCACTTAGGGACACGTTATGTATGAATGGGCAAAACAGATCGATTTTATTGGAACTGATCCAAAATCATGCTACAGAATTTTATTGCAAACGATTATCTGTTTACATAACTGGATATTGCAATATTTTACATTGCTTAGAAATTAGGCAAATACTTTTAAAATCTCATTTGTGTGCTGAAAAAATGGGATTTTAAATATTTTAAATATGCAATAGGCCTTTCCTACAAAAATAAGAGTTGTAGAACACATAACTGTTTATATCTAAGCTTTATCTTATTTTTAACAATTAAAAAATGTTACTGATTTCTTTGAAACATGCTTTGGTAAATAGAATATGTAACGAAATTGTACTTATGCAGCCGATAACTTAAAAAAAAAGCTAAAACCAATTCATTGGGAAATCTTAAAATATAGATGAAATTAGTTCATCAATTTTGTCGACGAAAAAATTTTTCCAGTTTAAATGCTACATAATATTTCTTTTGAATAAAATGATCTAGATTAAAAATAAACGTACCAATGGGGACCTGGTGCAAGCAAGGTTTTGCGCACCTGTCACTGCTGGTTGCTTGTAAGTCGTCAGATCTCGGTTTCGAGTTCCATTAATCCATAATTCTCATTTCTTCTTTTCTCGATTTTGTACATCTACCATGTTCTTCTATAATTATCATGACCGTTATAGGGAACAGAACAAATGTCAAAGGAAATGCAGCGGTACAAGACCGTCTTTGAGATTGTTGTCGAAGCCCTCGAGAAAACTTCTCAATCAATCAATCAAAGTAAATGCAGATTTTAAATTTAGCTGATTCCTGAAATAAATCAATTAACTCAGAGTTTGTAAAATGTAATAATTTTAAATATATACTAGCAGTAATTTCCTATTTAGTTTAATTTGGCTCTATATTATTTAAATGAGGGTAGATAATAAAAAGAAAAAATCCTTGTTCCATCAAATAGAGAATGAAATGTGACAGTTCGAAATGAAAAATACACTATTTCTGTATTGATGAATTTTATATCGGAATTTTTATATTCGAAAATGTCCCTTAATTATAACTAGTACAGCTATGTTCTAATTATTTTAACAATCGTAATTTCAGTTAATTGGTTTATTAAATATTAGAGTGGAATGCAAAACTTTCTCTTTTTCCGAAATTCACATTGTCTGAAAAACAACATAGTGCAAAATCGGAAAATTTCAGATCAAAAGATCACATCTCAATTCAATATTTGTATTCCTTTATTTAAAGTTTTTAGTGCGTTGTTTTCAAACAATGATAAATAATTAATTAGAGAATTACTTAATTTGTGACATTTAATTATGTTTTGATCAATAAATTGCTTTATGGTGCTGGTGTGAAAACTTAAGCAACAATGCAAATTTTAATCATATAGACATGAAATTGCAGAAAAGGGTTTCTTGCGATCAGTACAATGAGCATGCAATTCAGCAGCAATGTCATGCGTATGCAAATGTCAAGAACAAAACGTCACAGGTGACTTGAGTGTACGCAAAACGCGTGCGGTCGGCGCGCTACTCAAGGCTACAATTAAAGGAAGGACGGAGGCGTAACAAATTAAGATCTTGTAAAATATGTCATGAAAGTTTATGTTTGATCCTGGCTTAAAATGACGAAAACCCCAGGAGCTACTTAAGCAGCAAGTCACAGCGAGATAAACTTCTATTTTGCTCACTCTGAAAACTTTCTCTTGTCAGTGCTGTTAGGTAAACATTTATGTATTCGATAGTTTGGCCTCCATGGAATTCTGAAAGAGGGAAAACTTGGCTGGAAGAGGAAAACAGGAAATTTTTTATACTCTAAGTTTAAATTTCGAAGCTGATGAACAGTTTGTGGTTATTCATTGCCCTCAATAACGCAGACATAGAAAGTATAATTAGAAACGGTTCATATTTTGATCTCCCTTGCCATTATCAAGCAGCAGAGACAGATACCTGACTAGTGGCATAAGCATCATCCATAACATGTGGAGCAGAAGCCAGGGGTAGATGCATTCACAGTGAAATAAAGTAAAAAAGTGACTTTCAAAATTTGTCAAAGTTTTAAAAATTGAAGAAGGATAAAAGAAAATGTTTTATTTGCCACAATATGACTCAACCATTGCACTGTAAATTAGTACATTTTAAATTTATGATCATTTCCCTTTCTGCATCAATGTCTGTTCTAAAAATTAACAACCTTTAAAAATTATATCCTTGTAAGTAATAATAGCAGTGTGTACAATTTTCATGCAGATTACTCATGACTCCCGGTTAGGAGTTAGTGAAGTGTTTTTGAAACGGCAGTGTTTTCCTGATCTATTTTCGTAATTGAATTTGTTTTGAGGTCAGAAAAGAAAGCCAAATAAGATTTGTTTAACGTTTTTACATGAACATTCCTTTCTTTGACTCCTTTGTGGAACCTGAAGACGATGATTGATTAAACTGAGATCTTTTTGCAGTTTCCGGTTAAAAAAAAAAAGAAAGAAAGAAAAGTAAAGTAAAAAAAAACTGTCCTTCTTTATACTACTCTATTATGCACGCAAATAAATAAATTTCTTCAATATTTCTTGGCAATATAAACAAAAAATTCCACGCAGTGTGATCTTCCTCGTTTCTACTAATGCCATCTACGGACATCCCTTTATAAAACTGTAATCATGCATGTGAATCTTATAGGGGTATTTTGTACGCTTATTTAAAAAATAAAAAAGAGTATTCATGTACGTACAAACTATTTTCATTTCTCCTGCTAAATTTGTATTTTATGACTTGTTACCTTTCTTATGCCATTCCCTCTATTAGACGTAAATGTAAGTAACTGAAATTTGAGAAACACAAGACACAAGCATTAAAGTCATCTATATAAAACTACTTCGAATATTAGCAGCTGGCACTATCTAGTGATTGCACGATGGTATAAAATAACACTGATTATGTTTTCCTTCAATATGTATATTATCATAAAGGCGACCACTGCGACTAAGTACCAGGTTTGCGAAACAGTACATTTGCCATGACTGATATTTTCTTTCAACTGTTAAAACATAATTATTATTGTTCAATCTTTATAAACGTGCAGTGATAATGTTTAGTATTTTCCTCAAAAATGATCGGTTAACTATCTTGTCAATGAACACATACATCCCGTGTTTTCAAGGTTGACGTCCAGCTTATGTGAAGCTGATAACGGTTCAAACTCTTCCTGAAATATATCTGCTTTTAAATAGTTAATAATGTACTGCGACGGCAAACAACAGGTACTTGATCAGGGTTTTAATGGCCCTGTACAATAATTACAGGTTACAAATTATTTACAGGTCTTTCATAATTTCTCTACTTACTAAATTGTGGATCTTGACCCCCAGAAATTTGGATGTTTGTTTGCAAAATGGCGTTAGTGAAGCTTTTATGTGACAAATCTTGCTTTTTTTCTCGGCTTTTCTACAGGTGTTCAGTTTCCAGATCTAGATCAGGAATTTATTTGACTATTTGATATTCACGAATTCAGGTTTTTAGCGGCCCTAGAAGGTTGCCCTAATTACCAGCCTCTGGCAAACAATCCTGAACAAACTGAATTTTTATCTTAAATTTGTGGACTTAATTTACCATTATGAAATTATAGTAATATTGTAACACTCTAACTGCTGTAAATATGCATTGATTATACGAAATTTATATAGGGTATTCGTATATACTGTGCCACTATCATGTATTCTACCGAAAATAGCATGTGTAGGATTCATATCTTTGTTACAGACAGTCATCCTTTAAAGCGTATTTTGGAGATATTTGCTTATTTCAAGTGAAACAAATTGGAGTATCTTATTAAGAATTACAAAATGAAGCTGTCTATCGAAAATAATATTTTTATCATTTATAGTTGATGTGCAGGAATACGCATAAGACTGTATTGTTCAATATGACTGGTCATTATTTTGGCTCTTTTTATCAGCTTACTAAAAATTTTCCTCCCCGCCGTCTATCTTGTCTTCAATAAAAAAAAACCGCTCTGTGTAAAATTTTAGCTTAACTGGACAATGACAAGACAACCAGTATATCTGATAAAGTACTGAAATCATTCGTTAAAAAACTGTTCTTTGTTCCTTTTAGTTTTAATTATTTTATTTTTAATCGATGTAAAGACTAATATGGGAAATTAATACAAGTTTAGTTTAATTTAATTATCGCACTTTTTTATTCATTTGAAATTATGCAATTGTTTTATCATTACAGGCTCAACGCCGAGTACTCTAAATCACAGTTTTGCCACAAAGCCGCATAAACGAACAACAGTGATTGTACCGGTTCTCAAAATCATAATAATAATAAGAATAATAATATAAATATATATCTAAAGTATGCAGAATGACCACGCACAGAGCATAGTGTATCGGAATGCTTTTGGGTGCTCCTGTAAAATGACTATAACTAAGAGAGGCACAAGCTTTGATAGAGAGCTTTATTTTGCAATACTTTAAAAAAAAAACAATTTGTTTTCATTTGAAACAGCCGGATATCTCTATAAAAAAAAAAAAAAAGTTTTAAAGAATGACTGCCCATAGAGCATAATGTATTCTTTCTGATGCTTCTGTAACAGAGTTATAAATCCTATATACACCATTTTCATTAAGGGGCCAGGTACCTTTGAGCAATGAAAATATCGACGAAAAAAGACTATGCCTTTATTTGTAATAGCTTCAAAAGTAATGATTTGTAAAACTTGCAATTTTCACCATTTATTTAGAAAGCTTTTATTAGACTTTTAGAGCTCTTGGAATAGTTTTACTTACTAGATTAAATTTTTTATAATTAAAAGTATTAGAGCTCAGTTTTTGCCTCTTTATAGTCTTGCGCGCAGCATTTCATAAAATATATGTATCACATTATCTTAAAAATTGTTATAGACATATAAAAATAGATTTTTATTAAAATGACGAAAAATAATTTTGGTGGGACTCTTCTTTCCTTTCAAAAAAAGAGTAATTGCAATTTTTATCATTTGCAACTATCATTTGCATATTTGTGCAAGTAAATGCAAAAATTATAACGTTACATGCATCACAACAAAATTCTTTTTCGTCATTTTAATTTAAGGATACTTTTCATTATGTATTGAAATTTTTAAGTTACTGTGATATATATATTTTATGAAATGCTGCGCGCAAGACTATAAAGAAGCAAAAAATGAGCTCGAATACTTATAATTATACAAAATTTAATTTAATAGGTAGAACTATTCTACGAGCTGCAAAAAAGTTTATAAAAGCTTCCTAAATAACTGCTAAAAATTGAAAGTTTACAGAATTGTTATTTGTAGAGCTATTGAAAATGAAGTTATGGTCTATTTTCGTGGAGATTTTCAACGCTCAAAGGTACCTGACCCCTTAATGTAAATGATACAGTACATAAGAATAACCTACATAAGTTTCGTAGTAATCGATTAATATGATATTTACTGCAGTTACAGCATGGGCGGACAGACAGCATAGGTAGATGGGCTGACGGGCAGACAGGCAAACCAAAATCATAAACACTTTTCCGCATTTTTATAAAGTGTTAAAAATACATTACAGTCACCAACAATAATTAGGATATTACGATAATTTCATACTGAAAATTAAATGAATCACAAAAATTAGACAAAAATTCGAGTGTCTTCAGGACTTTTTTCCAACACTGTCCTTGGATAACTAAATTCGCTTACGGTATAATTTAAGTGTCACTACTGAATTTTTTGCTTCTTCACCAGTGAATTGGAAATAAAAATTATTGGAAATAAAAATCATTATTGGAAATAAAAATCAACTTACGTATTTTTTTAAGGCAAGTGACGTTTGCATACTGCAGATCTAGATAACATGATGAATACAAAAGATTGTTTCAATAGGTAACAAAATTTAATAGGTTTATTGTATTTATTGTGTTTATTGTATTTCGTTAAAAATTTAATTTGTTACCCGAGTATTTTGGTGTCACTCAGAATATCGGCAGATAACTATAAACTCATAAAAAATAAAGTGCGATATAAAGTGATTATTTTAAAATCTTAAAAATCGTTATCTAAACGGGAAAATATATCTATTCCTATCAGAAATGTATCCTTTGCATAATTTTATACCTTCCTATTTTCTTACACGCGTCTAAAATTCAAATCGTATTCCTCATTATACTAGAACAAATACAAGTACACAAACAAATGTATGTCTTTCGATTTTTACTGTGATTCAGTTCATTTTTCCGGGAAATTTAATCAATTAACTTACAAAGTAAATCTTTTCATTTGAAAACATATACCACATATATTTTAGTTTATTTATAATTAAGTACTAATTAGTCCTTTATTTAAAACTAAAAAATCAGACAGAATGAATAGTCTTTCCTGGATTTCGAAATTTCAGCTTTTTAAAGCATAAAAATGCAATGCCTTGTAGGATAAAGACGGAATGATGTTTTAATTATTTTTTTGTCGATGCATTACACATGTTCTTTATAGAATTAACGAAAAATATATTTTTGAAAAAATGACTTTTAAATGCATTGTCATTTTAATTAGCTGATGTGGTATAGCAGTACTCAGAATTTTTAAAGAAAATGAATTTATTCTTTTAATGGCAGTCAGGCTTGTAAATTTCCCCTCTTCATTTTCTTCGTGGTTAAAACAGCACGTATGATCTTTTACTTGGAATTAATTTCCTGTCTTTCAAAAAAGAAAAATATTTATTTTGTTTTACTTGGGATCTTTTTTTGGAAAATATTTAATAACAGTCACGTAATCTAATGCAATCTCAAAATATTAAATAAGTGACTGATGTCCTGTTACAAAATGGAATATGATTTGATTGTTTGATTTCTGATACGTATAGCATATCTTAATTCATACCCGTTCTATACACGAAGAGGAGATTTAACTTTTGAACACCCAAAGCTGAAAAACAATCATTAAAAATTCATTAAACAATTATAAAACAAAAATAACTAAATTGATTTCTGTCCTGAAAAATTTAGTCAGTTTTTTATTCCTCAACAACGAACATTTAGTGACCTTCACACAGATATGTATGAGCTGGGACTGTTTATAAGGACAGAGCTCTCACGGTTACGGCTACAGAGAAAACCCTAGAGACCCTTTTTTGACGCAGCTGGCTGTGCCGCACAGCCAGCGGCGTCAAAAAAGGGTCTCTGTGGCACGCGATGAACGTTTCGATCGTCCGCCATCTTTCTGGTAGTTAAGTCGAGCGATGGAAACGTCTGACCTTTTTTCAGCATTGGGCAATCTATCCAGCTGTTCTCACATTCTTCCATTTTTCAGCTGATGTCAGTGCTGTTAAAAATAATCGTGACAATTTTTTAAGGGAAATGACGTCCTAAAAAGTAAAGGATTCTCGTGGAGCTATGTCACCCGCAACTATTTTTATAGAAATCAAATCTATTCTTCGTGACTGGCAACAGTCAAAACGTCAGAGTTTGGTGTTCCCAGAGTGGGAACACTGCGCGTTAAAGGGTTAACATACTATAAAAAGACCATGCTGTACGTGCTTACATATAGATAGCTCACATCCCAAAATCCACTTAACATTTAAAAAATGACTTACATTCAATTTATAATCATAAATATTTCATAAATAAATATATTAGCTTATTTAAATAAAGAAATATGCTTTGAAATATAAGTCACCGCTCTAATTATATTAAATTAACCTTAAAGGAGAATAAACCAAACAATTTTATTAATAATAAAAAAGGGAATCTGCATAGAACGGATGACATAATCTCCCTTATTGAAAATTATTCAAGAATATCATCAAGTGTTTTTCTTTAAAGTACAGGAGCTTTTAGGTTCTAAAGTCCCTTAGTTAAATTTTCCAAATCCTGTTCATTTTGGTACATTAAAGGTAATGTCAAAGATCGCGAAACAGCAATCTTCTTTTATGATGGCTATTGTAGAGCTGTTACTCGTTCTTTTAGAAGATTAAGAAGAGTCTAGGAAAAAGAAAACACCTTTTATTACAGTTTTCAAAATTCGAAAATTTCTGATAGGGGTATGATATGTTCTATAGCTGTTTTATTTTTCCTTTTTTGTAAATCTTGAAATTTTCTTTTTCCTTAGGAGAATTTAAAATGTTCTGCTTAGTCATTTCAGAAATGTCGATTCTTTTCTGTTTAAAGAAGTTTCTATAGGCATTTTTTTCAGTCTCACAGGTGATTAGAATTAAATGTTTCTGTAAACCTACCAAGTAGATATGAAAAATTAAATGGTTTGTGTTTTCGGTACTGTAACTCAGAAACAACCATCCTGATAATAAAATATGTGTGTAAATATGACCATCCTGAAATTAATCGAAGTTTTTTATTTAAGCTAATTTGTTTCATTTTTCATCCAATAAAGCCATCTTGCCTTATTCATAATTGAAAGTACTTACCTTTAGCTCCTACGCTTGGCTTACTTGAGCGAATGCCATTTCATTCCTTTAAAATTGCACTAAAAAGAGCAATTACGACAACTATTCTTTTTCTAAAACGTTATATTAGCTTCTATACACACATTAAAAATTAAAATAAAAGGCTAAAACTAGATTTTTAAAACATGTTATATTGATCTCTTTCACTGGCACAATCCAAAAGCCCTAGAAATTAACTTATTAAACCACAACAAGTCAGAGCATTCTGTAGGATCGACTAGAAAACTCAAATCAGGCAACTGTAAAACAGTTTCTTGTGAACAACGAATTACCGCAATATCGTTTAATCACTATTATTACAATATACAATAAACTTCAAACAGTAACAGCAATAATATTATGAAGCAACGGTAAAAATACTTACAAGATTTTCTCAACAATAATGGAAGGAGCTCATCGATTATACTGAGTAATTAGAGAAGTTATTAAACCCTACTGACAAATTGACTACTTAGTTTAACATTTCTTGCACTTTAATTAGACTCGTTTAACTAAAGGGTGCAATAAGCAGTCGAATTTGAGTAAACAAATATTTTTAATAGAGTCAGGTGAACGATATCTTGCTCATAGTGATAACTTGTGCAATGTACATTTTACAATTTTTTTTTTTTTTTTTTTCACACTATCTTCTCTGGAGATTGAAGTAACATTTTTTATTTTCATACGCACATAATAACACAAGTATTTGTGTGTGTGTGAAGTTACAGTTATGGAAAAACAAAAATTGCAAACATCAAATTTAAATGCATTTATGCGTACCAGATGTGTCTTGGAATCATGGAAATATTTTCAAAAGATAACTTTTATTTGAAATGTATAAGTTTTAAGAAAGTTTATAGATCATAAGACATTTGATTAAAGCAAGCACAGATTCTAATCGTTATCTTTTTATTCTGCAGTGTGAGATTGTATACACGTTTTACCAGCGATGTAACGAAGGTTTGTAATATCTATGGATCAAGTACCAATGCTTTTCAATGGTTGTCTTCAAGGCATTCATTGGACAAATCGCACTCCATTCTCATACACCTTCCAAGACGTGCTGCCCAACGCACATTCAATTATGTTTGGATTTAGGCTGATCGTTGACTATTCAAGAACATTGACATTTTAAGACTTTTCATGGCAGTGGATGTGGGAATGTGAGTATTATTATGTTGATACATCCGGTTTTACACCCATTTTCATTTATTTATTTATTTTGCGTGTGGCATAAGATGATTTTCTTGTCGTGCTATGTACTTAGAAAATTCTGTCGTCCATCTGGAAAGGTGAAACCCGCTTGACTCTTGAAACTCACTACTGCTTAAACCATCACAGATTCACAGCAACTTCTGCTAGTAAAATAGCTTTAGGTCTCTTTTCGAATAAAAGTATTTTCGACCGTTCTATCGAGGATACATATTTTTCTTTATTCACTGTAAAGGCTGGTCATCCATTTATCACCGTTTGTCATATGTTTACGAACCCATTATAATATTTTACTGAGGTGACGGTTTGAAAGTGATAATACGCGTCATTTGTGATTAGATCGTCTTTGAACAGCGTTCTTGGAAATTTGTAACCAGGATGCCCTTATAATTTCGCGAATCGGCACTTTCTCACAAAAATCTATTCTTGCATCCGTCTATTACTTCAAATATCAGTAACTCGTGGTCTTCCCGAGAAAGGTTTTGGTTGTTATAGCATCTTACGTGTTGATATCAGATAAAAAATTTAGATTTAAAAGATTCGAAACTTCTTCGATTGTCTAACCGTGCAATCTAAAATTCAAAATTTTACTCGCTTCTTCAAGATACTTGTTGAAATCTTTTGAAATGCTGAACAAATAGCAAGTTTTCCTTCCTACCATTGGTACTATAGTTGTTTCGTCATTACATATAAACGATATAACAAATTTACACAGTACGTTACACATATATGCATCATATTCAACATAAGATATAGGCAAAATCAGGATTCTATAAACTTTCAGGACAGACTGTAGTGGATAAAAAACAACAGATTTTTTTCTCGTAAGTGCGTGAGTGTTAGAATGAGAGATACATAGGAAAGGCGTAAGTTAATCAAATGTAATGAACTTCAGAAATTGTATATATCGAAATATTCCAGTTTGAATATGCACTGATATTAAAGAATTTGAGTGTGAAAGTATATTCATGTAATAGGTATACACTGGAAAAAAAAAACTTGTTGAATCAACAAAACTTTTGTTAAATCAGAGAAATTTCCAAAGCCTTAGCTTCGTCTAATGAACAGAGTTCGAAAGATCACGATAGCCGAAGCGATTAAAAAGTATCTCTTGCGTCTAGCTTTTTCCTTTCTTTAATATAATTCAATATATACCTAACTCCTAAAAATTTTAGCTGGATCCTAAGATTTTACAACTTTTGTCGATCCTTGCAAATGAAAATGGGCGTTCTGGTGTCTCCTCTCTTTCTGGCTTGGAGCTCTATTGCGCATGTCCTTGAAACATGCGTAAATTAACTATGCAACAGTTTCAAATCTCATTGGCGCTGAGTTTCAACAAAAACATGTTGTTGATTTAAAAAGGCATTTTGTTAAATCTATTCGGTTGAATCAAACAAAGTTTTGTTCAGTTAACAAAATGAAGCTACAAAACTGTTTAAACAAAAACGTTTTGTTAAATTCAGCAAAATGCTTTTTAGCGTGTGGTTAATAACTTGTTTATTTCTAATTTACAAGAATGGGAAAAATTTGAGAAAAAAAAATAGTCATAAATTAAAATCGGTGAAATTTATGTAGTAGATATATTTTGTTCTGTGAGATTCATGTATTCTCTATGAATGATAAATCACCTCCAATGCACAGTTCTGAATTTATACTAGCTTTCCACTACTACAATATGTATTCTCAAGGGAGTTGCATACCCATTGATACAAGTGCTTTGTTATGATGACGAGTACAACGTATAGCAGTTTAGTGAACAATCAGTCATCCAGGTGCGTACATTATGTTACGCTCGTTCGGTTAGTACTCTGGAATTAGCGATTGTATTGTATCACTACTATTAAACCACGTGCAGGTCATTGTTGACAATTTTGGTGATTATTTTTCTTTTATATAAAGCAGATACAAATATGTATTAAAATCATATGCATGTTAGGGTGCATCAAAGTCCCATCTGGAAACATATCACTTTGTTCCTCGTATGAAAATGATTCTTATAAATAAAAAATTGTTATACTAAGCCTTTTTGTTTTCCAAACCATTTGAGGGGGTCGACCACAACTCTCAATTTTTAAATAATCTACATAAAATCCCTAAATTTAATATTTAATTTTAACATTTACGTACAAATTTTACTAAACATTGTTTATGTAGATTATTTCACAATAACCTACTAATAATTATAATTTAGTAAAAAAATGAGCCATGTGTTTTTTTAATATTAATAAACTACCACGCGGCAACACTAACACTTTCTATCCAATGCAATCAATATGTTTCCTGTTTAGTTCTTTTTTGGATGTACAACATGTAGGAAGACTGTCTGTGACTACAACTTCGTTAGTGAGCGTTTTCTGTTCGGAAAAAAAAAGAAAAAAGTTACATTAAATTCAACAAAAATTTGGTTGGCGCTATTTCAAACGAATAATGTTGTTGATTTTAATTAACAAATATTTGTTTAATTAACAAAAAGTTTATATTTGTAACTGCTCAAGCAGCGAAAGCTTGTACTGAAATTTGTAAACCTTCTGTACTTTGATAGCAAAATAAGGGTCTGTGACCCGAAAAGATGCCTGCCCTGATCCTTTCTACGTGGTTTTGGAAGATAGTAGCTTTACATTTGGAGATTGGCAGGCAATGCTGTAAACCCAATTGGGTCGGCATCCAATCCTCCGCAGACCTTTGACCTGATTTGTGAAAGATATTTCTTTGAAGTAGAGCCAGTCAAAATTCTGTTGAATAAACTAAACTTTTTCCAGTGAGTTTATTTTAATTTGGTATTTTAATTTTGAGCTGATTTTTCATGTTTATGTATTTTACTCCATTCTGTTCTCGGATGCACCTACTAATAATTATAATTTAGTACAAAAAAATGAGCCATGTGTCTTTAATATTAATAAACTACCACGTGGCAACACTAACAATTTTATCCAATGCAATATGTTTCCTGTTTAGTTTTTATTCGGATGTACAACATGTAGGAAGACTCGAAAAAACACTCAAAATACTGGTGTTAAACGATAAAGGAAATAAAAAAGTGTGTGCGTGTAATCTTTACGCGCGATTGAAGTAAAACTTCTTTGACGTTTACGATAAATATCACTGAAATTATTAAACTTTAACTTAAAATAAATCTATTATAATTTAATTATATTTATTATTCATGTACTTTACAAAGATTATATAAATGTTATATTCATATTATTCATTGGAAATAGGAACTTGAATATCATCATAATATTTTATGTATGAAATTATAGGTTTGTGTTAACTATACTGTGAAACATAAATTTGCTAACTTTCTTGAAAATACAGCATCTATCGTTGTACTGAAAAGCGTTGTTGATTGAAGTCGAGAAGTATTCATAGTTAGATCCAATTTTTCTTTTTAAAAATCAACTGACGGCTGAGATTCTTGGTAGCGAAAATTAACATTAAAATCTCCAGTAAGAATCACCGGTAATTAATGATAATTATTTAGAATCCAGGAAGTGTCCATGTTGCAGTATTATTCTTTAACTGTTTTCTTATACCATTGTTCCGTCGGGAGTTTGGGTTTGAATGGGAGGAATGTCCATAGTCTAGTATTATACTTTAACTGTGTTCTTTAACTGATGTTTACCTCTGTTAGTTGGGTTCGAATGCAGGTAGTGTAATTTTTTTTGTGTTTTCTATCACAGTGTTCTTAAGCGTTGATTTCGTCTGCTGGTAGGATTCGAATTATTTATCTGTATCCGTGTTTTTAAACTGCAGGTTCTATCTATTGTTTGGGAAAGATTGCAGCCAGGGTCCGTTTCTTCGTGGTGTTCTATCCCCGTGTTAAACCGTTGCTCCGTCTTGAGGTTGGGTTAGAATCCACGGAGTGTCCTTTGTTATTCTTTTATTTTTATCTTAAACCCTTTGCAGCCAGTGTTTGTTTCTTTATGGTGTTACATACCCGTGTTCTTAAACCGTTGTTCCGTCTGGATATCGGGTTAGCATCCAGGAAGTGTCCGTGTTGAACTATTATTCTTTCACTGTTTTCTTAAAATGTTTCCCGTAGGGTTTGAATCGAGAGAATGTCTTTGTTGTGGTATTTTTCTTTAACTGTGTTCCTAAACTGGTGTTTTCTTCTGTCGGTTGGTATCGAATGCACGTAGGGTCTATTATTGCGTTTTTCTATGGCAGTGTTCTAACCTTTGTTTTCCTCTGCTGTTTTTGCTCGAAGTATTATTCTGTTTAAAAATTTACATTTGGCTCATTATTATAAATAACTCAAAAACACATGAGCAATATTAAAAGATTGCATATTATTTAAGTACAGACAAACAATATTTATGTATCATGGCAACCAATCATGTCAAGTTTTTACTCATAATTCAATTAAATATTCTATTAATGCCATTGTAAACATGTGAGTAAAGCAACGGAATGCACCATAGTGCCACTTTCTGTATTCGGTGCGTAGGCCTTGTTTATCGGAGGTGACGGGTTGGGTCGCCGCCTGTAACAACAGTGAGAGACAGTCAGCAGAATCGCGAAGTCTTTCGCCCGTTCAGCGAAAGACTTCACACAGTGGCTCTGACAAGAGCCGGTCCACTTATCCACTGAACATTGTCATCAGACAAGATCTTGCTTCGAAACAGGTAGGGAGTAATGTCGACGCGCAGGGAGCACAGTCGACGTTCTCTGGAACGAACGCCCGAGAGCTGTTCCGCAAATAATTAAACTTATAAAGCTTGAAAAAGCTTGTTAAGTGTGACGTCAATATGAAGTAAAAATCACTTGCAATAGCTAATTTTGTCACGCAAATGATTAACTTTTTTGACTCTCGGATATGAAATGTTGCTGAAAATAGCGAAAAATCGCTTAAAAATGAGGGAACGGATGGATTTTCAGATTTTTAAAGTAGCGCAGATTGTTTTCTATATTTTTATACATGATTATGGAAATTTTCAAGGGGATCGTACAAACGGTGTAGAAATTATCAGGCTTTTTGTCCTGTTGATGACATTGCAATGTTTTTGCAGTCATGGCGGAATGAAGAAGCAAGGGGGGAAAAGATACGTCATTTCCTTTACTGAGCGTCAGAAAAATATCTGAGTTACTCCCTAGTTTCGCCTAAAGAAGTTTTACTTCAAACACTTTGTAAAAAACACACATACTACTTACCTGCTACATCTTATGTGTGTTTTTTACAAAGTTTTATATTTACTTTATGTAGGAACACTGTCTGTGACTACAACTTTATTTGATAGCATTTCCTGTTCGGAAAAAAAAAAAGAAAAAAAGTTACATTAAATTCAACAAAAATTTGGTTGGATAATAAATATTTTGTTTTGTGTATGCAGTGGAAACCAGGCTGTTATCAGAATATTTGGTCTTGGCAACAAGGTAGCTTGTGATGATTTTAAAATAAATGACTCCAAGCTTCTGACTAATTTTCATGTTTTGAGGCGTATGAGGTACAATATTAAGCAGCGTCTTCAAGAAAATAGAACTAAATAGGAGTATTTATAACTAGTTCTTTCACAAGTAAAGCTGTTGTATGAAAATTTTAATAAACAATTATCAGTGAACAAGAGCACTGTGAGAAAATTATAAAGCATTTTCATGATAATGCAAGAAACGGGATTCTGCACTAATTTGGTCACCTCGACAATGATTATACTGGAGAAGCCATATTGTGTGATGTTTTAGACTATTCAAAGACTGAAGCTTCCAAGTCATCAGATTTAACTAAGCAGTTTCCAGACAACTTTGATCATCTCGATCAAGGTGAATTTAAACCATATGAATCAAAATAAATAAATGACCAAATTGAAAGAACAGTCAATGATCTTAGAACCAATGAAATTCAATCAGCAAAACATGCCATGGGTTTTGTGATGATTATATGGAGTTCACAAAACGTTGTTTTTTATACCTGGACATTCTGTACGCTACATAATAAAGTTCCATATACTACATAAGATGAGTTCACAGACAGACATTTGAAGAGCTGAACCCTAGGAAATATCAGACAATAGAAGGCAGGAAAAAACCTTGTTCCGTGATTCTAGGAAACGCAACACAACCTCACTATCAAGTGGTCATGCGACTATTTGCTTACTTATACAGGCGCTCGCTAGGATGTGATAAGTCTATTATGTGTATGAATTTCGTTATGACCAAAGTTGAGGTTTTGGGGGAAATTAAATACCACATAGAAACCACGCAAGGAGTTTTCAATAAACCATTTAAGTCGGAAAAAGAAGATTACTGTGAAAATTATCCAATTTTGAGGTTAAGATACAAAGCAAATTCCAAACTCCAAGATCTTTATATTATTGTAAATATACATGAAAATATTGTATACATATACAATTACATTTTACTTTGTATCGGTATTTTATAATAAAATGTTATTGCCTACTATGAAGGTATTTATTTCTTCTATTCTTTAAATTTGCCCCCTTGTTTATTGTATTATTAAAACAGATGTCCACAAGGAAAGGAAAAATCAAATTTGAATCATAATTCATTTCTCGCAAATTTAAAATTAGTTCAATCTATCTTTAAAAATCCATTAACGATCCGCTATTAAAATATTTACTTTTTAGAAGGTATTTCATAAATTTTTCCTGTTTTACTTGATTAATGGTATGGAAAGCATTTATTTGATGTTCGAAACAACTGTATAGCGGAATAATGGATTTACCCTTAATGGTATGTCTTGAGAACTGATATATTGATAATTCAGCAAACTATGTGTTTACTTTAGGTCACAAAGATTGAAAAAAAAACATAAAAATATGTTTCAAATTGCATTTAAGGTAGTTATATTTAAATTTAAGTAGCTTTGGTTTAGTGATTTTTTTGAGTTCAGGTAATTCATTTTTCTAATTAAATTGTCATTTTAGGTATTTTTGGAACATTTAAAATTAAATGGAGAGTAGCTTTATATTACATGAAAGCAATATTTTTTTCTTACACTTGAAAACAATTCCTCTATATAAAGCAATATGTAGATGCAATAAATTTCAAAAAAGTAAACCTTATATCTGTTCTATAAAAAATCCTTACTAACTGATATTAAATGAGGAAAAAAAATACCTTATGCATAGATTATAAAATGCTTTTCAATTAAGTAGTCTTGAATGAACATGAGGCAGCGAAAATATATGTAAGTTTTAATAATAGAATCCAATAGCGACCAAAAATTTTGTTTCATTTAAAATAAGAACATGCTTAGTTAAGAATTTTTGAAGTAATCCTTCAGAGTGGACTATTATTATAGTCCACTCGTCATATTTATTATAGAAATGGAATTATCACCATTTTATAGAGATTAAAATTGTGGCAGAAAAATCCAGGTAAGACGGACGTAGCTCTCTATACATAATGAATAACGTGAGCTTTCCTACCCTGGTAAACAAGACAATAAACAAGCGAGGTCAGCTCAATGAGGCACCGACCATTATAATAAAATCAGTGATAAATGCAACCCTGCAGATTTCAGTCCAATACCTCAGACATTTTTTAGACATAAAGGATGTGTAATGGTACAACCTGAATGTATCCTCCACTTCGCTAAAAATTGATTCTTCGGACATTGGAAGACATAATTGGTCTTTGGTTCTCTTTAAATAAAAATGAGTCAAAAATCAGTTTGTTAGGATGAACTCAGACTCATTGGTTGAAAGAGCGGTCTCCGATCTATGATCTAATCTTTATGAAATATGCACTTCGCTTAACGGTCTCTTCTCTTCTCAAATGTGAGCTAGACGTAAACGGTAGGCTTTCTTACAACAAGATCTCTCTCAAGCAACCTTCTAGAAGCAATAGCCTCGTTGACGCTTAGAAGTTACAGAGTTGAGATTCTGTATCGTGCCTATTTTACCTCAATGTAATCTATAAATAGTAATCTTTCACTGTCCTAACTCTTAGACAACCACGCCTACCCTTTCTCTCGGTGGCTGCAGCATTCTTAAAGTGTTTTTATATGCTTTACACATCGCTTTGCGTTACATTTAATTTCACTACGAATACGTATTTGAGACTGATTAATTTAAGGTTTTTCGCGATCAGCTACGTCATTCCTTCATATCAACACTGGTATTTACTCATTTAGTCAAACGCGCTTGTAAGGCGCGTTCCTCGACTACCTCCACTTGCATACATGTTTGCGTTTGTGTATTTGACATAAAAGTCTTTTGCATCTTTCTTTCAAAGTAATAGTTTTGAATTTCGTTCAGTTCTTTGCTTGAAGTTCAACAAAATATGCCCATTTTCCGAGTTTTGAGCACAGAGGTGTGTCAATTAAAGTAGAATGCATCCTCCTTTTAATACTAAATTTGTTTTTAACATGAGTATTCTGTGATAATTTGGAGGCGCATAATGGCACTGGATATATGCAAAAGTAATACAAAAAAAAACTACCTTGAAGTTATATGAGGCAAAATATATTTCTCTAAATTCAACACACTTTTAATTAATTTCGTTTATCAAAATCGGAACAAACTTAATAAATAAAAATCTTATATTTTGTACAAATTAAGATTTTTTTAAAAATAAAATAGATATTTTAATTCTTGAGGCTTTACTCCGCTGTAAATATTCCGTTATAATAAATCACATTTAAATTTTTCGCACTCGTGTCGCTTCTGTAATGTTTTCAAGAACAAAAATCTGGAGTTAAAAATGTTTTCAAAAAACAATTATGTTATATTTCACGGGCTTTCATTTTTCTCCGTTCTGGAAAAAACACGTTTTATGCATTAGTTGATTCCACATGTCGTTTTCTTATATCAGCAAAATGTTTATTTTTTATGAAGATTTATTCCGCTACACTTTTGAACAAGTCTCTTTAGAGAATTGATATCAGTTACTGGCGGCATTTGAAGATGAATGTATGATAATGCTCTTTCACATTTCAATATATTTAAAAGTATTATTTGGAGATTAAACAATTATGCGCAAAAGGAAAAAAATATAAGATAAAGACCAATTTTACATGATTAATAGACTATACTTAGATAGAGTGATTTAACATGTAAATATTTAGAGATTATTCTTTTTCTAAACATATTCTTAAAACAATAATAATAACAGATGTCACGAGACATTAAACAGCTGTAAAAACCATTCATGTTGAAATTTCGAACAAGTGAAAACTGCTTCTTCATCAACTGCACTATGAACTTTTTCTTTCTTAACATTTAACCTATATGTATCACAGATATGTCAGAAAAACTACTCTCTGAATAAAATTTTTAAAATGATTAAAAAAATCTGTGTTCTAAATGTAAACCATCATTTAAAATATAATATAGATATCTATGTGAATAAAATAAACGATTCCATTAAAACCCCTTTTTAAGTTTCTTACGTAATTTCGAATTTTTTAGAGTTTGAGAGAAATTGAAATGCATTTCCGAACTTTTATCAAGCCTTAATGTTATATGGCTAGTGACATTTGTTTCTGAACACTATACCAATGTAAATGGTAATAGAATACCGCCAGTCGATGTGAGTAAAATTAAGAAGTTCGGTCGTATTTTCACAAATGAAATTTTAGTTTGTTTAGTCTTATAAAATTGAAAGATAGATGCTCTATAATTTTGAACTTTACCGGTGAATATTCCATCTATTAACATCTCTCAATTAACATTTTAGAAAATATCTACTTTAGAGAGTTAAAGGTTGTTATCATTTGTTACTTGAGAATTGCCATTTTGTACTGAATTTTGTAAAAAAGACTTAAATAAGGGACTCCCAAAACATATGTTTGTACTCCCAAAATTCTGTATTTCCGTAAATATGGAGGGGGTAAAATGTGTAGTCTAATTAGAAGAAAATGAAAACATTTTTAAACAGTACACTTGAGGCATTTCAGCTTCTTATTTACTATTCGTAGTGTAAAACACTGTAAACAGTAGGTAGGTATAAAAAATATAAATTTTAAGTTTCACTCAGATATGCTGTACACTACCCAGCAAACACATACCTGCTGGCGGAGTACCTTGCAAGTGCCTTTCTGCCTTTACGTCCAGCACTGGAATCTAATTCGCCAATTTTCAAAATATCACTGAAGCAGTAAATAGCTTGGCGACAGACCCTCCCCACCAAACCACTAATATTTAACTTCGCGTTTCATAAACATTTACTGCCAAATAGAGAGATAACAGTTCGATTTTTTCTGCCTTCTTTCGAGATCGTTTAGGATTCCTCGGCAGAGAGAGAGGCGGATGGACGTCTTGCTTATGAGGCCCGTAAGGGGAATCGAAATATAGAATAAAGTAAATATAATTCCTAAATGAACTCCATTGCGTACATTCTATTTTTGTCTATTACATGAAAATACTGGCTCATTACTTAATTTCTAACAAAATAACTACAGGAGCTTAACGTAGAAAAAGTCTGCAAATACGTTTTTCAGGAAAAGTTTAGCAAAATTGTAAAAAATTAATATAAATTATAAAAATTTGAAGAACGAAATTCACCTCGTACTTCGCCCCACTATGTACAGAATTGTACCCCAATTCTGTACATAGTGGGGGTTTCACTGTCACTGTAGTAAACTTTTTATAGCATGCTGAACTCGTTTGTATTATTTTAGTTTTTAGTACTAAAATATTTGAAGGCACAATATGAAATTCTCCCCTTACACTCTTCCCTCAAAAAAAGAAAAATAAATCTTAGCAGTGACCCTTGTCTTTGGGTGCCCGGAACTTATATCTCCTAACACTTCTACACAGTATGAATGTGAAACAATATTATTTAATTAAAATAACGAAATTTTATGACAACACTACGAAATATATACAGGCCCATTACTACCAAATAGTGCTGGTCCGGTTCATTTTATGCAGTACCACGCCGTTAACTTTTCTGTGCATGTCATAGACACATGGCAGTTCGCCGTTACTAGTTACGTACTGGCGAATATGCACTTTTCAGACACTGGCACTCCAGTGACTTCCAGACGATGGCAATCTACCTTGCTCCGTGTAGACGGCACTTTGCCAGCACGACGGGTACCCGGCCGGCATTTTGCGGGCAGTAGTGTGTTTGCTGGGCACTTACTAGCCCTAAAAGTAATGCTTAATTTCACAGGCTGTACAGGAGGAAGACTGAAAGGGTAACTAAATGTTCAGAAATAGGATGCTACACTTGTTCAGAAATAAGGTAAATTTTCCATCGCATCATGTTTTAAAGCAACAACTCAGACAGGTAGATCTCCGTCCAATAATTTTAACATGATTTTTATTGAAGTTTGGTAAATCTTCAGTTTTTGGATAGCAAGGGGGTGAGGGAAAACTGCAAAATTTGTTGCCTACAAGATGCTAAAACTGGAGCTAAAGTGATCTCCTCTCGGAGAGGTATGATTAGACTTAGCCTACAAACGTGGCGATGCAGCACTAACAATAACACGCCAACAATCAAGAAAATAGGTGCAAGGAATCCGCAGTGGTTAAGAATAAATTAATTCGAATAAATTCGAATTAATTAGAATAAATTAGTGCATTAATTTCAAAAATCCAAAACTATTAGGTTCAGAAATTCAAAAAGGTTACCCAAATGTGTCGATGAAGAAAATCGCCAAAGATCGTAATGTAAGGTACTGCTGTCCTTAGCAAAAATAACAGCTTTGCCCAAAAGTTAACAGCTGCAAAAAGAAAATATTTTTAATGTATTGAATAAAAATGCGTATATCTGCTGTCATAAACCAAAAGAACAAAAATGTTTAGTGCTGATGTTGGGGCTGTATATAACATACACCAGGCAAAATACAGGACAGGGGTTATATACGTGATGCCAATGACTCATGATGCTCGATATATCTGTTACCGCTAATTTGCATAAATAACTTATTCTGTAGATTATCTAGGTAATGTGCAGATTAACTAGGGTGACTCGTAATAGTTCTGAAAAATGTCTCATTTCTCATGCTGCCCAGATAATTTGCTTATTCCCTACGAAGCAATCGTAAAATGAAAATAAGATATTTGCTGGAACAACATTGACGTTTCTGTACGCTTGAGTTAACAGAATATTATTTATTTATTTTTCGATAGCTAAATAATCATATAATCAAAAATTTAGTTGATAGAATCAATCATCTATCAATTAAAATCCATAATATAAAGCATAAAGCGGTTTAAATTATTATTTAGAATATGGAAATAAATTTACAAAACTTATTATTGCTTATTAGTGCAATCTAAAGATTGAATCCATAACAAACTTTTGTGTTTTAACGATACGGAAACCGTTAATGTGCATTACCTAGGTAAAGTGTGGAAAACTCTTCATTCTTCACGTTATCAGAGCAAATCAGTTAATCTGCAGATTATCTAGGTAATGTACACATTAATGGTCTCCAAGTTTAGTGATAACATATCCCAATCAAACATTAAAAAGAATGAAAATTAAAACTAACGTTTTTGACAACGCAGTATATAGGTATTAAAATAAATATTACTTCAAACTTTTATGTGTTCCGGCTGTAAAATAAAAAAAAAAATCTGGAGTGACTCCACTCGACTTTCCGAACACTTACGATTAAGATCAATACCAAGCATTTATTATATTATATATTTATTATACATTTTTAATCGATGAATAATTCAAACATATATACCAGATTGAAGCGCAATCGAATCTACCGTTTAAACGCTAGCGCACTTTCAAGAATTTCTCCCCATAGGCCATAATGTAAAAGAAATTTTTGTCATACCCCTATAGAAAAACTGTAAGTCCTATACACATCAAAATCAATACCGGTCTTATGATGGTGTTTTATAATATGTATACGTAATTTGAGCTCAATCGAATGCACCGTCTAAACGCTAGCGCACTTTCAAGAATTTCCTCCCATAGGCCATAATGTAAAAGAAACCTTTGTCGTAGCCCTGTAGAAAAACTATGTCCTATATACACCAAAATCCATACCGTTCTTGCGACGGTGGTTTATAACATACATACCCAAATTGAGCTCAATAGAATGCCCTGTTTAGGAGCTGTCGTGTTCACTCACACACACACGAACACATACATGCACACACATATACACACCCACACACATACATACATACATCTCATAAAAATAGCATAAATGAATTCAAAAGACCTCAAAACGTGTAAATACGCTAAAATTTCGAATTCGAATTTTTTCATGATTATAATACATTCCTTACATAGTACATGTTCGGAAAGTAAAAATACTGTACTACATACATCCAGTATAAAAATACATACTGTTATATTCCTCCTATAAATTATTATAAATTATCAAGTACAAATAAATATAGAACTTAATTTAATCCTTACCCTTCCTCAGCAAGAAAACACATTAAATGTTTGTGAATATTGCAGAAAAATTGTTCAAAGAACATTAAATATGCTTATTTCCCTGACAATAAGAAAACAGAAATCTGAATTTCTTAATTATGGAGCTGGAAGTCATTCCATTTTACAGCATCTGATGATTACCAAAGTGATTTGTTTACAAACATGTTCTTATGAATAAAACAAAACTAAATTACACACAAGTGACTGCAGCGTCATTTTCGACTGCCAAAACAGCAAAAATCATAAATGAAAATATCCCATAAAAGAACCTTGACGCGAATAGAAACAAGTAAACTGCTGGCATTAAATAACTAGGTTAATGGTGAAAGTTTCGCAAGATAGTCTGCGGATTTAATGGAACGTTTTGAAAGTTAATATTCTTCACATTTTATTAATTGTGACTCGCTCAGTTTTCATTACTTCTCGAGAATTACTTAAGGAAGGCTATTTATTCCTGCACAAAGCTGAGATATTGAAAAAATTTTCTGTTCTGCAGACACATCTTTTATCATGAGAAGACGCAAGATTATAAAGTCACCACGCCAAGCAGTAGGTGTAAATCCATTAGTTGACGGCGCGAAAAATATGACATTCCTACTTCATCTATCATTCTGGAGTGAATTCTTATAAGATCGTTATAGGCAGAGAGAGTCTGATGAAAGGTATTAATGGATGGTTTCATCAGATGAGAAGTGATATTAAGTCCAGAAAAAGAAAGGCCATCAGAATTTTCAGGTTATAAGTTGATCAATATGTTTTAAAAAAGTATGAAATAGACAAGTAAAAAAAAAATCTTTAAAAAAAATGGTGGACGGTTCAATGTTGTTTTCGAGAAACAAATTTAATAAATATAAACCCATTTATTTTTCATTTATAACTACTTTATACAATGTAATTTTAAACATATATTGATTATTAACGTTATATGTTTTTCTTCCTCTATTTTAAAATCCATTACACATCCATTATTTATAACGAGTAGTTTCAGTACATATTGTTTTATATAATTTCTCGAAGTTTCAGTTTTCTCTTGAGCAGTCAAGAAAGAATAACTCTAATTTAGGATACATCAAACAGACGGAAGTTGGTAAATATCTTAAGAAAATTGTACAAATAGCATGATATATTGCTACGGTAAAATCATAACTTATCTTTCTGAAAATGAATCACTTTGACAAAGCGTAAACTCTTGTAGACACTAGCAGCACCAATGCGATTGTACGAGGACTAATGTAAATGTATGAAATACCGATGCATTTGTCTGGGACACCGATACACATAACAAAGATCATTGGACCCAAACTATTCTTTAAGTCATCTTGAGACGTAAACAGTGTGCTTAGTAATTAACAAAATGCTTAATTTAAACCATGGAAGGCGTAATCCAGCTTTTGCTCGATTGCAGCATTTAAGGAAAACTTGATCTAAATTCGCTGAAACGTATGATGGCTCAGGTTCATTATATGTCAATTGTAGACTTACACGATTTTTAAGGTCAGGAAGTTGATGCTTAATACTCAAAAACATAATGGATCCAACTGATGAAGGAATTGGATTCATTCAATCTGCCTATACAAAAATTTCCAAAGAATGATTTTCTCATACATGCATCAATTTGTCAATCATGCCAGTCGTCAATCAATGTATGGAGCTATTCTTTTGGAGCTGTATTTTTTTTGTATGTATTAGATTTTAGTCCGTGTATTTAGTTTGATGCTTTAAGTAAGCTATCAACTCGAAACTAATATCCAGTTCATATACAGCTAATAATTTTCTAAATAGTTAATCTGTTTACAGCTAACCACAACGTCTTTTTCCTTTTATTTAATATCATTGATTGATTGACATCTTTTACAAGAACCAGAGTACACTAATCAGTATAAAAATTAAAATTTAATCTCTATTATTACTATTTAATTAAAACTAGCAACTTTATCCTTTGTAATTAGTTGCGAAATAATGGCCTTTTGATAGCTGGTTAATGTTGTGAGAGTTTGCGGATCGCTCTAAAGCTTATAAATCAGCACATAAATTGGAGCAGGAACTTAGGGAAGGAAGCTTAATTTCTCAACATTGTCTTTTGCTCTAATAACACATTCAGATACAGAATCTAAACTTCGAAGGCAATTTAGAACGTAAGCAGGTGGGTGTAGAGCCATTTAAGCTCAGACAATCCGAGGGAACGTAAATTATTTCGAGAATGAGGATTCAGCTAATCTCACTCAGGAAACGTATACCTTGTTCTCCACTAGATGAAAGATTGAATAGCTATATAATTTAGTTGATACTAAATCACATTATCATTAATGTACTATCTGATTCCATGCGTAAGTTCTTTCTGGAAATTATAATGAATATATGTAGAGCCACTTACAACAGGTTCTTTCAATAAGTGCGAAGAATGAAAATTGTATAATTACATGTGAAACCATTATCGAAGACTCTTTCATTGTAATATAATTGCAGTGTTTCCATCTTACTCAAAACATCAGAATATACATAAAATTTGATAAAAAAGAACATTTTATTTGCAAGATATTTTTGACGGAATCAGTTTCAAAGAAATACAAATTCACAGTTTTTAATCAACCCGAGAAGCACAAGTAAAAATCTTGTGTTTATCCTTAAAACAAGAAAGACAAACCATTCCATACGCATCGATTATAAAACACTTTCTAATACAACAATATTATTGTGCCAAATTTGGCGATGTATTTTCAGTAAATCTGGCGAGATTTCGAAGATAAGATAATGTAGTATTATCATTATAAATGAAATTTTATGAGACCCTGTAAAAGACCATTAAATTTTTCCCATCGTTTTAGTCCAGTCATCTTAGTCAAAATACTGTAAGAATCTCGGAATTCGAGATACCCAGCTATAAACTTGTATGAACTTTTATTTTGGCGTCCTAAAACTTGTCTGAAAACTTGCATATGGTAGGGTGTCGGCGTCTGTCAAAATTCACAAGGGTCATTCACCGCGTCTGTCAAAATCAAGGTCAAAGGTCACAAAAATCGATTTTTCCACATTTTTCGCAAATATCTCGTTTCCTATGGAGTATACGCTATTTGTTTGTATTAATAATATTGAAGAGGATAAAATTCTCTACAACTTTTGTACCAAAAGTTTTTTTATACGTTGCATCGTTTACGAGATAGAGGGCAGTGAGCGCGCAGTGTTGAACTATGTAGAGTACCACTTAAGGTCAACCGGTAGTCCCGATCAAAAGCACGTTTCATAAAGTTTATAAATTATTGATAAATATTTTCTTATAAATAATTTTAATTTTTTGTAAATATTACATTATAATTAATAACTTTTTCATTAATTAGTAATCTATCTATTCAATAACACTTAACTTATAACCTATTCATGTAATTAAAAAATTATTAAGGGAAATACTTTAACTACATTTTAATTATATTCTCATTTACACTAATTATATTTTAAATAGAAAATAATTTAGTGCATATTCTTTAAAACCCGTAAACTTTTAAATTTTTTCATAACTTTAAAATCTATGACGAAGATCACTTGTTTACAATTTACTGAAATAAAAGTGAAACGCTCTGATAAGGTATTACTGCTTTCAATTGTTAATAAATCTGTAAAAATTAATGATTGTAAAGTTTCAGTAGATCCATTATTACTCTTCCAAAGAATAACTGTGAGCAAGCAATTTGAAAGGAATATTGAAGGATATGTTCAACATGAATTGATCCCGTATCCAACAGCACTATTTGATAATGATGGCATGAGAAAAACTACAAAATCGTCATTGTATGACAATATGACGCCTAACGATTTCGATCTCCGAGAAAATAATATAACGTTCATTATTTATGGCGTATTTCTTCTGCATCGAGATGCATGGAGTAGGGAAGGTACTTTTTCTATTATTTTAGATAAATATGTAAACTATTTACAAACGCATTATGGTTCTAAAATTGTTATTGTATTCAATGGAATTTCAGACTACAGTAAAAACATAAAAACAATGGAGCAGCTGAGAAGGACTGCTGCACTTTCAAAAACATACGACGTTTGTTTCGACGATACAACGATTGTACCAATTAGCCAAGAAAAATTCCTATCAAATCGAAGTAATAAAGAGAAGCTAATTAAAATACTTATTGAGAAATTACAAGATCTTATTATCTCTACAAAACAGGACAGAGATGATGCAGACGTTCTTATCATTGAAATAGCTATTAAAGAATCGAAACATGAAAAAACAACAGTTATGATAGAAGAAGATATAAATTTACATATCATTTTAATTGGGATTAGGCCCAATTAATAACTTATAACCTATAAGTTAACCAACACTTAACTTATAGGTTATAAGTTAAATGTTATCTTACCAACAAGAAATTTTCTTTAAAAAAAGTTGGCAATGCGAATGTTAAAACTGAAATATACTCCTCCAAAAGCTTCGATAAATATCCTAATTCTAAAAGACACATTTTGTTTCTGCACGCATTAAGTGGATGTGACACAACTTCTGCGGTCTTTAAAAAAGGGAAAAAAAAAACTTTTTTAAGAACATTTGAGAAACTGCGGAATTTTGATCGACTTGCTGCAGCATTTGAAGAAGAAAACTGTGCGGTACAAAGATTATTTGAGAATGGAATGAAAACCTTGTTGGCAGTTTATAATACTCCAAAATCTGTGTACAGTATCGATCATCTTCGTTTCGCCCAGTATGTCAAGTCAACAAAACTAAATATACCTGTGCAGTTATCAAATATTCCACCAACAAGTGCAGCAGCTCATCAACATTTTAATAGTGTTTATTATCAAGTTCAAACTTGGTTAGGGCATGATTTAGAACCCCAGAAATGGGGTTGGACACTGTGTAACGAATTCCTGGAACCTATCACAATTTTACCACCTGCTCGAAAGGAATTGCTAAACACAATATTCTGCAACTGCAAGAATGGTTGTGGTTCGCGATGTGGATGCAGGAAATCGGGGTTGCAGTGCTCTTTAGCTTGTGGCCAGTGTAATGGGCAAGCTTGTCTCAATGCCTTGCCATATCAGAGTGATGCCAATGAAGATGGAACCTTTGACCCTGAAATAATGGAAGACCTGGAGACAAGTGTCTTTGAAGATCATAATGAAGAGGAAGCTGAAATTCTGCAGCAACCGGGAGACGATGATGATGAAGAAGAAAATTAAAATTAGAACTTGCAGTTCTTTTAATTATTATTCATTTTTTTTTAAATTTTGACAGTCATAAATGTATAGAATGATAATTTTTTACTGAAAACATTAATTACAAATTTATTTCTTTTATTTATTTAAGTAATTAGTATAACTTTGATTAAAATTAAAGTATAATTTAAATATTTCCCTTAATAATTTTATACTTACACGAGCAGGTAAGTGTGATTAAATAAATTGATACTTAATTAAAAATAAATACTTAATGAAAAATGATATTAATGTAATATTTACAAAAAAAAATTAAAATTATTTATAAGTATATATTCATCAATAATTTATAAACTTTATGAAGCGTGTTTTTGATCGGGACTACCGGTTGACTTTAAATAGTACTCTACATAGTTCAATACTGCACGCTCACTACCCTCTATCTCGAAAACGACTCAACGTATAAAAAAAACTTTTGATACAAAAGTTGTAGAGAATTTTATCCTCTACTATATTTTTAATACATGCAAATAGCGTAAACTCCATAGGAAACGAGATATTTGCGAAAAATGTGGAAAAAATCGATTTTTGTGATCTTTGACCTTAAATTTTGACAGACGCGGACAACCTACCATATGCAGGTTTTCAGACAAGCTTTAGGATGTCAAAATAAAAGTGTATACAAGTTTAAAGCTGGGTATCTCAAATTCCGAGATTAAACTACTAAGATGACTGGACTATTTAACTGATGAATATTAAAAAAAAAATTATACTCATAGTCTTGTGCTATATATATATTAGTGTATCTCCAATTCCACCGATTGCAATGTATAGGAATTCGTCTGAGTGCTACTGTATAAGAACTATTAATAATATAGACACTATTTTCACTAAAGGACATTATTTTTAGAGCCTTAATAATATGTATGCCATCTTTGTCTTCTTTCAAAAAGCCCAATATCTCTAAAATATATTTTCAAGAATGACTGCTTATAGAGTGCAATGTATTGGATTTTTTTTCTCCTGCAAAAGAACTATAAATGCTACTTATACCAATTTCAATTGGGTAAATGTTACTGCATCTAGAAAAAACATAATATTTTTTGCACAGATCGGTGTAACTCATTTATGGCAGTTAGAACACTGGACGGGTGGACAATAGAACGGACAAAAAAACCGAAATCACAAACCAGTCTCAAGCCTGTTGGTAAGTTATAAAAATATAAATATTTCTCCTATACAACAAAACGGTATCGCACGAACACGGAGAGCGAGAGATTTACTATTTTAAGGGTAAGAAGTTCAAAATTAATGTTCCACACGCTAAAGAGTCAATGTTTGCAACTTTGTTGCATGTATATCGGTTAGTGCGTTAGAAACCCTTAAACATTCCTTCGACCAACGCAAGGGCCCCCTTTTAGGCAGATAGCCCTTGCGTAGCTTCGCCTTAAAGCAAGACTACACACTAAATCGGTTAATTACACTGCGAGTAACGAATTTTCAAAATTCCCAATGAAATCGTCCGAGCTTAATATTATCACCTCAAATATTTTTCGATTTATCGCAAAATAATAAAAATATCGCCAAGCTCGGTTCATTTTTCAAAGCATTTTTCCGCACCATATTTGGCACTTTATCGCAAAGTCGCCAACATTCGCGACCTTTGGGTGCAACGTTTGAGGGCGACACACGATCGTCGTCAAATTATTAGCTAACCATATTGTAGGATAGTATTATATGCTTTAAATGGATGCCTGTCCTAAACTGCCGTTGACCGTATTATATTGGGATTATTTTGAGTGCTCCTGTAGTAGAACTCTTAACGAAATAGACACTATTTTTGATGGAAAGGTTCATCTTGTAATCCTTAATAACATATAGCAATTCTTTTTCATTTCAAATAGCGCAATATCGCTAGAACTAGAAGTCAAAGCTCGTTGTGAAGGCAATTACAACGGTCGCTAGGAAAAGCATTTCTTGAAAACATGTCTGCGCTCAATATGTTTAATCCTCGATCAACCTAAAATAAATAACTTAATATTCAATTTTTATTATACTAGTCGCCCCATACCTAACTGTACTTTATACTCAGTGCAGTGTTGGACAAATTATTGGACTCATTTCAACGAAAACCCTTTACTTTGTTTCAATAGTATTTGTAAAGAAATATGTTTAGATTAGGGTTGTTACAAATTTTGGGGGTGTCATGGTAAAAGCCGATGGTGACAATGTCGAGTACTAACACTTCAAATTGTATGAAAAAAAATCATTGATGACATTTCCATTCATAAAATTAATCTAAAAATACTCTTCGAGGAACGAACAGTATTTTCTTCTCCAGGAAAAATATTGTATTGGGTGATAACGTGTTTTACAAATTAATACAGAAATACTTCTTAATTGCAGGCTGCTGTGGGTTTAATGTGTAAAAGTTAGTAACCTGTTTTTTATAGTACGGTTGTGTTATTTAATACGTATCTTTCGTTACAATAATAACATTGGTACAAAACAAAAAATGGCTAAAATGTTCTTTAGATTTTATGCATGGCGACATTTTTTTTTCTTTTTATGTGCGATAAACGTGCCAAGTACGGCAAATTCGATATTTTAAAGCAGATATGGTCAACCTTCGAAAAGTTGCAGGCCAACCTTAAGTATGTTAGCGAAGTCGCGGGCCGTATACTGTTATGATTTCAATTTTAAGTAGAGTTTAATTAATTAATAGCCTACTTAATTAAAAATCCTAACCTTAATTAGTGAATTTTAAATCAAGTAAAATTAAAATTTCTAAACAATTTGTTTATTAAGATGGTTTTGTTTTGTCACCATATACCAGTATTCATAAAGGAAGTAAAATAATAATGAAGTGTTTAAAATTTATTAAGGTATATGTTGAATTACTATTGATGACTCATGGCTGACTCATTTTTATTTATTTGTTTACTTGTTCTATATTTTGGCGCCAAACATCTAAAAGATCGTTATTCTGGCGATCGTGTTGCCATCTTTGTGTAAGGTAACTATACATATTGTTCAAGTAATTAAAATAATTTGTACAACAATTTTCTTTTAAATTTTAAATTTATGAAAATACGTTTTGTGAGAGCTGACATTATTCAGAGGGTTGGTAATAAATTTTTAGAGCTGACAATAAGAGTTTCATAAAAATGTTTGTTTTGGAATTGGTAATTTTCCTTAGAAAAAATTAAGTGGTTGTAATTACAGTTAAGTTTTTTTTTTTCTTTCACTATAATTATATTTTCTGGAATTCTCTAACCTTCTTTCTAATTTTTTAATAACATCCAATAACTACGTGCATCGATACCAATACTTCGATTCAATATATCAAAGAAGAAAACAACAACGGCGCAAGGATATGGAGATCGGCACCCAAGCATTTTCAAATTTTTAAATCAAAAATAGAACCTCTACAATAGTTACAACGATAAGAACAACTTTCACATTTTTCATCATAGTAAAAAATTAAGTTTCAATGCCCATCGATAATAAATCTACAAGTTTTCATTAATAATAATTGTATCTTCGACCGAACTACTTTACGAGCGGAAAGCGCCAACAAAGGAGGTAAAAAGGTGACCTAAGCCGGAGGAAGCGTGGGGTTGAATCATTCTGGTGGTTGGTGTGATCGACGGAAGTCGAAGTCTGCGTCCCGGGAGCTGCCTTGCTAATGAAAAAGAAATGGCGCTGGCGTTCTTGCTGGAGTTCTTGAAAATGATGACTTGATGAAAGATCATAGATGGGGGCCCCCCTCTCTTCAACCAACGATAAGTTTCTATCTTTCTTTCTTTCTTTCTTTCTTTTATTTAAATTTTTTTTATTTTTTTTTGTGCACAAACGTTAGGTAAATTTTTAAGAAAAAAAGTATCGGGGTAAGGGAAAATGGAGTGTATTGAAATTATAGTGTTTTCATATTTTTTTTACGATTTTATCTAGTTTAATTGTCTGATGTAAAAGATTTAGAAGTTTAATTAAATAAATGTAATTGTTTAAGTAAAAATGGCTCCTTTTCATTTATCTCACTTCGTGTGAATTTATTTCAGCAGTTCTCTTTCAGGTTTTATATCTTTTTTTATTTAGCCAAAATTTCTTCGCACGTATGCCGAGAACCTGGGTGGTATATTGCGGTCACAACACTTTCTAAAACTAAGCATTTAATTTCCAAGTGTGAAATATGAAAAATGATAATTGGTTAAAATTTAAAATAGTAAATCTTTGAGTCAGGACAAAGTTAAATGAATGATATAAAGATGAAGTACAACAATGGTGCCGTTCAAATTTGGATCGGCGAATTAAGTGTGATGAATGAGACGAGCCATTTTTTTTTTTGTGTTTTGTTAACGCTTTGGTCAGCCATGGGTCAAATTTTTTCTGAATGATTTTAATAGATTGTATAATTATTATTAGTTATTTAGTATTTTGGGTTACAATTATTTAAATTAAAATGCCTATATCTTCCACCTCGGAACTTCCCTCTTTAGATAATGCGTGTCATTTAACAGTAACAACTGTTAATTTTGGGGAAATTATCCCCCTAGTAACCCCCTTTTCGGGAAATAACCCCGACTTTTCAATTAACGATTTCTTCGACAAGATCGAAGAAATCTCCAAACACGCGTCATGGAAGGATGAACAAACACTGTTTGTCGCCAAAACTAAGTGCGTAGGAGAAGCGGACGCTTTTGTTAGGTCGCAGCCTCAGTTGAAGTCTGCCGATTACAGAACATTTAAAGAAGCGTTGAAAGACAGGTTCGGCACTAACGACAAAGATTGTTCTCTTTTGAAATTCACAACGGCAGTACAGGGTTTTAATGAGACCACGCGGGGTTTTTTGTCCCGTTTAAACGGCTTAGCACATCGCTGCTTTCCCGATGATGAGCCCATTCGGCAAAGGATGTTGGTTTCCCAATGTCTTCAAGGCCTCCGACCCTCCGTTCGCCGATTCATCATGGCACAAGAACATGACACTTTTGAAAAAATTTGGGCTCTGGCTTTACAAGAAGAACAATGCGCCGCGCTAGAGAAAGCCTCCGCGAGTGTCAACATTGTTGACACCGAGCCGAAGCCGTCCGCCATTGAAACGGAGTTGAGAGAGATCAAATCTTTGGTTCAGAATAGTATCTTTGAAACAGATAAAAGAGTTAGCGATCTTCAAGAGGAGGTAAAGAGATTGAACAAATTAGTCATGAACAACGGTAACAATCGTATAATTTGTTTTAAATGCAGAAAACCAGGGTATTATAGTCGCGATTGTCGATCAAGGTATTATAATCAACACAGACCCAATGGAAATGACAGGCAGGGAAACTAAATCAGGGGCAAGACAGGGACACTCATCTGATCTTGAATCCCCCTTTTGAGTGCACTGGGATTGCGACTTCGGCATTTATTTTCTAAGTGTGAACTATGAAAAATGATAATTAGTTAAAATATAAAATAGTAAATCTTTGAGTCAGGACAAAGTTTAATGAATGATATAAAGATGAAATACAACAATACTTGGGATTTATATGGAATTTTGAATGGTTTATATGGGTTTTATAGAGGGTTTTGGTATGTTCCGCGGCCGGATCAAAAGCCGTGGTGGGCCACATCCGGCCCTCGGGCAGACAGTCGCCCATGTGTGTTTTAAAGCTAGCAAAAGATCGGAAGGATCTTGTTTGTGCATTGTTGCTTTGTAATCTAGCTACTGCGTGATATATGTAACCAGTAACAAATATGCCTGTTTCCTTTGACGTAATGATTTTTGCACATGTGTTATTGTTATCATGCTACTGGTTGCGTTTAGTAATTGCCATTAGCAGCACAGATATATCGTCGATTTCGATACGGCATACGTTAGTGTTTTATAAAAGTAGAAGATACCGAATCGAATTTCATGCTCTTCTGGGAACGTTCGGAAACTTTTCGCATTCGGACGATTTCGCTCGCGGGGAACATCCCGAGGAAATCATGTTATTTAAAAAAATAAAAAAATAATAAAAAAATAAAACACTTCAATCTGGAAAAGGCCTGACAACTGTGACATTAATATGAAGTCATTTCCATTGCAATTGCTAATTTTGTCGAGCAAATTATTAACTTTTTTTTTTTTTTTTACTCTCGGAAATAAAATGTAGGTGAAATAAGCGAAGAATCGCTTAAAAATGAGGGAAAAGTCAAATTTTCGGATTTTTAAAGTAGCGCAGATTGTTTTCTATATTTTTATACATAATTATGAAAAATATCAAGGGCGGATCGTACAAACGGTGTGGATGCTATTAGGCTTTTTGTGCCTAACTTTGTAATATTTTTGAAGTAATGACAGAGAAAGTTTTTTTTCCTGGAGCATATTGAGAGAGTCAGGCATCAGTGTAACTATGTAGTAGGATCATACTCTTTAAAGAATAACTTCCCATAGAACGCAATGTATTGGGAATATTTTCAGTGCTCCTGTAGTAAAACCATATATTCTAAATAGACAATTTTCAGTAGGGTACAGGGAACAGTATATAAGAATATCATATATAAATGTCGTATAAATCGATGCATATTTACGAGAGTTAGAACACGGACGGACGAACGGACAGACAGACAAACCAAAATCATAAATACTTTTCAACCTTCTTGGAAAGTGTTAAAAAGTAAAACATTTTTATAACAAATAGGAATCCATACTAAATACGGCTTGCATTGGTTTATGCTATGGTTCCCCAATATTAAATGTTCTTCATCAAAGTATTATATATTATTGAATACGAGGAGGACAAAAAAGCCATAAATTATCACCAAACACTATTTTTAAGGTATTTAATGTATTTATTATTCAAAAGTCAACAAAAATCACTGTTCTTGCATATGTATTCTCGTATTTTTACGTTCATTATTGAAATAATGAACTTAAATTTATCTATTCACGTTGTACCTAAGTAACGAACACTGATATTGCAAGTATCATTGTTAACAAATTTAATAAGTCACATATAGAACTATTTTAGCAGCTTTTAGTTAATAATCCACCAATTAAAGAGAACTGATAGATCCATTCTTATAAAAAGGGAAAGCACAATTCAGCACGTCTGACTTTTCTACATCGATCAAGTCCCATTATATTTTACATGTATTTATTCAATGAAGATATTTTTCAATTTTGGAAACTAATTCCTTTCATTTAATCAGCAAGTGGATTAAACCAATTTGTTTGGATATTCGCTCAGCAATTCGAATAATATACATATTTCGCTGATAAATACACCAATGAATATTTTATGCCGGTTCTAGCTCATCAAGCAAAGTGGTTAGTTAATTGAAACGAGTGCATTCCTGCGTAATTAGTGAGATTTTTTAAAAGTTACTAATGAATGTTTAATGTACAAAAACTGTAAAACATTTTTTTTTGTTTTGTCGGTACATTAAATTATACTTTTTTTAAAACATCGAGAAAAAGAGCGTTCAATGCTTGTAAATATCAAATCGAGGATGAAGTTCATTTAAGAAGAAAAAAAAAATTAAAAAGAAGATAAGAAAAATGTTTTTTTTTCATCCTCCCATGAGATGTATAAAACATGATGCAGTTAAAAGAAAAGAATACATTCAACGCGGATTATTAAAATTTGATTTATTTTTGAAGCTACTTTTTTGCTTTGGTAAATGGAATGAAATTTTTAATAGCAAATACGGTTTTATCGACCAAGGAAGGTTATTTTTATATTAAAGTCTATGTAGGGATGGACGCGAGACGACTTTTTTGCGAGACGAGACAGAGGTTTACAGTTTCGTTGCGAGACGAGACACACATTTTTAACATTACGATATAGGGATTTTTGCGAGACGAGACAAAGCTTTTAGGCTATTTTGCGAGACGCGAGACGCTTATTTTTCGTCTCGCGTCCATCCCTAATTCTATGTGACTCTTACCTTAACAGAATGCAAGGTATATTAAATGGGCTCATTAAACATTTCTATATTTACTTATGTGAAAATCACATTGCATAAAATTTGGCATACATGACAAAAAATGGCGTTTACTATATCCTGTTTCTCGGTGCTAATAACTGTTCCCAAGAGCAGACTGAAAAAATGTTTTCAGAATCGATCCCAAAACCGTAATCTCTTTCGTCTCACAAAAACGGTATGAAACGTGTGACTTTCAGAAGAGTGGTCCAGATTAGGTCAAATTGGTTAATGATCATGCACAGAAATGCATCGCTGATTTGGCAAATTGAAGCGTATTTATAGCAGAATGGGTAAGGTGTACACAATGCTCTGTATCATAATCGTTCTCAGTCCTTTATGACTGATTTTTTACACATTATTCAGTTGTTTCGTTTAAAAAATCACAATATTTATGTTACATGCAAATATGTTTGGTGCATTCAAAGGCGCTCTCAGTTCCACTGCTTTCTATTTTTATTCTTGATCAAACAGAAAAAAATTATGCATCATGACATCAAATGATTATTCGCATTAAGAAAACAACTCTACCAAGCACACACACAAAGGCTCATCGGCCAATAATGCTTTCCGGGCATCTAGTGGTTCATGAGATCAACTTCATTTTTATTCCTTACTAGCTGAAGTACCCGTTCTTCGCACGGGCATGAATGGACTTTTTGATATTAATATTTGCTGTGATTACTATTTATTGTAATAAAGAGATATAGCAAAATGGATATCGCGTTATATTGTGTTCAATAATCATGCATACTAAATTTCAAGGCAATCGTTTTTACGGTGCAGAAGGCGATGCGGCGTAGCGCAATCTAAGGGCGAGTTTTAGCAAAACGGATACGGCGAAAATATTCTTCGCATTCAGATATCGATGTATACGAATTTTCATGACGATCGGCTGAATAGTCCTGAAGTTCATGTGTTAACGCGACATCTAGTGTCAAGTTATAGGAAAATGGATCGTGCCAAACTCTTCCCCGTGTTCAAATATCTATGTATACCTATTTTCATAGCGATCATTCGCACAGCCAAGAAGAGATACACTGCAGGGCCATCTAGTGGTTAATTAAAGTAATGATTTGCTACAGCGCCGTCATGTGGCGAATTATAGCAAAATGGATAACGCCAAAATATTCTCTTTGTTCAAATAGTTATGTATACTGATTATCATAGCCACCGTTTGAATGATCAAAAATTTGGCCTGCTGCAGCGTCATCTAGTGGCGAATTAAAATAATAATGCATTGCAGCGCAATCTAGTGGTGAGGAACATCAAAAGTAACACAGTTAGAATATATTCTTCGAGCTTAAATGTGTAAGTATAAAAATTTTTATGCCGGTCAGTCGAACGGTATAGAAGTTGATGCGTTGCAGCGCTATTTATCGGTAAGTTACAGCAAATGGATAGTGAAAAATGTTCTCCGTGTTCTAATATTCGCGTGTACCAAATTTCTTCGAAATTCGTTGGACGATATTCGCATAGCAAACGGCTAAACGGAATAGAATTCGACGTTCTGCTGCGCCACCTCGTGGCAAATTAGAGGAAAACGGATAGCATACAAACCTTCTCCGTGATAAAAGACTTAGGTGAACCAAATTTCATGGTGCAACGGTGCTGGAGTTTTTCAACCTCATACACACATACCAACATTCATTTTTATCTATAACCAGTATCATTATATATCCCAGTCTCAAATAAAATCCAGTTTCAAATCTAAGCCTCGCCAAAGTGCCAACATACGCCATTTTGCAAGAGTTTTTTCAGGGAATCATTCGAAGCATTGACTTAGCAGCAATCAATTTTGGAAATGGTTCGACCTTTAAAAAGTAAAACACGCTTTTATTTGAAAAGTGGAATAATTTAATACAGCCGCATTTTTTAAATTATCAACTATATAACGTGTTTTATTCATCGTTACTCCGATGTACTATATGTGAAGATTTCAATTATCTAAAATTTGGCGGAATTCCCCCAACTTAAATCAATGCACTCAATTGGCGAGAATGCTGAAGATAGATCGCTTGAAATCCCTTAATAACTGCTTTATTTCCGCACGGATCATTAAAATTTAACGCTGTATTCTAATAAAACCTTTGCACCTGTTTTCAAAAATCCATTTCCTTAAGCTCTCAGTAAATTGCGTCAAGCCGGAAACTGTGCAAACCGTTAGAACTCACTTTCTCGGCATTTTGAGCCATTTTATTTTTCGCCAAACTAAAAAATTTTACATATTAGCCTCGGAAATGTTCAATTCTTATTGTTTTGCGTATAAAACATTTCATTCCTGCTCTGTTTTCCCATGCACACGATATCATAATTAAAAAAATAACCTTACGAATATAAACTAACAAAAAAAAATCATTATTATTCTTTTATTTTTACTTTGAGAATTTAAAACATTTTATTCGGCAAAATCGCCACACATGGCAACCACGTTGCTTCTTTCACACTTTTTTCACTACAGGGGTTACAATTATGGAAAGCTTTTTGCGTGGAGAGCATAAAAAATCTCTTAAATTCCGGGAACGGGTGGACTTTCAAAGTTTTAAAGTAGACTATAATTTATTCTATATTATTTTACACATCTGTGCAAAATTTCAGGCTGATAGGTCCATTTTTGTGGATTTGTATACGACTCAAATCCACAAACAAACAAACAAACAAACAAACAGAATTTCATTTTTATTTATAAGGATTTGCACGCTGTATGGTACATAATTTTCAATACTGTGTACTGCGGAATATCGAATTTTCATTCATCAATCATATACAGTCGATGGCTGTAAATCAGCTCTATTATATTTGTAGCCTATTAATCTCGCTAAAGTTCCCTGTTGAGCCAGCTCTAGAAAAAGAAATTTTCTCACGGACTTACTCCTTGCCGTGCAATCCCTTTATGTATATGGCGCATATTTTATAAATTTGCAACGGATCTTACTTTAAAGGTGGCAGAAAAATGTACCACCATAAATTAGTTAAGCAATTAGATGATTGTCATTGCAGTTCATTTAGCTTCAAGGTCATGTAGTTTTCTCAAGAAGTGGGGGACACTTACATAGTAGTGCGGACCGATTTTTTTCAATCACTATTCTAATAGTCCGGAAAAAGGTTCTCTCTGTCAATAAAAAAGCTATAAAATATTATTGTGATTGGATAATATTTCTTGCCCCGCATCGGACTTGAATTTTCGGAATTTGGAATAAAACTAGACACCTTTTACTCGGAGTAAAAACATAGTTATTTTTCCCTATTGTTTTTCTAATAGTGCTGGAAATGAACCAACTGGTGTAATAATATATGATTAAATTATTTTTCTAATCGAATAATATCTCCTGCCTTCGCATCGCACTTCGAGTTTTGCTACTCTCGAAGAAAAATGCACTTTTTCATGTAATGACACATTTCAGCTCCAGTACAGAAAAGAAATTTTAGCTTAGTTCCTTCAAATGTTGATCGCTATATGAATATCATTCTTTGTACCGTTAAGTCATTTTGGGCAACTGAGATTACGTATATGTACTGTTTATCATGCGTGATATTGAGTCTGTGTACATGGAGCACTAGGACTGATTCAATCATGCCGCAGTAATTTGTAAAGGTCTCTATTTATCAAAAGTCTCTAATAGTCAAAAACTCTAAAGCTTTTCAAAGAGTAATCAAAGCATTTCACCAATTACCATTCACAAAGAAACGAAATTCTTCGAAATTAATCGAATATTTTGAAGGAATTTCAAGAAATATTTCTGAGTAGCTAACAATTGACTGTGACGTCATATCTGTTAATACCCCATGGAAATGCAGTATCCTTCAGTATTTGGAAGCTGAAATTTTGGTAGGCTTTTGCAGTGGACTGTATGTATCCTTCATTTTAATGAACAAAATGTATGTCATCTTCGATCAACAAACTACTTAAAAACACATTCATGCACTACTGGAAATTTACGCCTTAAAAAGGAACGTTATTGGGGATCATTTCGGAGTTACTCAAGGCAAGTAACAACTGATACGAATTACTTAAGCAAAGATAAATCTATCAGAAAATACATCAAACGGTTCCACTGGAATTATTTTCATATACTTAGAATATCTTGCTGTGTATGCTGACTAACAAACGACCACACAACTTACAGATCCTTCTGTGAGTTGTATAATGAAAACTAGTTACAGCAAGTCATCTTTCAATGTAAAAAATCTGTTACTACCAATTACTTATAGTTCTCCACAATCACACGTAAAATTTCTACACACGAGAAAAAACCCAATTAAGACAACTAAACTAGAGAAACCTAAGTACGGCTTCGTTTACTTTCCATGTCATACATATTGTTGAACGGTGTGTGTTGAACGGTGTGCGAGACAGAAGCATCCTCAAAGTGTTGGTGGAATCAGACTTTACTGCTTTAGAACCTGGACATTTTTTTTAATTTATTCGCCCAAAAAAGTATTTGAGTGTAAGATAAATTTCCTATTATAGTTTTCTGAATAATTAATTAATTTTTTAATAACATACAAATGGAAAGAAGTATAAGAAACTAGCTGAATGCCCCGTTCTTCGCACGGGAATGAATGTATTCTTTTTTTATATTACGGTTTCTTGCAATTACTTTTTATCGTTATGAATGAAAATGTAGATCTCATAAATATTATCTGCGTTCAATAATTATGCATAGAGTTTTATAGCGATTGTTTGAAGGGTGAATAGGATGATTCGGCGCAGCGCCATCAACTGTCGAAGTTTTTGGAAAATGGATAGCATCAAAATATTTTCATGTTCTAATATCTATGTGTACTAATTTCCATAGCAGACAGTTTTATGGTCAAGATACTCTGCAGCGCCATCTAGTGGCGATTTGAAGTAATAATACGCTAATGCGCCATCAAAGGGCGAGTTAAGTAAAATTTATAACGCGAAACTATTCTCCGTGTTCAAATGTGTATGTACAATTTTCATAGCGGTTAGTTGAACGATCAAGAAGTTGATTGCTGAAGTACTCTCTAGTGTCGAGGTAAAATAATAAACTCTAGGGCTGCAGTCAGGGGCATATTTGCCGAGTTGGGGGGCCCTGGGCAAAAGCTTTATTAGGGGACCCTCTTTCGAAAACTTTGTCAAAATTTACAAATTTTTAAAATTAAAGAGCAATTTGGGGGCCCCCTTTTTTCTGGTGGCCCGGACACTTGGCCTGAATGCCCTCCCAGAAATCAGGCCCTGGCTGCAGTGCCGTCAAGTGGTGAGTACAGTGAAATGAATACTATAAAAATATTCTCTCTGCTCAAATGTGCATGTATACCGATTTTTAAGGTGATTTTTGGAACGGCTCATAAGTTGGTGTGCTGCATCGGCATCTAGAAGCAAGTCATAGCAAAATAGATTGCGTAAAAGTATTCTCCGTGCCCAAATATCTTTGTGTACTAATTTTCATAAATCAGTTGAACGGTATTTTCATAGGAAACGGTTGAACGGTACAGAAGGAGAGTTACAGCTAAACGGATGCGGCGAAAATATTCTTTTCGTTCAAACATCTATGTTTACGAATTTCCATGACGATCAGTTGAACAGTCCTGCAGTTATTGTTTTGAAGTGGCATCTAGTGGCAAGTTATAGAAAAGTGGATAACGCCAAAATATTCCCCGTGTTCAAATATCTATCTATAACACTATCTACCGTATCAAATATCTATCCAGTTTTCATTGCGATCAGTTAAACAGTCTTTATATGCTGCAAAGCCATCAAGCGACGAATTAAAGTAAGAAGTTGATATGTTGCAGCGCCATCTATTGGCGAGTTAAAGTAATGATGTGCTACAGTACAATGAAGTGGCGAGTTATAGCAAAATGGATCACACAAAAGTATTCTCCGTGTTCAAGTATCTATGTATATCAATTTTGGCAGACATCAATCATCCAGTCTAGAAGTTGGTGCGCTGCATTGCCCTCTAATGACAGGTTAAAGTAATAATGCTGCAGTGCCATCTAATGACAGGTTAAAGTAATAATGCTGCAGTGCCATCTAATGACAGGTTAAAGTAATAATGCTGCAGTGCCATCTAGTAGTGAGTAACAGCTAAATGAATAGTCAGAATATATTCTCCGTGCTCTGTATAAGCATAAAAATTTTTATGGCGATTGGTCGAACGGTATAGAAGTTGATGCGCTGCAGCGCCATCTTGCTGAAAGTTGTAGCAAAACAGATTGCGTAAAAATATTCTCCATGTTCATGTACCCATGTGTACCAATTGTCATCAAAATCGATTGACCGGTATTTTCACAGCAAACGCTTAAACGAAATAGAATTCGACTTCTGAAGCACCATCTAGCGGCAAGTTACAGCAAAATGGATAGTGTAAAAATATTTTACATCTTCAAATATCCGTGTGTACCAATTTTCATCAAAATCGGTTGAATGGTATTTTCATAGCAAGCGGTCGAACGGAATAGAAATTGACGTTATCCTGCGCCACCTGGCGGTGAGTTAGAGGAAAAGGGATAGTGCAAAAATATTCTCGTGTTCAAATATCCTTGTGTACCAATTTTCATCAAAATCGTTTGAACGGTACTTTCATAGCAAGCGGTCGAACGGAATAGAATTCGACGTTCTGCAGCGCCACCAAGCGGCAAGTTATAGCAAAATGGATTGCGTAAAAATATTCTCCGTGTTCAAATAGCCACACGTACTAATTTTTGTCAAGATAGGTCAAACGGTATTTTCATAGCAAGCGGTTGAACAGAATTCGACGTTCTGCAGCGCCATCTAGCGATGAGGTAGAGGAAAATGGATAGCATAAAAATCTTCTCCGTGATAAAAGACTAGGGTGTACCAAATTTCAGGTGATCGGTCAAACGGGTTTGGAGTTTTTCAACGTCATACACACACACACAAACATTCATTTTTATATATATTCTTAGATTATTCTTTTACACATGATACATTTCTTACAAAAGTATAATATTTTATATATGAAACCGACATGGGCAATACGACTTATATACGAGTACATTTCGAGAGGTTGTAGATCGCTTACACAATGTTATAGGTCAGGGATTAAAGTGATAACTACTTCAACACATCCGCATTTCTTTCCCGACAAGTATGCCTGATTTGATCACAAGGATATTTTTTCCTCTTTATGTAGATTAAGTGCAAGTACCCTTTTTATATCGGAATGATACAACATTTCACAGATACCACATATTCACCAAATACTGTATTGTATTGTTGTGGTATTGTATTGCAATTATATCGTTTTAAAGGGGAAAATGTCTGCCGTTCGAGGCATTCGTTCCTTTCTAAGACAGCGCAAGTGGGCTTCGCCTCAACGAAAAAATTAACACTGTGGTAATCAAGCAAATAATTCTTTATTCAATAATTCATGAATAATGAGTGTTTGTACTCTCTATTTTGCATGTTTCGTCGCCTTTCTATATAACATGGAAAAAAAATGCATTTTTTCGTCAAAAGTTGCAAAATTTCAAGTGGGATGCGAATGATTATTTGATCGAAAAAATAATTTAGGTATAACTTATTACTAGTGTCACCCGGTGCGGTCCGCACCCCCCCCCCCCCCACGCGACGCCACTGTCTATATTCTCCATTTTTTTAAGTGCGCTAGTGTCTAATCACATTATTCGATGGAGTTGAGTCACGCTATATTTTTCCCATTTCCCTATATTTACAAAATTTTATATTTCAAAGAACAAAAATAGTCTAATATCATTTCTTTTCGCTGTGTGATTTCTATCTTAAACAAAGCGTGTTTTTCAATAGATGTGAATTGTACTTAAAAATTTTATCGAAAAATTCAATAACAAAAGAAAGTAGTTTCAAATCATATTACTTTCGTGGCACTCTTAGTTTCAAAGCCTATCCACTGCGAAAAGGCGATGCCACATCAGATAGGAAAAATGATCGGTTTTCAATTGTCCAGAGGCCAAAAACCGTATAAAAGCAAGTATATTTTCGGTTTTTAATTGTCCTGAGCCAAAAACCGCATAAAAAGCAGATATTTGTTCGGTTTTCAATTCTGAGCCAAAAACCGTATAAAAAGCATTATTATTTTATAATTTAAATTTTAAAGCAACAAAAATTGCAAGCCAAACGTTTCCTAACTTTTTTGCTTTTGGCCTGCTGTGCGTCGCTGAACTGCATTAACGGCGCGACGCTGAAAAAGCAGTCATCCAAAAAACCTTTCATCAGATCGGGTGGATACTATGGAGAGGATCCGGGTGCTGCCAGAGACAGCGAAGCTGCAGTAGCGTACGAACCGAACGAGGAGTTGGCGTCCGTAAATTCCTCGTCATCAGAGTCTGGCTCACTCTGTGAGACAGTGAGACCCGGATCTGGTGCAACGGATATACTGTCGCCACGCCTCGCATATAAAAAAGCAGCCAAGAAGAAAGCCGAAAACGCTACAGCACTGCCATCAGATAGAATTTCTGATAGCAGCACCAAAATAATCAAACCACTTAATTCAAATGCTTAAAAAGTATGGAAAATACAGTTTCAAGCACCGAAAAACAGCAGTTATAGAAATACAAGCATCTATTCCAAGAGCTTAGATAGAAATTATTTATGTTGCTGATTGTTACAAATTTTTCTCATTGACAACAATATACTTTCCCGTTTTAGCTTTGAAACAGTAACTTGGTATTGTTTACAACAATGTAGTAAAATTCCAACTACTATTTTATTCGATTCATTGTTTGTAGAAATTTTGCGTGATATTGCGATGCGTTGTTTTAGCAGCAAAACTTCGTAAAAACATGCTTTGGAGGGATATTTCTCTATGTACTGGTCATTTGTCTGACCCAGAGATCAGAGTGATCTCCCAAACTATACCGTAAGTATCACCTAGTCCCTCATCAGTTTACCCAGCAAACACACACCTGATGGCAGAGTACCTTTACCAGTGCCGTTCTGCCTTTACGTTCAGCACCGGTACGGCACTGCAAAAAGTAACTGAATCGTACCAAAAGTGGCTGCCCGAGAAGTGCCTTGCCAGTAGCCCGGGAAGGCAATGGCACTGTGCTGGCAGTATGGCACGTGCCGGTCATCATATACAATAAAGATTGAATATATCAGGTTGTAACGAAAGTTTTCCGCCATATCTGCCTGAAAAACTAACTTCTAACTCCTTAGATAACTGTTTTTGAACTTTCGGTACCAAACCTGCACAGTGTCACATGATACAACAATAGTACTAAAAGCTGTACTCATAATTCGTTGATATTATGTAGCTGACTTTTTGCAACACAACTGGAAGTAAATGATGGTTCTAATCCTCTAGAGTGATAGTTCCATTTGAGACACGTTATACATAATGATAACTATATTTTTTTACAGATTTCACAACACAGTGTTATAAAGTAAACCTCTTTCTTTCAAATGCCAAAAATCGTTTGGCAATGTATGAGCAAATACGCCAACGCGAACTGTGTGCTGACGATGTTTGCGGTGGCGGGAAACTTTCGTTACAACCTAATACGTTGATCTATTAGAATGAATTTACGTTTGTAGAATTTGTTTATGTAAGATGTATTTTCTTTGAATCAGAAAAAACTAGGTATTTTATGTTTGAATTGAAGCATTATAGAGAAATTTACAATTTCAGTCGTAAAGAATTATCATCATAGATATATTATAAAGACGTAAAGACTCAAAAACAAGCTGTGGAAACATATGATCACCGGCAGCAGCACTTTGCCCAAATGTGTGAACGTGCAGTTCAAACACAAGCACATGAAACAGATGATTAGTATTTGGAAGGATAACGACATAGAACAGCTAGACGTTGACAAATACTTCGGGTAAACAATCTAAGTATCTACAAAGCTGCCACAAATGAGGATACTTACTATCATAGTTTAAAACTTTTTAACATGGATTGTATTCACCGTGGAGCTTGCATTTTTCTGAAGAGTAAAAACAAAAATTAACCGAAACCATTTTGGGGACTGTAAGATTGATGTAGGACATTCTGAATTTCTTAATGAATTGGAGTGGTTGTTTCTTCGATGTCACCCACATTTCAAAGAATTTCATAAAAGAATTAGAAATTTGAAAGCATACTTTACAATAGCTTTTTTCACAGTATAATACGAATGAAACTATTAACGATTTTGGTGTGTACAGATACGTTGCGAACAGTGTATAACAGACTTGATGATTTTTTTTTTATAAACTTATTTATCTGACAGTTCAACCAACTCAAATTCTTGATGCTGAATTTGAACATTCGCAATATGGACAGATATATTTCTGAAGTAATGAAGACGCTGTTAGTGAATGCATCGCCCAAGATCTTCGCTGATACATTTTCTAATCAGCTACAGAAGAAAAGGAGGCACCTTACGTTAAACTACTTTTTGCTCAACTCTGATATCACCGACCATCGAATAGTTAGCACCCCTCTTCAAAACAAAGTATATGCCATTGTAACATTGAATGCCGCCAAAGCTTACCTGATAATGAATGAGTGATCCAACTGCGACGTAAATCTTTGGCAACCATGAAGATTATTGATACGTGCCAAGGCATTTACGTACTCATAATTTTACACTTAAGGAGCCTTTAGATTCCGAGCATGGCTCAGTAACCTGGTACTGAATGTGATTAAAAAAAATTAAAATTGATGTTTCTAACATCCTTTTTCTGGATGTGATACATTAGAAATACATGGGGAAAATGCACAATTCCAACTGAATGAAAATTTCCAAAACTTATTCTCGGGTGTATTCATAACCCAAATATCAGACGATAACATTACGATAACCTTACGATAACATTACGATAAATTGCGCCAAGCGTTAGAAACATCTCAAAATCTCACATCAACCATTTTATTTTTCGCAAAATTAAAATGTTGCACATTTTATTCTCGGAAAATTTCCAAATCCTATTTTTTTTTTTTTTTTTTTTTTTTTTTTAGTATAAAACATTTCATTCCTGCTCAGATTTCACATACACACGATATTTTAATTAAAAAACAACCTTACAAATAATCTAAAAAAAAACCCTTTTTTATTTTTACTTCAAGAGTCTGAATCATTTAATAAACTTGCCTTATATGGTAACCTAGATATGCTATATTCCCTCTTTTTCCACGGCGGGGTTACAATTGCGAAATGGCGGAGCAAAATTTAGCCTTTTGCGACATGTTTTTTTACAGATATCTCCTAAAATAATTCGAATTTCGAAAAAAATCGCTGGGAGGTATGTCGGGACCCGTCCTAAAGAATTTCTATACAAAATTTGGTAGGTCTACGTTCACCCGTTTCGGAGCTATGCGACGTGTAGACAAACTATGTTATATATATATATAGATGTGTTAATGTGTTTTATTCATCGTTAAAGCGATGTACAAAATGCGAAAATTTCAATGACCTTAAATTTGGTGGAATTTCCCATAGCTTAATTCAATTTACTTAATTTGTTGAAAATTATGAAGATAGATTGGTTAAAATCACCTTCATAACTGCATTATTTCAGCACGGAAAATTAAAATTTAACGCCTAAATGTATCCTAATAAAACCCACACTTGTTTTTAATTATACTATTACCTTACGCTCACTCGGTAAATTGCGCCAAGCGTGAAACTGTGCAAGCCACTATATCCTCAAAAAATCGACATACTAGCCATTTTATTTTCCTCCAAATTAAAAGGTTATGCAGTATAGTCTCGGAAATTTCCAAATCCTTATTTTTTGCGTACAAAACATTTTATTCCTGCTCTGATTTCACAGGCACACGATATTTTCGTAAACAAATAACCTTACGAATATAAACAACCAGAAAAATAAATCTTAAACTCCTGTTATCCACGCTATCGTATTAGCAATTTTAAAATTTATGAACTTTAAGAAATACATTTTGATTTAATCCGTTTTCATGCTTTTTAATTTGACGTGAAAATGACGTAATACTTTATGAAATGCCGTTCTTATGTGTGAAGACAGGCTTTTATTCTGGTTACTGTTTGGTAGAGGAGAGTATTATGGTCAAAGCGCATGGTCAAACTGCATGAGAAACGACTTCGAGAATCTCTCCCGAGCAGCCTTAGCATTTTAATATTATATATAGAAACCCGGTCGACTTTTACGCCCTATTAGAATAACAACAATAAAAAATAATTTTGTTTTCTACTCAAAGTAAAAAGTATGTATTTTTTCCCAAATTCCGAACATTCAAGTCCGATAGGGGGGCGGAAGATATTATCCAATCACAATAATATTTTACAGCATTTTTATCGAATCCAGAGAAAACCCTTTCCGCACTATTAGGACTGGGCTTTCAAAAACTATTTCTTTTCGGCCCGCCCTATTACGCAGTACTGACGTAAGCTATAGAGGTAAATGAGAGATAGGGTGAATAGATAAGATATTCATGCTGTGATCCGAAAGTAATACAATTGATATTATAACCTCGCTCTAACAGGAGGCACTCAGTTGGGGTGTTAGATAGACACTCTTGGCTTTACAATAATTTTAAGATTATTTTTGAAATTAATTTACTGAACAGTATGTGCCAAATGAGTTTTGATCGTCTTCATTGTTCAACAGTAGACTCGTTTCAGCTCGGTTTTGTTTCTAGGACAGAAAGTAAGTCTCCCTAAGTTAGGACTGGACTGCAGGGAGGAAGGGGAACTTGGATGATGTTGCCACACATTCTATGATCAATAACTCCATGAAAAAAGGAGAAGTGTACATGGTTAAAACCTTGCTCCGTTATCCTTTTAATACTAGATGGTTAACATAGTAATCTTGTTGATCCGAGATCTCTGAGCAGAATTATTTTAGAAAAATTATTAAGTCGAGGTTTCCTTCTATCTAACGCATCCTGCCTATACTAACTGCTGCATACCAGAGCGGTATATTGAAAGATGCACCAAAAGTTGTTTTTTTGGGGGTTCACCATTCAGATATAAAGGTAACTCATATTTGGTCCATGGACCGTCTGACATATGTAAACGTGAGAATTGTGTTTAAGCGTAACTATCAATCCTCTAACACCTGTAATAAAAGTATACAATTCGATCAGAATGTTTGCATCCATTTGATAGCTATGTAGGAGGTTGGTGACACATAAAAATTTTCTATTTGAAGGAAAGCTTATTAACATGTCACAGCGCAACAGTCACCCAATTTGAAGTGCACGCGAATCGCACTTTGAAGTCAAATTATTGACGTTCTATACTTTTTTCTTTTACTGTTGTGTTCTGAAAATGACCAACAGTGCGAAAGAACTCTTTTAAAGTTTAATCAGGTTAGTAGAGAAAATATTTTATCGAGAACATTGGTTTTCAGATGGAGTGATTCTATTTAAGAAAAAGAAAAAATATAAATATGAATATCCCAGTATAACTGGGAATTCTAGAATTGGAAATTTGTTGCCAGAATCTACGCTTTAGGAGTCTTAGAATCGGCTCACATTTTCACACCTAAAAATCTGAAAGACCCCGGAGGTGTTAAAGGTCAATTGAACACTTTTTGAAGATGAATTGGTGATGGGAATGTTTTTTTTTTTTTCGAAAAAGAATCGTTCAAGTAATCAGTTTTTGGCAGGTAAAAATGCTATTCTGGCTGATTAACCGATTTATTCCCCATAGTTGAGTTTATGCGACATTTTTCTATTCCATTGACTTAAATGCTGCATGAAAGGATATCATTTTCTGAACTAGGAAGTACCAAAAGAACTTTATCGTCTCCATGATTGAGTTACTCCTCATTAAACATTTATTCCTCATGATTGAGTACGGGTGACAGTTTTTTTTCCATTGACTGAAAATCCAAACAAAAAGGTGTATCAGTTTGGAAATTGTAAAATACTAAAATGAGTGTTATAGTACATTTAAAAATAGTTTTAGTATCCAGTATCCAAGAATGCTACTAATAGTGGGAATGCTCTGCTGAACGCTGTGGGTATTCCGCAGAAAAAGAAAATGCGAAATTTTCATATTAATTGAATACAACATTTTTAAAATCACTCATTTTATTTTGTTCACACGGTTTTTATGCAGCCATTCTGAAAATACGGGAGCTGTATTTACTGTCAGGTATGTGGTCTTGCATGAGAAAAGTCGATGCTTTTTACATCAAAGCAACCTTTGTTCTCCTAAAAATGAACGTCATTCCATTTCACTTTCTAATTGCATGCCAATCACATTATTTAGCATGTATACTAGTTACCTAGTGAATATGAGCCTTTACTTACTACAGAATTATTTCTTCAAATATTTATCATATGACCTCATGCTTCTTGGTTACTATAATAATTTTCTTAAACCCACACTTGAATATCTAAAAGTTCATTTTTACATGAGAATCAATACAATTTTCCATATCAGTATTCAATGTTTGAATAGAGTTTTACCTGTACCCATCCTATTCTCCACCCCCCTGAAAAAAAAATCAACTTTATACTGAAGTAATATGATTGGTTTATTTTCTGTTTTCGATACCAAGCTTGTTACTTGGAAAATCAGCGTCTGATATGAATAAAATGTTTATTTTAGGACTTAAATACCAAGAGTTCGCATGCCAGAAATGCATGCAGCTAAAGTAAATATTTTCATTTTAAACACGCTAACGAAATTGCTAATATGTTCTTTTATAAAGAACTCTAAATTTATTCCAGGGTTACATTTATCAACAATTTAACGTAAGTATTAGGACTCATTTCTTTTTAAATTTTCATTCAATTCTATAAACTATGCATTCAGAATATTTTGCTTTCAAAAATATTTTGTTGCATTCGAAATTGATGCGTTACTGCTTCATTCCGACCCATCTGTGTTGCAATTTAACCGCATTAAAATTTGGTTGCATGTCTAGGATAGTTTTGGTTGTGTGGTATTAAATAAAGAACATGTGTTTGAGCTCATCTGCAATCTAAAATGCATTGGGGATTATTTTCTAATTTTTACTACTTGCTCTATTCAAAGCATTCAAGAACGACTTGTGCACCATCATTTCTCTCAACTAAGTAAGTTTTGCTTACTTAAAAACGGGCAAGTAAGCTGTTGAAGATATGCTATTGGTATAGTATAGTATTGGTATTGGTGATATGCTATTGGTAGCTGTATAAACTTTCTACAAAATATATTTAAAAATTTTAAATGCACTTTTAATTATAAGTGCTCTAAGAACGTAATACGTTCTATTTCTTTTAAGTGTTCCTGTAAAATTACTAACGTAGCAACATAAGTGTTTTCAATAGGGCACAAAGTGTAATACATGCTGAATAAGTATACAGATGTCATAGTAATCTATGCATTTTTACGGCATAGGACAGACAGACCGATAAACAAATCAAAAATATTAACTTCTTTCAATTTTGTCGGAAAATGTTGGATACATGCTTAAAATAATAGAAAAATGGCTTTCAATTCTAAATAGAACCCCAAACAGATGTGTATACCAAAAATTAGAATATTCAATTTTGGAATTGGAATTGTAGTCTGATTGTGTCTGGTTATTCAGAACAAAAATAACTATTTGCCTGTAGCATTTTTCATTATTAAATAAAATTTACATGATGACAAAAGAACCAAAGGCGAAATTGATTCTGGTTTGCTTTATTACACGATTTTTTTTCCTCCTGCAGATCCTCATGCATAACATATTCTATTTTTATCTATGACACGAGCGAGCGTTATATCTACTACGTATAATGCTGATATTATTTTGTTCTCCTGTTCGACCCTGATGAATGACATGTCATTTGTCGAGTGATCAATCAGAGGTAATGCGACTTCAGTAGCAATTTGGTTTGGGTATTCGCTCGCATCTGGATATTAATTTAATTAATGAATTGGCATACCGAGTGATGCATTGTCATATCCACGCACGTGTTTTAAATATACGAGAAAATAATTACCTTGTTTCTTTCCCCTTACTCTAAGGATGAAAAATTTAGTCAATTTTCTTTTTAAAAAGCTTTGATTTATTAGAGAGAGAAATAAAATTTGCTTACATTTTTTTTTCTTCTCGTGAATAAAGTTCCATTATTTATATTTCTCATAAATAGGCAAGTTTTTCAAATATAAACCAGTTTTCAGAGTAATATGATAGAAATATTTTGTCGTACATATTTCAGTTTCTTTTGCTTCTATTTTTAGTTATTTTTCATTTTTAGTTCGAAATCTTTTTGAATACGGTCCATTTCGAATAGCCAGACCTACCACTTGTAGAGGACGCTATTGCTCAAGGTATGATAAGCTCAGGATTAGAACTTTAGACACGAAGCTCTTTGTGACGATTTCCGGATTGAATCTGCAGCAGAGTCTGTTTATCAACAAGGCCATCGGGACATTTCCCAAGGGACCACATAATTTACGGGGCTAAAAGTTGTATAGTAAAGTCTTTAAATTTTTTTAAACAATACTTTTTGAAAAATATTTTACTTTTAAGACTGAAAAAAAAAACTTTTAATTTTTATACAGTCACTGTACACATCTAAAACACTGTTGTATTTTAAGTATGCACTAAAGTGCTATATAGTAAAAGCCTGCCATAGTTCATGCGTCGTCCTTACTTTTCTTCTTTATTCCATTAAGTTATAAAGCGTATCATGAGCTTGCCGTATATTTCTTCATTGTTCCATGAAACACGAAAAAAAATATTAAACATACGTCGAAATAAATATTAAAATCGCTTACACTGTTTTGCAATCTTCGCCAAGCACTCTCTAACCATACTTCGCCTTTATAAATACTGATTGGAAAATACATCGCAATACTCGAGTGTGCCGTGTTTGACATCCTTGTTCCATAAAGCACTTCTTTGGAATTGAAATCTATGTTAAAATCGTCTGCATAAACTGTTTTACTATCTTCACATATATTATAGGTATCTTCTACCTGTACTTTGTAATAAAATGTAGCGTATACTAGATATCGCCGAATTAGATTTACTTTTGCAGACTTATATTTTGGCACCAAGCTTGACGAAAAATAAGTAAAAGCTGCAAAACTTGTCGTCATTCACTATTTTATCCCCCGCCCTCGCGCTACGAAACCCCATCGAAAAATGTAAAGAAAGCACGTCGAAGCAAATCGGTCCACAAATTATGTTGGCAGAAAATACTGTAGTTAACGAAAAGGCACTCTAGTGCTAAAAATTCTTTCAATTTTATATTTTATCACGCTTATTATTGTAGTCTTGCAAAAAATTACGCTAATTTTCAAAATATATTATATTCATGTATGTATTATTTATTTATTTTTTGTTCTTTTTGTTTTCTTAATCCTTTCTATACTATAAATTTCCAGTTAGAATTAAACAATGCACTATTTATTTGTATATAGTCTATGCGTACCGCAGCTTTTGCGCAAATTTCTTTCTTGAAGCCTCTCGTCGAGCAATAATTACCTGAGAAAATGACAAGGGTTCAAACATTTTAATTCGGCCTAACACAACATGGTGATAATCTATTTCGCGAAAATCAGACGCGTGGGTCATTTGTAAACACGTGGAAAGCTCCTGTAAAAGACAATACTTGAAGATTTTAAATCAGCGGTTCTCAACCTTTTTAACGTCGTCCTCCCCTCACATTTTCCAGCATACATTCAGTTTTTTAATTTTTAACAATGAACATAAAGTTTGAATGAGCATTTTAAGCGAAAATGGATATATTTTTGAGTAGAAATGAGCATAAATAAGATGATTTTTTAAAAAACATGCATCCCTACTTGCTCTTTGGTTTTTTTTCGAACCCACCCCCCCCTGCAAACGTTCTGCGCCCCCCTTGGGAGTCACGCCCCAGAGGTTGAGAAACACTGTTTTAAATAATTAGCTGATCAGCGGAAAAACATTCATTGACTAATGTGTATTTTCTTGAGATAAAAGAAAACAATGAGCTAGGGGTACCAACCAGAAAATATCCAATTTTAATGCAATGTGAGCATAGAATTTAGGCACTCTGTTTTGAATATTGAAAATTCAAATAAATATATAAATAAAAAGTATCGATTATTTAAATATAATATAATTCATTTTTTTAAAAATCAGACGTGTGAAATGCAGACTGGTCTAGGGGCAGAAGTTTTAAGTGACCTACGAATTGTTCTATGTAAAAAATTCTTCAAATAATTAAATAACTTTGTATTATAAAAAAGGCAAACTCTATGCTTCATATAAAACTTCAATATTACAAGTGTTGAGGACAAAAAGGAATTTACAGTGGCCATCACATTCTAAGAGTATCAAGTAACATATATGTGTGTTAAGTAACTATTCAGGTGTCGTGAACAAGCTAGATTATAAAAGTGAACATAATGTTTTTCTGTCACGCTAATCTAAATGAGAAAACTTTAAACCTGCTCTTAAAAAGTGTACTCAGATTGACTTTTGCTGCTGTTTCTTTTTTTTCCCTTTCGTTCTTTATTTATTTATAATGCTCTAAATTTAAACTGTTCCATTCTTCACAGCTTTTGCTGAGTTGCAGAAATGCTAAGGAAAAGAAGAAAGAATTAGGAACATTCAGAGACATTAGAAGACTGTATAAAAACAATTATACGATGTTGCCTGCATTACATTTAAAAAAGAAATTGCAGACTAAAGGTTGCAGATTCTATCAGCAGATTTTATCATTATTTATATAGTGAGAATGATGTGGAAATCCACTTTATACTTTCAGTAAAATACGCAAAAAATCTATTACTAGAAGCTCTATGTTATTATTTTTGAACTCAATAAAAATATTTTCTTTTCATTTATATTCATAGCAAAAACATGGTAGAGAACCGGAATATTTTACAATCATTTAATTTTCGATAAAATAGCATGGAGGAAATAGTAACTGAAATATGCTTCAGAGAAATTTAATTGCTTTGTTAACAGCAAGTTTTATTATTTTTTATTATCTTTCAAGGGAAGGGGAGTGGAGGGGCTCATTTTTTTTCTTACGATGCTCTGGATCTTAAATTTTAATTTGCAAATATCAGCTAAATGTGTGAGTAATCACTCTTTCGCCTGTCTTTTTCGAATTTCAAATTTAATTAGAAATATAGCCTAGAGACAAGGTAAAAAGTAGTTCGTTATACAAACATCTGTCCCCTAGAATCTCTCTGCTGTTCAGTTTGTAAATTTATTGATTTTGCTCCAGTATTTAAGAGTATTTTATAGTTTTATGAAATAATACATTTGTATTTAGAATTTGATGCAATGAAAATCTTTTGATTTGAAATCCGTTAGAGATATCCCAACGTGAGAGATGACCAACAGAAATGTTCTTTTTTTAAATATTCACTGGGAAGTTATGTTTCTGTTAATTTAATTCGAATGACGTTCGGGGGCAACATAACACAAGTGAAAGAGTGAAAAATTAAGTCATTTTAATTATGGTGCTAATTTTTTATAGCAGACTCATATATCACACAAAAACATTATATTTTATGAATTTTTATTTACATTTGTTGTATCATTCAGTAAAACTGTGGGAAATTTTGCTCGAGCTGAAGAAGAAAACATGTACTGGAAAATGAGAAATATGAGAGCTCGTTATAACAGTGAGATGTACGAGGATTTCAAAAATTTAAGTCAGTTTTATATTAAAAATTATGGGACTGTTTTGTTTTCACGCCTGATAAAGCTGGCTTTGAAAATGTATATTTTATGTTAGAGTAATAAAGATTTTTATTTAAGTCCCATAAATCGATTTGCCTTTTTAGCACGCTTTTATTAGCCTCACCTGTATGTATCTTGTATGTTTGTAACCGACTCCTTTAGACTCGATTTTGACCCACTTTAAACGGACAGATTTAATTCAAACTTTGTACATTTATCAAGAACAGGTGACAATACAATAATTTTATAAGTTTATCTCATTATCCTGATCAGGATCGCCAGGAATAAATAATTTCCTCATTTCTTATCCTTATTGAAAGTAGAACACTTCCAAATATTACAGTCTTTAGAAAACCTTTTCTTACTGTGGCCGTGATCGTATAGTAGTTAGCACATTGCGTTGTGGCCGCAATGACCTAAGATCGAATCCTGGTCACGGCAATATTTTTATATTTACAAAATATTGTCATCCATCACATTATGGAAGAGTTGAGTACAAGAACATGTTAAGGCCATTCTTTTTAACACGCTTTTATTTGTTGATTAGAGACCTATTTTTCCTTTTTAGTGAGGAAGGTAACATTTAACTGCAGGTTGATTAATACTTTGGTGCACAGCAGGGGCGTAGCCAGAGGGGGGAGGGCTCAGGGGGCTAAATCGGACCCATTACTTAGCTTACAATTTGATATTTAGCTTACAATTGAACTTTAGCTTTAAATTTGATACCCAGCCCACCCCGAAATAAAATCCTGGCTACGCCACTGGTGCACAGTGAAAATAAATTATCTCACAGTTTGTACTTTCCAACTTAGTGCTCCTTAGTGTCTTATCAGAGATATCGAAAATTAAAAATAAATTTTAAATACATACAGTTTAAAAAACCTAAAAAACACGCTTTTATAGCAAATCGAACTAAAAAGTGAAAAATAAATATGTAGTTTAAAAAACCAAAAAACACGCTTTAGTGATAAATTGAACTAACTAAAAAGCGAAAAATAATTCTTAATATAGAAATAAATTAATGAACGAAAAATAGTATTATTGTGAAGAAAGCGTGGGGTGCTCCAAATATGAGTTCTTGAGAATATTCGATTGGTACGATTAGTACAAAAATGATACAAAAAATATAGCACAAAGCACCCCACGCTTTTTTCACAATAATACTATTTTTCGTTTATTAATTTATTTCAATATTAAGAATTATTTTTCGCTTTTGAGTTAGTTAAATTTATCACTAAAGCGTGTTTTTTTGGTTTTTTAAACTACATATTTTTTTTTTTTTAAAGAAAGCTAAGAACCCGTACTCCGAGATACGGAGGTTTCGGTTTCCCCTTTGTTTTCTTATGGCGGTTCTAGAAATCTCGAGAAATATTGGTCGTAGGCCATCGGTAACTTCACTTTTGGGGACATATTTTTGGGGCGCTTTTTGGCAACATTTTGGTCATTTCCTACGCATAATAACCTAACATTTCTCTTCTATGACGTAATAATTTTCGCTTTTTAGTTAGTTCAATTTATCACTAAAGCGTGTTTTTTTGGTTTTTTAAACTACATATTTTTTTTTAAAGGAAGCTAAGAACCCGTACTCCGAGATACGGAGGTTTCGGTTTCCCCTTTGTTTTCTTATGGCGGTTCTAGAAATCTCGAGAAATATTGGTCGTAGGCCATCGGTAACTTCACTTTTGGGGACTTATTTTTGGGGCGCTTTTTGGCAACATTTTGGTCATTTCCTACGCATAATAACATAACATTTCTCTTCTATGACGTAATACAAATTCCCGTTTTATTGGAATCCTCGAGAAATAGACTCATCTAGAAGTTTCTCGTGTTTTCCGTGCCACCTATAAATATAAGCATTTCAGAGGCCCCAGTTCAGTATGAGTTGAGCACCCGTTGTGTGAACGCTCGCTTTGCTATAGACGCAGTCTTTTGGCTTGCTCTTCGAAGCTGATTTTTAAGAACTGTGCGTAAATTCTTCATTGCTGTGTGTTAATGGATTGTGTACGATATCCCTTGAATATTTCGACTGAATTTTTGCCTGTGGAAGTGTTTTATTTTGTGTAAGAAATACAGCATTTGTGAGAGCTTCTAATCTAAGCGGACTGTTAAAAGCACACAGGGGCGGATCCAGAGAAATCATCTAGGGGTTTTTCATTAGGATGATACATTGATTCCCTAATACTTTTTCTCCCAATGTGTAATTAGACATGGTATATCAGAACTAAATAAGTATGTTGTCTGCTGCAAGAACCGTCGAAGAAAACTCTGAAAGGGGAGGGGGGGGCAGAGCTATCGTGCGCCCTATACCGATCAAGTTACGGCCGATGCTCATAAGCTACGTGTTTTATGTGTTTCAATGGACGACGGGACGTATACGGGAAAAAAATGTTCCGTTGCTCTCTCCATTGTGTTGGGGGACAGTGTTTTAAGTTTAACACATTAATCTTTTGTTGATAGATCCCGACTGGCTACTAAAAGCCGTAAATTTCGCCAGAAAAATGTCGCCTTAACTCCTGTAGTGACGACAAGACGTGGCTAATCAACAACGGCAATTATTAATTGTGTTGTTCGCGGGCCCTACCCATTAACATTTTAGTGTGTACAGAGTACAACTGCTGAATGCAATATTGAACCCATTTCATAGCCACCGTGCAATATACGGTGTTCAAAGTATACATTTTCGCATTTTAGGATGGCATTAACTTTTCCAGTTTAAGTAATTCCCATCCTTTTCAGTGAGGACTGTAGTAAACAAACCTCAATTGCTATTTCAACTATTATCACTATTACCTTGCTATTTACAATTTGAGCTTTCTTTTTTAAAACCAGACCAGCTACACATTGCCAGGTACTCGTTTTGTCTGATATCTTAGAATATGTTTTACTTTTATAATGAGGATTTGTACCCATACGTCTGGGTGGTGTGGACAACTTATGAGAGCAGTTGAAAGAATGAAAGCTGTACAAATTGCAGAGGGTTGGATTGTTCATCTATGCTTTTGGGATCTGCCAATAATTGCAATTTGCATGTATCATGTGACACGACCTCAAAAGTTAATAGAAGGGGCTGATGCAGCCCAGCAGCGATTTTTTCGCGTGACAGCAACTGCCAAGGAAAGATGTATCGAATCACTCAATAAAATAATGTAACCACAGTTCGACTGATTCTTCCACTGACAGTCATAGCGGCCAAAGGATTTTCACAGCTCGCTCCAGGGCTTTGCCGGCTAGCAAAGACCGGCCAGGATCCCACAATAACGGCCCTTAGCCAGAGACCCGAGCCGCCTCTCCTAATGCCCAACCCCGAGAATGGGTCTCAAACAGCCTCGCGTCCTCCGGCACACGACTACACCTTCCCGTAGCCGTTTAATGCTACACACAAGAATAACATTTCCCTTTACACTTTGGAAGGTGCGTGGTTCAAAACCAGTTCGCGTCCGCCGACCTAACTGTTCGGAGTTTTCCGTGCTTTCCTCCGAAACTTAGAGTAAATAGGTTAGGCCCCTTAGAAAGAACCCCACGGAGTGCACCCCACTCATCGGCTTAGATTCCATGTGCAGATAATTGGCCGTAATCCTACAGCACGAAAACCAAGCCTTTACACTTTACATTCTTAGAACTGTGAATATATTTCTTGATATATTGGCGTGTTTAAAGATGTTGCTTCTATTATCATTGTATTATTTTATTATCCACAAAAAATTATTTTAAGTTACCTTTAAAAAAGCTAGTAAAAACAAGCAATACAATAAAATTAGGTTTCATGAAAATCAAAATGAGTCAGTTGTTTCATTTTTCGCCTTCCCGTTATTCTTTCTTCCAGATTTTCTCAAATGTGAAATGCGTCAGCTTCCATTTTATGAATTTTTCTAGCTAACCAGCCGAAGCCTGAAAATTTTGCATTCCAAATTTTTCTGCCAGAATAACAGCACTGCAGTAATTGCTTGATTTTATTTTATTTTGGTAATACGAACAATTATCTACATGAGGGATCTAGGCCGAGTACGGGGTGCCCCACGGGGGGGGGGGTTCTAAGGGGTCTTAATCCGTATTTATGAGAAGCTTCGGAGAAAACTGTACAAGACTCCGAACAGCTAGATTCACGGACGCGCCCTGAGTTTGAACCAGGCACTTTTCTTCTCCCAGTTGCGAGCGGTATGCGCTTAGCCACTCATCGGGCCCCCAGAAAGTGGAGTTATGTGATATGTGATGTTATGTGGCAAGCCTATACTAGAGGCATCTGCATTCTGGGGCTGTTGTTTTGGTCGGAGGATTTTTTCAGAGGTTTTGACGCGTATTCACGTTAAATCTGTAGAAAGCCATCTCCAAAAACTCCAGATAGTTAGATCGAGAGCCGCGCGGTAGGCCCAAACGTGGGGTTTCCGTGCTCGTAGCGTACGTGCTCATAGCGTACACCCCATCAAGGGTGCTCGTAGCGTACATATGGTGCTCATAGCGTACATCATCCCCGCCACCTGTTTGCACCACAGTAATAATTGAAAAGAAGAAATAAAAAGGCAAATCCGGCTAAATATAGATCTACTTTAGTAGCGGCCATTTTAGTCCACAGAATCGTAGATTTCATTACTACTATTTATTTTCAACAAATAAGTTGAAGTTTAAATTAAGTCAAGCAAATAGTCATTGTAAATTTTGTTTTTATTTAAGGAACTGTTTTACGGCCGATTCCCAATTATAATGAAATGTTTAAAATAAAAGAATGTATCTAGCAGTGTATATTTCAGAATTTCTTTTAGCATGTTCGAATACTGGGTAGAGCTTCAAATATTAAAAACAATGCTGGCTATAAAGCATTAAAGTAAAACAAAAGGTATCTCAGACCCCCCCCCCTCCAAAAAAAATGAAAAAGAAAGGTGTTCTTGCAATATGAATGAGGAGTAGGAAAGGCTTAGGGAAAAACATTGGTTAGCTCAAAATTCATTAACCCATTTATGCCTAGTGTCCCTTTTTTGGGAAGGCATTTTCGCTATCAGTCGAAAACGTTATCTATTTTTCTTGACTCTATTCAGGAGTATTGAACCTCAACTCTACAAAATATTTCAACACGACCCAATAAGATGTTGAACTTTCAATTTCTTTGCATAATGATTTTAAAAGAAATCATCCCTTGTTGAAGTAGTTTACGCCAGAAATTTATCTATTATTGTTGGAATTAGCAAAAATCGAAGAAAGTTGCAAAAATAATCTAGGCACAAATGGGTTATATATATACTTTTTTTTCACATAACCCATAAGACAATTGCGTATTATTAGATTCATGAAAGTCTCAGACGGTACATTACAAAAATTTTAAATACTTTTTAATATCGGTGCTGTGGCGGACTCTTTCCCGTACCAAGAAGGGATGATATGATATATTAATTCTTAATAAAAATAATGAATAGATTAATCATTTTATACTAACTTGCTTAACAAATGCAATGAACGGAGTAGCAACTGAATAATTAATAAAGTAATAATTAACAGTATCATAGGCGCACCAACGGAGGGGGCTATGGGGAATAAAGCCCTCCAAAGCGACCCGAAGATTTAGATCTGAACCCCCCTCCCCCGAAGATTTAGATCTGAAAAGCTTCGAACATTGTTGCAAAATAATTAAAATATTTTATGTTTTAAAAATTGTCTTTAATAAATGTTTTAAAATTTGTTAGAATACTTTTAAAAAGGACGTTGGTTTTTAAATATTTGCAGTTAGTGTGACACATGTACTACAGTAATTTTTTACAATAGTGTTTAATACAGTAATTTTTTGTTACAGTGTCAATGAAAATATCAGATAATTGGTTATGACTTTATAACATGGTACGTTGATAGTGGGCTTGTGTTCTACGGGCAATTGATACAGAAAATTTCGACGTTATAAGGGAGTAATAACTATAATCGAAGTCACTATAACCGAAATAAAAATATTGTTTTTCAATAAAGTATTTGTAGCTCTACCCTTAAACCAAAATCCTGCGTGCGCCACCGAACAGTATTAATAATTAATAAACATTAGTATGACAGAGTTTAAATAACAATATATTTTAAAATGATGTTTTTTAATCATTTTAAGTGTGTGTGTGTGGTTTCTAGTATAATAGATTATGTACACAGATTGCTCATACACCTTTAAACAAGAGAACAACAACGTTAAACGATTTGTATGTCCAAAATCCCCATTGCTTGATGACCAGCAACTCAATTTTCTTGCTAAAGAAGGGTGGTTTTTTCCCCATATATTTTTGTTTTCTAAACTACGATTTTGTGGACTAAAATGGCCGCTACTAAATTAGGTCTACATTTAGCCGGATTTGCTGTGGTGAAAACGAAAACAGGTGGCGGGGGAGATGTACGCTACGAGCACCATATGTACGCTACAAGCACCCTTAGTGGGGTGTACGCTATGAGCACGTACGCTACGACCACGACACCAACGCGGGACCTTCACGCTTCAACCATCTATCATGTCGAGTGTCTTATCAACTCGGCCATGGTGGGGCCCAGAAATTAGAATGTTGGATGCTCTTGCTTCATGCAACCATTTGCATGCAGAAGTGCCTTAGTAAACTCTTCCAATCGGCCACATTGACTTTCCGGCCGTTTGGATTTGGATCCCGAACTAAATTTTTGCGCTGCTTCAAGAATTTTATCTTTGCTTCTAAAATAGCTTTGAGAATACACTCAGGTTGTTGAGATTGTCTTGCGAATTGCACTTTTGACATTCCCCGACACTTTTTTCCCCCACTCTTAAAAAATTTTCCCTTGTTCCTGTAGCCTAAGATGAAAAAAAAATCGTTGTTAAACAGAAACGACGTCGTCTTTGAATAGAAATTTTTACGTTGGAGTTGCTGGGACTTTGAAATATCGTCTTTAGAAAGAGATCGTCGTTAAACAGAGAGTCAACTGTATATACAGTGCTACTTTTTAAAATTTCAGTTCATGTGAAAATTTACAATTTTTTTAAAAAACTTCTTTAATCCATAGTGTATTCTAGCTCTGGGGGGGGGCTCGAGCCCCCAGAGCCCCCCCCCCCGTGGATCCGCCACTGAAAGCACATTACTGTTAGATTGTGCTTGTGAATCTTGTACAGCTGATTGTTCGACGAAGTGCTACAAGCAATAAAGTTCGTTTTCCATCCTGACAAACGGACTTTTTACTTGAACTTTCTACACCAATTGGACTTTAGTACGAAGAACCCAGGCAACTTGCAGAGGTTTCTGCGACAATATTATACGCAGACTTATGAAAATAAGCAATCCCTAGAAAAGGCAATTGGAGTGTCGTTAGTTTCATTACTATGGCAAGAAATTTTCTTCCCATATATTAGTTTATATCATTTGTGGCTAAGAAAAAGTCACAGCGTCATGCTATTTCTTCCAATCATTTGTTATAAAGCTGTATAATGTTGAAAAATTTAGACATAAGAATACCAGTTATGTCCAAAAATGTTTAACAGTCAATGCGTTTGGCATGATTAACGTTTCTTCTTGAAATATGTTTTAATAATTCCAGTTTATTTGTATTAGAAACCCATCTAATGAAAAAAAAAATCGGAAAAGAAGTTGCTACTCTACTCAATTTCATACGTATACATTAAAGTATACATACATATGTATTCCTTCGGTTTCAAATCGATGCTAAACTTCAAAGAGAGTCAAAGCAGTCGTCTTCAAACGATTCAAAGCAGTGAGTTTCTCCTCATTTATCTTTTCGAAATATCTCAACATCACACGGTTAAACGACTTTTGTCTACCAAACATAAAATTTTTGTGAAGAATTTTCACTTAATGGAAACTGTCTAATTTTTTAGAATTACTTTTGGAATAAAATACATTTCATCAGAATTATAATACTATACGTCATTAATCGCAATATCAGGGCTGTATTTTAAGGCATTCATATTATAAGTAATTTAAGCAAATCTTTACTTTCTTGCATAATATATGATTATTTATAAATTCAGTTATATTTTTGTAAGTTATAATTAGAGGTGCTAATCCTTTACCGATATTGCTGTTGTTATAAAGTGGAGCAGAAATCTGCAGTACTTGTCCATATTTAAGAGAAAGCCAATTGATGTCATATTTGATGAATTAAATACATTTAAAAGTGTACCAAATATCGCGTGTTAATAACTAGTGATACTTGGATTTAAATAAAACAGAAATAGTCCTAATCTCTAGTATTTATATGTTTTATTTTATTAAAACTCTTCAATAATATTTTGAACATTTATTAAAACTCTACAATAATATTTTGAAAATGATTGCAAAGCATTCCACCGTTGTAGATATCGGGGAACCAGAAAGTAATATCGTTTTAATCATATAAAATCATTTTGCCTAGAGTAAACTCTAACAACAGGAAATTGGCATGTATTTTATAATATTTGTACCATGTAGGGTACCAAAATATTATTTTCTTATTTCAAAGAAAAGTTATTGCAAAGTTCATAAATCGAAGTTATTCATAAAGTTCTTGTTGTAATGTATAATGCAAACAAATTTCTAGTTTTCAATTTCAAGGCATTTGAAATTCTTTCCCTGAAAGGACGAATATGGACTGCAAAACTTTTCCTCACATATCTTTCGTGACGTAAAAAAAAACATGTTGTCAACGAAATTTTTTTAAATGTTACAAATATGAATACGTTATTTAGGTAGAACTGATTTTTTCCATAAAAATGTTGTTAAAATTTTATTTCTTTGAATTTTATTTGTTTGAATCATGCAAAAAGCGAGGTTGTTTAACGTTGTCTCGCATTTAGTCTGCTACATGAAATAAAATGTTCAATTGTATTTTTGTTTTATGCCTATACTAGCCGCCTCCGGCGACGAGATGGTTCGCCATCTTAATAAATCTTCTCTTCCTCACTGGCTTCCTTGGCACTGAAATCGCTCACATTCTGAATGGAATTTAAAATTAAGATGGTTACAAATAGGAGCGGCCCTACGGTAAGTGTCGCCCCATGCTAATGCAAAAATGACGCCTCCTTTTATGCTTTACTTAGCTTCTGAGTTCGAAATGACCCCCTTCAAAGCCGGCGCCCAGATGCGATGCTTACCGTATCGGTCCGCCCTGGTTACAATAATAAGTTGGTTAAATGATAAAAACCTACAAAAAGGAACAAATTATTTTCGTGCTATATTAATCCTGAAGATAGCTTCTGAATATATTGGTCTTAATCAAAAAAAAAAAAGGAAAGGAAAAAAAAAAAAAAAAGGTGAGGAAATCCGAAACACTTTCAGATTTTAAATACGCACTAAAGAGCTATATATTAAAAGCGCATTATAATCCGTGGCTCTTCCCTATTTTCTTTCCTTATTCCATTAAAATGGAAAGTATATCATTTTTCATCAGTGTGATTAAACAAAATTAAAATTGATATTTCTAACATCCTTTTTCTGTATGTAATACATTAGAAATAGATGGGTAAAAGCTGCGCAGAAAAATGCACATTTCGAACTCAATGAAACTTTCAAAAACTTATTCAGGTGTATTCGTAATCGAAGTATCAGACGATAAAATGACGATAGATTGCACCAAGCGCTAGAATCACATCTTCTCAAAATCGCACATGAGCCATTTTATTTTTCGCGAAAGTAAAATGTTGCACGTTTTAGTCTCGGAATATTTCCAAATCCTATTTTTCTTTTGAGTAGAAAACATTTCATCCCTGTTCTGATTTCATATGCACACGATATTTTAATTAAAAAATAACCGTACAGATAATAAAAAAATCGTTATTCTTTCATTTTTACTTCAAGAGTCTGAATTATTTAATAAACTTGCCAAATATGGCAACCTAGATATGCTTAATTCTCACTTTTTCCACTGCGGGGTTACAACTGCGAAATGGCGAAGATCAAAAATTAGCCTTTTTGTGACACGTTTTTTATCGATATCTCCTAAAATAATTCGAATTTCTTAAAAATCGCTTCGACTTATGTCGAGACCCGTCCGAAGAATTTCCATACAAAATTTTGTAGGTGTAGGATCAGCCGTCTAGGAGCTACGCGAGACGCAGACAAACTAACTAACTAACATTTTACAGTTTGTTTTATTTATATAGATGTGCATCACATTGTTATACCAATGCCGATAGTTTTGTAAAAATCAAGTTTTCGTAAAAAAGACGACAATCACTGCATATCTCATTAAATTTCAGTTTGGTGGTGTGAGGGGTTGTTCTAAACCATTCTAGTTTAGTTTTTAGAACTCACTACAGTAAATTGTTAAATTGAGAGCGACTTACAGCTCTCAAGAAAGATTCAGCCAAGTAAAATGTCTTTCAATTTGAGTTTTTGTTTTTTAATTAAGCTGTAATTTGGATCTAAAATTTTAAATTTTAATATCAAAAAAGACCTTTTAAGAAATCATGTGACGACTAGTCCGTTAAAAAGACATTATCGGGCATGTGACTTAGCAGCCTCTCACACATTAAACATATTTATTCTATAAACTTCCTTCTTGTACCATGGTAAGGTCAGTGATAAATTTTAGTTGTACAAAACAGTCAAGTAAAGAGAAGTCAGCAAGATTTTAGCGAATAAAAACATCACTGAATGGGACTGGCATGGTAACTCGCAGGACATGAACCCAGTAGCCCTTTAAGCCCTGACCTACAGAATAGTGTAGGTGATCCACATCCTCTCAAAAAGTACTCGAGCGTCAGTCGTATTCTTCAAGACGATTTCATATACAATATATATTCGCTTTTATTCGTCATAAGAAGCAGATCATGTATAAAATAATAATTTCTTATATTTCTTTGGTTTTGTGTGCTATTAGAAAAATATTCATTAGCTATTCACAAAACTATAATAGGAAATTAATCTTACACTCAAATACATTATTATGCGAATATAGCAAAAAGTCCAGGTATTAAATGAACAGAAAATGTATGGAAGCTCATGGAACACGAGATCAGTAGACAGGTAAAGATAACAACGGAAGATCTTACATAGAAGCTGATTAAAGTCTGACATTGTGTAGGCTTGCCATTAAACACCCCCAGGAAGCGATACGAAGTTGTGCAGATAGCATGCCACACAGAATAGCAGTTCTCATTACAGCAAAAGGACACGACACAAAGTATCGATTTTTTGAAAAATGTAAATCGTGTGAGTGCATAGTTATATATTTTTATTATGAAAATATTTTACATTAAAAATTACATGGAATCACAAGCACTGTTAAACCGTAGCTTAATGATTCATATGTAATAAAAGTTTACCTATCTGACCCCATTAAAAAACTGTGTGAAAACAACAAAATAGACATAATTTTGACTAAGACTTACGGTGTCTTTTCATGAAATGATCGCTCTTGTGAAAAAAAAAAAAAAAAAAACTCGACCCCGAAGACTGGTAGCGTTTTTATCGGATGAACTTGTATTTTTTTTTTTTTTTCAGTTTTAATACAATATCTAACATTTACACGTGTAATCAAAGTTATGGACTACTGCTCATTAATCTTTTCGAAGTATCTTAATATCACACGCTTAAATGACCCTTCTATAACCAGAGTGCTGTCTTCTCTTCGTGATTGATTTTCCCTTAATGGAAAAACTGCCTAATTTGTGCTAACAATGTATTTGAGACCAAATACTTTTTCAAGTATAATGCTTATAAAACAGTTAATAAATCTCGCACATACTTTTAGAAAAGCCATTACATGATGAAGTAATAAAGTGGATCTTTTGCCTTACTGGATTACTTTTGCTTTTTCGTAACTTAATTAACGCTTTTAAGTTGCATTTCTACTACACTGATGCTCCTTTGCTTCATTGTGCTTTGAGCTACTAGCGCTGAAATAAAAGATTTATTTCGCTGCCTCAATTATATTCCAATTTTTTCGAATGTTTGTCTCTAGACTTATTTATTGTCATCGTAAATGGAAGTATAATTGAAATTTCCCTTTTTTTAATTTAAATGGGGAGGGGGGTTAAAATTGCTCTGGAGTAAGTTGTACGTGGGGCATATTCCGATTTTTCCTTTTATTTGGAATCCGCATTTTCCCACTACATGCGAATCCAGTTAAAACGTCACAATCAAGAGCATTTCGGTGCATAAACATCATGCGCATTTCTTGTTCCATTGATTAATGATTCTTTTGTATTTTAGTATTTGAACAGTAAAACTATGCAATTAACTCTCAACAGTAACACATATGATGGCAACAGGGGCCGATTTGCCTAGTCGGGGGATCTGAGCGAAAGCTTCATTGGAGGCCCCCTCTTTCAAAAACTTTTATACCGTACAAAACAATTTTCCTATCCCACACTATAAAAAAGGGTTGTATATCAACATAAAAATGATAGCACTACTCAACAGCCATTTAGCCTCTGAGATGTGATATATCAATTTGTATGTATTTTGGAATGTAGAGTCTGAATCTCTCTACCTTTCAAAAAGGTTCTAGAAATTTTAATGATTTTTATCTTTTTATTTTCATTATTTCACTGCTTTCTGTTCTTTTATTTTAATGTTTTGCTTTAAAATTTTTGTTTGATACAAGAGTGCTATAAAATCCACAAATTTTCACTTCATGGCAAATGTCACACAGAAGGCGTTATTAATTGATGGACAGTTAATCCAGTAGTTCGACATGAATATTATGAATGAAACACGCATGGTGCAATTACTATCGTAAATATCTCAGCCTAAGAATGTATGTACTGTGTAAGAATGTGTGAGATTTTTAATAAGTGAGTGCTGAAATAAAAGAGCATTAAGAGCATATATATATATTTTTAAGATATATATATATATATTTTTAAATTGTTGTATTCATATATTTAAAATTTATATTTACTAAAAATGACATCTACTAAACATTGTTGTTGTCTTAACCACCCAGACAATTTTTGTTAAGTCTGTAGGAAATTCACACTAAAAGTAAAAAAAAAAAAGAAAGAAAGAAAAAAGAAGAAGAAAATGCTATTTGGTTAAGAAGGTCTATAATTTGTATTTTGATTGTCTTGTTGGTGAGCAAGATAGAATGTTGCGCCTCATATTGCCTGCATAACATGTAATACTACTTTAACCAAATGGTTAAAAGGAAAACGCCGAGCTATGCAATTCGCTATTCCTATGGTGTGGTGTTAGCCCAAAGACCATTTTACAGACAATTTCTTTATTCTCACTAATATTTCAGGACATTCTTTACCAAAACTAGATATAAAATAAACTTTCCAAATGTATCTTCAGTGTATTTGCCAATGACCATTGATGAAAGGTTTGCCTGTTCCTGCCTGTAACTTGCAAGGCATAAAATCAGAAACAGCGTCAAGTTAATCTGAAGGCAATGATCAAGAATATGTAGAAGAGTACTCCGTATAAATCTTACGATTCTTCGGTTCAGATCTTTAATCAAAAGATGAGCGATTGGGTTCCCAATCTGAAACTTTCAAAACAGCAAGCTGAACCTTTGGAGTCGAGACTGCAACAACGAAACCTTCTAGCTTCAGGTACAAAAATTTCCTATTTTAAATCAATAGTTACTTCATTTGCTGAATATTTCGACATGCAGAATTCAATGTGTGCAGAAATGTCAATGGTCTGCTGATGCAGTTAGGTGTAGTAAATAACTCTCAGAATAGAGACTATATATTGATTCTAGTAAAACCAGGTTGAAAGCAGCAATACTGCATAATGGCAATACTTTTACATCTTTGCCTAGCTCATGCTGTAGACATGAAAGCAAATTATGAAACTATGGGGAATATACAGTAAAGAAGCGTCTTATAAGGAAATCGTATATAACTGGAAAGTAAAATGTGAAATATACTCCACTGGTTGAGCTCAATAAAATCATTTTGCGTCTGCTTCTTGTCAAGTTGGGTCTTATGAAGAAATTTGTTAAAGCTCTGGCAAATGAAGTTAGAACTTCAATCATTTGAAAGAAAAGTTTCCCAAACTGAGTAAAGCCAAGTTAAAGGAGGTATATTTATTGGACCACGCATAACGAAAAATTGTTGTGTGATCCGTACTTTGATATGAAACTGACAAATATCGAATTAGCGACTTGGTCCTCATTCAAAGCAAGAGTGAAGGGTTTTTTGACAACAAAAAAGATTATAACTATGTTGGCAATGTGTTAAAGGTCTGTCGGAAAAATATAAGAACATGGAGTGTAGAACGTCTCTTGAAATTCATTTTTTACATTCGCTCCTCGATTTCTTCCCCCGAGATATTCACTAAGACATTCTTACGATGGAATTCCATTATCAAAGTCACTTCAACTCTTCAGTGATGAGGAACTACTGATGGGGTCTTGTTAAGGAGAGTAATGAAATGACAAACAAAAGAAAGGCATCGCTCTCAGATTTTCCAAAGAAAGAAGATTAAAGTTGAAAATATGCTTTAAGTAACTTAGATCTTCTTTTTTTGGCGTCATGCTTATGTATATATATAAAATCTTATTGAATTATGAAGTTCTTAATAAGCATTTCTTGTTAAATTCTGTCAAATTTTGACAGTATTGCTTCTGATTCTGCTGTGTCTCAAGGAAATGAGACATGATAGACATAAATTGATTTTACCAGTGAATTCCCAATTTACAAACCAGAGGCAGAAAAAAGTTTAAATTTGTAGACTAGTGTTATTTAAACACGATGCAAAGTGAGATGAAATGGTTCGATCGACAATAATATTATTATGAAGGATAATAGCATTTCAATTATATTATTTAATATTCAATCGTTAATATCATTCCGCATTTTTTTCAAGTTACATGCTTCACAGTATTTAAGTCAGAGTTTCTCAAAGTGTGTTCGCGGAAACTTAGGGTTCCGCAACTACCCTCTAGGGGCTCCAAGGGAAACTTTAAAATACCATCGAAATCTTTAAAGAAAATCCGTAAATTATATCTCTAGCCTAAATTTTCACGCAGCTCTTATATAGAATTAACCTCTCAGAGACGGCGGGATTACGGGAATTCCAGATATATTTTGGACTAAAAACGGCTATCGGAATCTCTGTTGTCGCGAGAATTCCTCCCTTACCTATGTACATTCAAAACAGATGTCCTTTGTGAGGGCTTAGCACGCCATTTTCCTGCATTCATCAAAGAAAACTAAACACCAAAATAATTTGGATGCGGAGCATGATATGAAAGTAAAATTATCTTCAATACAACAAAATTTTGAACAACTTTGTGATAGTCATAAACAAACTGATACCACCACAAACTGAAACCACATATACTTTTCTTCAATTTGCCGTATAAATTCATTGAAAATTTCGGGGCTGCACGTCAGCTTTTGTAAGTATTATATCTACACTTTTATACTGCTTTAAACTGTTTAGATTTTATGTCTGTCCAATCAGTGATAAATAATAGACCCTTAGTTTTTCCTTAAGTAATATTTATCCAAGGGTTTCGTTCGTAAGCACGCGGAAAGAAACGAGTTCCGTGGGAAAGTTTGAGAACTACTGATGTAAGTCCTTATTTTCCTAATGCTTACAGGGACGTACCCCAAAAATATTTCGGGGAAGATCCAAAATTTTGGAGGGGGACCAAACGGTGAAAACGGCTGAGATTTTCAAAAACACACTTTATCATTATTATTTTGTTAACAAAATTTAAAATTTCGAGGGGAGGACCGGACCCTTTGGTCTGCCTCCTCTGAGTACGGCTTTGAATGCTTCTATCAGAGCATTTATTTATAATGAAATAGATCTTCACTTCATTCCACTTAGGAAGATATTTCCTTTTACTAGTTCCGATTGAAAATCAGCTCTTTCCTCGTGATCAGCAAAAAACCCTACATAGGCCACGCCCAAATGATGAGTTTAACTGACTGATTAACTGACGGAGACTAAACCGTTTAGCTAAAAAAATAGTGTGCATATAATACTGGCTATGAAATAGTAACTTTTAACAGAGGCAGTCCTAGGGTAGAGCCAACGGTGGGACCACCGCTGGTGTCAAAATACATTACTATCTAACTATATATATATATATATATATAGATACAAATTTTTAAACTCAAAGGACAATTTGTAGGTCCCCTTTTTGTTGAGGGCCCGGCCGCTTTCCCAAATGCTCTGCCGGAAATCCGGCGCAAGATGGCAAGCTATGATACTTTCCGGTTAGCTTGACATAAATCCAGCCAACAATTCTTTCTTGGCGACGTTAAAGCACTATTACTAAAACATCACCGTTCCATAAAACATGGCCAAAAATGTTTATTACAATGTATAAGAGTATCAATATACTAAAAAGAAATTTGCATGTTTATTTTATTAATCGTTTGCTCTAAAATATGGAAATGGGGGAGAAAATATTGAATTACAATTCCAAAAAATGGAAATGAAAGAAATATATACTGGAAATGATGCTCACTGATTCTCGTTAGGTTTGTTCGCAATTGGCGCAGGTTTCAATTATTTGACGTTTTATAGTCTGACAGCAAATTACCCAAACCACTAAAAGTCAAAGAACTCAAACCTGTACTGGATAATTATTTATTTTACTGTCATCATGGAAAATAATTTTATCGTGCCTATGATATGTACTCATTTCACCATGTATTCGATTATAGCAATATTAATAAATGTAAAGTCATCATTTTTAGGTGCTAAAATAGCTGACTTATATATGCATGGATAGATTATGAAATAGCCGTTGTTGGTAACAAAAAATTCCTTTACGTGTTTTTGCAGAGATCAATGGGAAAGCATGAGACTAGCATTTGTCACATGAGACTTAGGAAAGGGTGTTATGCTCTGAATATATTGAGAAAATCCCTCCAACACACATACTACAAACTTGAAAAGTAAATTGCATTATTCGCTTATGTATAAGTTTTCACTATCGGACAAAACTGTAGGAATAATGCACTCTACAGCAGATCTAGTTTTCCAGCTTTTATCATGCGAGTTTCTGATGCAGGAAAAGACTTTAACTCAGTAAGAATTTGGAACTGACTATTATGTTGGAAAGGGGGAACATAATCTCCTTTTAGAATATAATTCATTTTAAAACCGTCCGCCATTTTCATATAAAACTTGAGAAATTCAGGAAAGGGAAACGAACAATATAATACGCACATTAACGGAACGTTAATGCCATGAATGTGCATAAACAAATCTCAGAATGTTTTACTATGCATAATTATGCATGTTTTCCTATGCTATGAATTCATTATAATTACATTTCGTTTGTTAATTTATGCATTAAAAAATCTAGCTCGTTGATAACGAAATCATTCAACATAAGCCAAGATGTTAGCCAAGCAATTATAAAATTTAATTTAGATTGGCTTACATGCTTTCAACATACAAACTTAAACAGAATATTAGGTATTACATCATGCGAAAATTTAATTATTCAATTATTAGTTTTAATTAGAGGCCAGATAGTAAAAATTATATGCGTAGTTCGGAAGCTGCTCTAATTTTAAGGCTAACAAATTTGATTGAAAATTATTAAAGTGCCGCATGAACCGTTGAGTGTTTTCATTATCGCTTTGTATGTACCTTTCTAATAATAAATGGTGATTAAACTCCACAGAAAAGGTGAATGGTTTCAATTAAATCGTAACATGGAAATACTCTTCTCACGATAGAAAATTAAATTAATAAAATGCTTCATTGACTCTTAGTCACCTTCTTAATTATACTTTTTAACAATATAAAAGAGCAAACATGAGTTATATCTGTTTGTCAAGATGTTTCAAATACTCAATTGCGTGTAGATTATAGATGCTAAAGTGAAATAGGCTTTATGCTTTACATAAACATAACGATTAATTTTTTTCAATATGGAATATTTTTTTTTCAATGGCGGGTCTCTGCCCCTGGAGGCATTGTCCACTACTAAGGCCGGAGTTGTTAGTCTCTTTATTGTGGGGGCACCGAGTAGGTAGACCAACGTCGACCTCTGTGAAGGGACGGGCACGATGACAGCCACGCCCAGTCGGGGATTGAACCCAGACCGCCGGGAGTTGAACCCGAAACCGTACTGCGGTGCTTTAGCCATCATACAAGTACGAAATTTGGTAGGTGTGTTTATATACATCTGAAAAATGACATCGAATCAAATTTCATGCTTGGCGCATAAGTGTGGCACTAGTAGCGCCATTCAGAACATGCAAATCAGGTTTGCTTTAAATGCGTGCTCTGAAATTCGTGAGCGTTATTAAGCTTTGAAATTTGACGTAATGAGTTGATGTTAGCCAAAAAAGATTTCAAGAAGACGAAGAAGCCATTATGAACACAGCTCATCGAGTTGGAATGAGGTCTAGTAATACGGATACGAGAGGGTGGATTCTTTCCGAGATATTTCAGAAAGACTTGGTCGGAATGTATCCACTGTTTATGATTGATGGGTGCGATGGTGAAGGGATAGTACTGCCTCAAGAAGACCGGGTACCGGGCGGCCACGTGGCACTACTGAGAGGGAAGACGGCGTACAGTTGTGGCGCAGCGTACTGGGTCTGCGGGAGGAATTCGAGCTGTAGTTGGTACCACAGTGACACAACGAACAGTTAGAAATCGGTTACTTGAAGAACAGCTCTGATACAGGCGCCCTGTAGCGGGCATTCCACTGACTCCGAGCCATTGCCGTTTGCGACGCCAGTGCTCATTACCAAATGAGCTCAAGCCAGAGTTAATTGGAGGACGGAGTGGAGATATGTTGTGTTTTCTGATGAAGGTTCTGCCTTAATGCCAGAGATGGCCATGTGTTGGTCAGAAGGAGGCCAGGGGAACGCTTGCAACCAAACTGTCTGCGGCCTAGACACACTGGACCTACACCTGGAGTCATGGTCTGTGGATCAATTTCGTATGGCAGCTGGAGCACTCTCGTTATCATAAATACACTGACTGCAAATATGTACGTCAGTCTGGTAATTCAACCTGTAGTGTTGCCATTCATGAATAGCATTCAAGGGCTCTACAGTCTATCGACATGTTTCCTTGGCCTGCGAGATCACCAGATCTGTCTCCAATTGAAAGCGTATGGCATATCTTTGGACGTCAACTCCAGCATCATCCACAGCCAGTATTGACCGTCACAGTATAGCCAGCACAAGTACAACAAGCATGGAACTCCATACCACAAAGTGACATTCGGCACTAGTATGACACAATGCATGCACGTTTGCAGGCTTGCATTCAAAATTCTGGAGGTTACACCGGCTAATAATGTAACAGCATTTCACATTTGAAATGCATTTTCTTGAGGCTAAATTAACCTGTGATCTTGAAAATTTTATCAATTAGACATGTTAATTAGACGCATTTATTGTCTAAATTTCATTACTGTACAATAATTTTTTCTTGGTGTTGGGATATTTTTTCCATCAGTGTATTAACATATGTTACAGTTAAAACCCGAATTCAGTCAAAACCCGAATTAACTAGGGAAAACGCGTTCTGACTGAGTGCGTTAGGGAAAACCCGAATTAACTAGGGAAAACCCGTTTTATTCGAGTAGCGGTAGCACGTTTTCGAGGTGCCCCTACAGCGGAGGCATATTTTCCACGGGGCCCCCTAAAGCGATGGCCAGATCCACTGATTTTTTTCGGGTCTCGCAAAGAGACAGCGTTAGCATATTTACAAGGGGGCCCCCCTACAGTGGTGGCAGGACCCCATGTTTTCCCGTGTGAATTCCGGAATGTTAATGCTTTATCCACTAAAAATTGTAGCTCTCTCCCCCTTCGAAAATATACTAACGGCCCTCTGCGAGACACAAAAAACATCAGTGTGTCCGGCCACCGCTGTAGGGGGACCCCTCGAAGATATTCTAACGCCGGCCCCTTGAGAGACCCAAAAAACATCACTGGGTCCGGCCATAGCTTTAGGGGTCCCCAGGAAAATATGCTAACGCTGGCCCTTTGCGAGACCGAAAAAAACATCAGTGGGTCCGGCCGTCGCTTTAGGGGTGCCCCCTCGAAAATATGCTAACGCTATCCCCTTGCGAGACCCAAAAAAACATCAGTAGGTCCGGCCACCGTTGTAGGGGGCCCCTGGAAAATATACTAACACTGGCCCTCTGCGAGACCCAAAAAAACATCAGTGGGTCCGACCATCGATTTAGGGGGGCCCCCTCGAAAATATGCTAACGCTATCCCTTGCGAGACCCCCAAAAACATCACTGGGTCCGGCCATAGCTTTAGGGGGCCCCCTCGAATATATCCTAAAGCCGGCCCTTTGCGAGACCCAAAAAAATATCAGTGGGTCTGGCCACCGCTGTAGGGGGCCCCCCGGAAAATATGCTAACGCTGGCCCTTTGCGAGACCGAAAAAAACATCAGTGGGTCCGGCCATTGCTTTAGGGGGCCCCCCGAAAATATGCTTACACTGTCCCCTTGAGAGACCCAAAAAAACATTACTGCTTCCGGCCATCGCTTTAGAATGCCCTCGAAATATGCTAAAGCTGGCCCTTTTCGAGACCCCCCAAAAAAATCAGTGGGTCCGGCCATCGCTGTAGGGGCCCCCTGGATAATATGCCTCCGCTGTAGGGGGCCCCTGGAAAATATGCCTCCACTGTAGGGGCCGCTCGAAAACGTGCTACCGCTACTCGAATAAAATGGGTTTTTCCTAGTTAATTCGGGTTTTGCCTAGCGCTATCAGTCAGAACGCGTTTTGCCTAGTTAATTCGGGTTTTGCCTAACGCTCTCAGTCAGAACGCGTTTTCCATAGTTAATTAGGGTTTTGACTGATTTCGGGTTTTCACTGTAACATATATATGCTCTTGTGTTTATGTATTATATATATGTACAGCTGCGGAAAAAAAAAGTCCCATTTGCTCTTTATTTCGCCATCGTTCGTGGTACAAAAAAGTTATATACACCATTCGTTTTCAAATAATGCATACTTTAATTTACTATTAATTTAATTTGCATAAGGGGCCGTCTTCATATTTAATTATGCATCGATTTCTTTTTTCTCAATGGCAACACTGTCTTTTGACTTTATTAAACGAAAGAAAACCTTCAAATTACTCTAAATATAAATTTTCACCAATTTTCTACGATATTTTCCGGAGATATTGCGAGTTATTTTTTGCGCGTTTCTAAGGGACTTTCTACAAATTGAAAAGCGCTATTTGTAGGTTCCGAACTTTTCCCCTTTCATTCATTAAACTGGAGAGAGTTAAAAGAAATAAATTTTATTTTCAAGGAAAATATTGTTACCATCTCTCTTAAAGTTTTTTGTACTGAGAATATCAAGGATAGAAAGTAGAATGTTTAGTCAGAGTTCCAAATGACCCGTGAATTCATAACTTCCTTGGCTCGAACTCATGACTTAAAGGAAAAATGCAAAACGACTGCTCACGATTTTGAAAATCTTTCTGATTTTGAAATTCTTATTAAGTATTTTCCTTCATGGCTCTCTTAGACAGGTGAAATGTTGGCAGGAGTGAGAGGCTGTTCTCCGCTCTTTTGACTGCAAGCATGAATGTTACCCAGCTACGGTCGAACTAGATGAACGGTTTCATTATTGAAAATGTATTTGTTTGAATTTCATGTAAAAAACGCAGTTATTTTTTTGATGAGCCAATATTATCAATGTGTTTGTTATTTCACTTTCTTCATTTAATATTGTCTACAATGAGCAATATTCCTATAAGACATTTGGTGGTACTTTAATTTATTTATTGTCAAATGAAAATTTAGACAGAAAAACGTGATTTTTGAATGTTTTTCGAATGTTTGATAAAATATGAGGAAATCCAAAGACCTAATGTTTCCAATATTAAAAAAAGGTCAAATTCATGCCTGGAATGTTGAGGTTATTAGTCTTTCAGAAATAGGATGTTGTATTAGAAGACATATACATCTACTGCATCTAATTCTATACTTGGAAAATATTTTATTTGGGGGGATATGATAGTGGAGGCAACGATAGAAGCTTTATAGAAGCACCATCAAACTCTAAAAACCTCTAATTTATTTGCTTCAAAGTTTGATTTTTTTAATACCGCTATCTTTTACTGTGTTTTTGCGCAAAAGAAATCTAATTTACGCTTATTTTAAGCAGTTTTAAAAAATTGTCACTTAATAAATTTATATATGGTCCCTTAACTCATGAAAATAACACATTTTATTGAATATAAATTAAACTACTGAACGCAAAAATTTTAAATTTTCCACAGCCATGTAATTTTACTTTCTGCATCTATTTCCGTCGAAATTTGGCTAGGTCGCTATTCATATTTTTTAATATTAATTTAATAATTCATAATTCGTATTAATATTTTATTAAAAAATCATAATAATAGTGAATTATGTTTGGATAGTTTAGTTCTAATAGTAAGAATAAAAATCAACTTCTTATTATCAATATTATATGAGATATGATTTAAAGTATGAAAAATATTTTAACACATGGTGAGGGGGTTTTTGGGTTCTCATAGCTCACCGATTTTCGGTTCACATTTATTGAAAATGGGTATCCGGGGTTAAAATGAGCTGAAGTTTTGAAATATGAAGTGAAATCTAGGGGTTGCTATTGGAAAAAATAAGTTGGTGTGAATTTTAATATGTAGATGGCCCCATATGTAATTTTTATGCATAGCAAATTAAAGTGTACGTCAATCGAAAACGATTGGTATCTGTAACTTTACTGTACGATGATCGACGGCTGAAAAATGTAGAAGTGGGACTTTTTTTTCCGCAGCTGTACATGGATATATCTCGGATATTTTGACATTGGATGATTTAAAGAATTCTGTTACGCTTCATTTGCTAAAAATTGCCACCGAGGGTCTTCACATTGAGCGCCTTTCTTGACTTTGTCCTGGACACGATAAACAGTTGCTCTTCATGTAACATTTCCTCATAACAAATGTTACTGCAAACTTAAATTATCATTGTTTTGCGTTTTCAATCACGCATACGTTCTTTTATTTATTTACTTCCGTTTATTTAATGTGGTTCGATTACAAAATTATCTACAATCAGTCAGCACATGTTCATACTGTTTATGTATTTCATGTAATCACTGAATTGCAAAATTAAATAATTTAATTTAATACGTAACAACGCCATCTAGTGGGCCTTTTTTGAACCATTTTATTTTCGAAATTCCTTGAGTGCATCTCGTGTCATGTCTATATATCAAATGTGGTTACGGACCGCTCATCCGTTCTAGCTGTAGGAAGTGTGTTTGCAGGGAATGTTTTATAAAAACAGCTCGATATTTTGCCGAGATACAATGCACACCGATACAATGCAAAAAATGCAAATATACGAGTGGAATCGACAAATTTAAAGTGAAAGATAAATTGCGTTTTCAAATAAAAACTTCTAAGAAGCATTAAAGCCGCCCTCTTCCGAACGATGTTTTAAAGAATTGTCCAGGAAAGTATCCTTTATCATTCAGAGTCTGCTCCTCTCTGCATGATCTAATGAATATAAACTATGCAGTTCATAAAGAATGTAATGTTGATACAATTTATTTCCAATGTTCCATAATGAACAACAGACATTATTTTCAAGTAAAGTGAAGGCATAAAGTTTTAACCAAAATGTTAGAAAAAAGCATTCAGAAATTTTATTAATTCCGTATACTGCAATGCAACTTTAAAAATTTGAAGTAATGCATCATTAAGGAAGGGATTTCAAGACAAATTTAATTTAATAAACTATCGAAACAGAGACTGTGCGGTTTGAATTTCTGAAGGCTTTTCCCCAACATTTTACTTTAAATTTTATGCTGTGTTCTTGAAAATATCGGCTGTTGTTCATAATGGTATATTGAAAATACATCGTAACAATATTAAATTCTTCATGAATTACATTGTTTATATTCATAAGATCATGCAGAGAAGGGCAGACTCTTCGAATATTACACTCATGTCCATAAATTAAGGATAATGAAGTTCAGGCAAAGAAAGAGAAAGAAGCAAAACAAATTTGACTTATTTGTAAAGTCTATTTATTAAACAAAAAGTAAAGAGCAAAAAAGATGCTATATGTTTGACATAATTAATAAAAATTGCAAGTTTTACTCCCTTGACCAAATTTCAAAAAAGAACCTATTTACAAAAAACAGTATAACATGGTTAGTAGGATGGTTAATACGGAGTATGTCTCCCGGACGATGCAATACAGGCCTGACAACGCCTAGGCATGCTGAGTATCAAATGATCAATCTGATCTTGGGGAATATTACACCACTCATCAAGCAATGCACTCCGAAGTTCCGGTAGACAGGTGGGAGGGGGTTGACGGGCTGCAATTCGTCGGCCAAGCATATCCCACACATGCTCTATTGGATTCAAGTCCGGTGAGTATGCTGGCCAATGCATACGGGTGATATCCTCCGATTGCAGGCATTCGTCTACAATGTTTGCACGGTGAGGACGGGCGTTGTCATCCATAAACACAAATTCAGCACCCATGGCGCCCCGAAACAAACGTACATGTTGTTCCAGAATGACATCCCGATAGATGTGGCCTGTCATCGTTACACTCTGAACACGCAGGTCAGTTCTGGAACCAAGAATAATTCCTCCCCAAACGAGCCATCTTGCACCACCGTAACGGTGTCTTTCAATGGTGTTCTCTTGGTGGTAACGGGTACCTGGCGCTCTCCAGATGAATGTCCGGCGAGAATCAGACTCCAAACTAAACCTGGACTCGTCGGAAAACATCACACAAGACCACTGTTGCGGTGTCCACAATGCATGCTCTCTACTCCAGGTTAATCGCAGGCGACAGTGAGTTGCGGTAAGTGGAACACATCTGACAGGCCTACGAGCATATAGACCAATGTGCCCTAAGCGTCTGTACACGGTCTGCCTTGAAACTGTCGTACCGGTAGCTGAAGAGAGCTGACGAGACAGGTCTGATGCTGTACTCCGTCTGTTTCTTTTGGCAGTAACTGCCAAATAGCGGTCCTCATTCGGAGTTGTAACTCGGGGGCGACCTGTGCTGTAACGTCTACTCATATTACCATCCTCTTGGAATCGTTGCCAAAGCCTGGAGATGACACTCTGGGCGATTCCAAGTTCCTCGGATACTTTCAGCTGGGTACGTCCACATTCCAGTCGTCCGATAATTCTGCCACGTAAAACATCATCCAAATGCCTCCTTTGTGCCATAACTATGCGGTTTTTGCACTGAAAGGCTTTCACAGCGCTTGTGAACAATTTTACTTCTTTGTCACCATTCCTTATATACTCCTCTCTTACACTCTCGTCATTGTGACGTACCATCCACGCCAATTGGTGGTTTCCTGTAATTTGCATGTTCTTCTTCAAGATGTGTGTGATCATTCCACAGGTGAAATTTTTATTTTAGAGATCAATTTCTGTGTGATTCTGAATTATCCTTAATTTATGGACATGAGTGTAGATGCATTTTTTAAACGTGTTATGAAAAGGGCGGTTTTGATAATTGTTAGAAGTTTTTATTTGATTTTAGCTTTTTTTAGTAATTAAAAAAATAATTCAGCTCTAAACTATCGTATCCATTATACCCATTTATACATCACGAAATTAAGAGAGCAGTTAGTCAAAGTTTTCGCCCTTCTCAACGGGATACGTACGCGCATGCCGCTAACTCGTCCCGATGACGATTTGTCTTGCATACTAGGTTACAGAAGAGGTTACTATGACTTCCAAATGGAGACTTTTGATTCGCAAGCTTGCTGAAGCGAAACTAGGGATGGACGCAAGACGAAAAATAAGCGTCTCGCAAAATAGCCTAAAAGCTTTGTCTCGTCTCGCAAAAATCCCTGTATCGTAATGTTAAAAATGTCTCTCTCGTCTCGCAAAAAAGTCGTAAATCTCTGTGTCGTCTCGCAAAAAAGTCGTCTCGCGTCCATCCCTAAGCGAAACAATATTCACATTTATCATACAATCATTGAAATTCCAGTACTGCAGTTGGAATCGCCTACAGATATAAGTTGAACACTAAAACTTTTGAAATTTCGTATGAATATTCGTATGTATTTGAAATTTCATAAAGATGGCTCCAATCGCTCTTTCTAAGGTTGCAAAAAAATGCTATCCTAAAATTTTGGAAAACAGACGAAATGGAAAAGTTCCATTAGTTTTAGAGAAATAATTGTTTTTTAATTTAGAATTCCCCATTGTTTTCAATCCTTTCAGTAGGTTTTCATTAGTGATACCAAAATAGACTACATACAAATTTCGTGAAAACTGGTAGCGCCGTTTTTTATATTAGGAGTCTACTCTCAAAATTCAATTTTTATTATTTCAAGAAAAATTGATACTTCCCGAGTTTTAATCACACAAACTTCGTTCAGATCTCATTTTAAAGCCCCTAAATATCATGATGGAAAGTCCCTTGAACTATTTTTATACAATGAATTTTGAGTAAAACTCTTTGGCGGCCTTTGTAACATCAAAGGAAAATTTTGTACCGAACAAATAGCACTACTCACTCGCCGCTGCCACCGTTTACTTTCAGGCTTTTCTGATTGGTTTTTCGTCCGTGTCCGGGGAGGGCTGCCACATCGAACTCTTTGGTAGATCATATAGCAACTATTATTACAATTAAATATTAACAAAGTTAGCCTGTAAGAAGACTACTTAATATATTTTCATATGTGTAGCTAATTAATTAATATATGTATCTTCCCATTTTGAAAACATTACATTATAGTAATATAATTGCATTAAAGCTTATAGCTCGAAGAGTCTGCATTTAAATAGCATTTATATTAAATTATTTATGAGCTAGTTAATTTAATATCGATTCGAAGACATAATTAACAGAATACTTTACATTTTTATTTCATTAATATAAAAATGAGCTGGTTCATAAAAATTGTAATATCATATTATCGATTATTTATTCCTCAAAAGTATCTCTTAAAATATTTTTTCAGCTTCATTATCATCAGCGACATTTAATAAAGTATGCAATTAATCTAAAATTATCAAGTTTTACCTGTGTTCATTATAATAAAGAGTTTTTGAAAAAGATATGATTCAAAATTTGAAGAAAGTATTATAACTACATTCCTCAATTTGCAGATGATTTAAAAATATTAATTTAGCCATGCGGGAATATATTTTAGTTGTATTTATTTTCTTTTAAGTTGTAGTATTTAATCTGTTTGGGTAATTTAGTATGACAAATGATATTTACATGTTTTTACATCATGCAATATGAACATATAATATTTTATTTGCTTCGGAAAAATCCAGGGAAGGTGGTGGTCATGAATTACTGAATTAGCGACTATTTGCACGTTCACCTGTGAAGTGTAATATCAAAATGTAGAACAATATGTGATTCTAAAGCATAGTTAGGCTGATCACTGACTCTCTTATTTAATAATTCGCTGATTCACTGACTGTAGAACGCTTCCGGTTTAGTACCATTCACAAACAAAATTTTTACCGCCGAGATATTTTACTAAAAAAAAGAGAAAAAAATCATGCTGAAATATCCTTAAAAATTCCACACCGTTGATGCGGTGGGCTGAAAATTTTTCGCTATGTGAAAAAAAAAGAAAGAAAGAAATATTCGCTACTTTAAAAATTTTTAAAAATCCAATCATTTCCGGATTTTTAGCAATTTACTGCATTTTTTTTATCTGGAGGAAATTTCTTGCCAGGAGTAGAAAAGGTAAAAGCTATCGCAACTACGCCATAGTCAGAAGATCCGTAATTTTGAGATTTATGAAACGAATTACTCAAAAAATAGGGTAAAACTCACACGATTGGACCGACCGACTTGTAAATTTGAGCAAGCACGTAAGAAAATTTAGGGAGAAATGAGTTATTTTAAAAATGAGAAAATCCACACGCTTCGGAAAATCAGCATAAAGCAATTAAACAGTTCGCTTGGAAAGGGCTCTCGAAATTTTTGTTTGCTCGAAGCCTTAAATTTAGATTAGTTTAGCAACTTAAATGCCAATAATGTTTTAATCACTTTGCTACGATAATAAAAATAAAATAGGAAGTTATTTATTTTAAATGATCAAAATTTAAATGTATTGAATGCCGATATTATTTTATTTTATTTTATTTTAATTTTTTACCATCAGAAGTAATTGCCTCGACAACGGAGCTCTCTTGTAGTACATCATATAGTAACTACGTTCCAATACCAATTCAAATGTTCTTGTGAAATAGATATAGATATAACAAATTTTCAAAATGTTAAAAAAAATGAATAAATTATGAGTATACATTATTTATTTGTTTATTTAAAAAAATCTTTTAAAAAAGGGAATGAATGATCACTGGTATTCTCTAAATTATTTTTTTTTCCTTTGTAGTAATATCAGACATACTCTTAGTTACTTAACTATAATAGTGATGTATAGGTGTAGTTAGATGTATGCCTATTTAAATATTATGTACTTAGTATATCATCAATTACTATTATTATATTTATTTTAACTTTTTTAATTATTTAACTTTCGAAATCTGACAACATGCTTTTTTCCTCTTCTTTTGGCAACATTCTTCACTCTGTCTTCAAGCCATGCCTTGTGCTTCATGCTTTCGGCCATATTACCTCCGCTTTTGTTTCTGATAACAGGATAACCCCCGTACTTACATATTTTGCTTTCTTTGTGCTAAGTAACTGCATTGAGATCCTGTTATTTTATTTTGGTAGTAAGTGTTTGGTTCGTGAGGTCTGACGGGTATAGCCCATGCTTACTACCCTTGATTTATTCCTTACAAATCCATTTCAGTTTTCAATTTTGGATATTTCATTTGATGGATATATCTACTTATGTCTTTTTGCATATGATTTTACGTTCCTTGAATGTATTAGAATACCTTAACTGAAGTGTAAATGATTCCTTGATTTGTAAGTTCAGCCATTTTACTATAGATATATATATGTAGAGAGAAAGAGAGAGAGAGAGATTTAATAGAAGTTGAAACATATGAAGAATTAATGTTCTAGCGTGGAAGATGCACCCAACTCGCAAGTCACGTGTATTGAGGATCGAACGAACATGTGAATTTACTCTGACTACTCACTGCTCTGACTTCGACAGCATAATTCATTTTTAAATTTTTACACATCATTGTGACTTATTCAAGACCATATATGTTTATATATTGATCAATATCAAATATTACAGTTTTATTACAATTGAATTGCCACTTGAAAAACGGCATCATGGAGTAGTAGTGAAATAAACCCGAATGCTCAAACATTTGGCGTTATATAATATCCACATAATGATTTGATACACATTCATTTGCGGTTTATACGTATATACATCAGTTATTATCAGATCATCACTAGTTAAAACCTAAAATAAGGCCATTGGGAAACACGATCAAACTTGAAACCCTGTTAAGAGAAAAGGCGATACTGTGACAACATATAGAGTTAATCAGTAAACACTACCAGTGTCCATGCTTTTGGTACGGTTGAAATTTAGAAATTGTATTACAAGCTGTAATGTTAACTTTTGATGGAAGATACATTTGAAAACCCTTCAAAAAGCGTAGATGGAGTTTATATGCCCCTGTTGCGCCAAGTAACATAACCGACTCCATGGTTCCAGGTTTCCATGGACTCGGTATTACTTTAATATACTCGCTTGGTAACAAAGGAAAAAATAGAAAAGCTCGCAGTTATCGTTATGCTTTATGTATAGATTTGATTTATGTGTTTTAAGTTTAGAAATAAGGTTTTACTTGTAAATATTTGTTAACTTCAAAATTATTTAAATAAATGTTATTAGTTAAAAGAACTTCTTATTTCTCATAATCAATTCAGCCACCTCATTTATTTAGATTAAATGAGTAGTTTTTTTCATCAGTCGCCAACATATATATATTTTAAAGCCATTTTTTGGATGTTAGCGACAGCCCCTTTATGCAGATATACCCAAATTTACAGTGAATTGCGTTTGCCTTTATCATAACTAAGAGAAATCCATGTTTCCCTGATTTTCTTTTTTTTAAGTTATATAATTTTGTTTGTAACTACTATATCAAAGCTTTGAAGGTTTTCATAAATTTTTGTTTAATAAATAAATGTAAAGATATCAGAGGAATCGAAAAGAAACGTGGTTTACTGCATTAAATTAAAAAAAAAAGTAGTTTAACAAGTTTTTAACTACAAACAGCTGTGCCTGAGCATTGTATTCATATCTTTTACATATTAAAATAAGAATATCATGATAAAATACTTTTTCTTTTATGAATGTTGGCGAACTCCTTCCTTTTATACGCTTACCCCCTTGGGAGGACGATATTCAAAATGACCTAAAATTGACGTTTAGATATTTTACATCTAGAAATTTATACTTAACCTTATTTTTCTTTCATATCACACGGGATAGGTTAACATAAAATTTTGTTCCCGTACCTCATAGTTCATGAATTTCGAAAAATTCTGTCTAATTCAGCAATTGTGTTGAAAAGTTCACGTACATGCCAAATTCCGTAATAAGGGTATTTGTCAAAGAAACAAAATAAAATAAACTAATTGCTGCAGAAATTTGAAAAAAAAAGATTTTTATGCTGCCCTAAACACTGAAATAAATAAAAATATGATGCATTTTATGGAATAGTTCTCAATTATAAAATAATCCTTTAATTTGATTTTTTAAAACTTTTCAAAATTGATGTTCTTCATAAGAGTCATATTTCGATACTTTTCCTGTCATTAGTACATTTCTTTGATCCTCATGTAAAACCATTAAAATGAACAGTCTATTTAGAGTAGAGCAACACAAACAGTATATGTTGAACAATTTTCAAAAGTATCAAAACAAACTGACGTTTACGCATCTAATAAAATGTACAATCATTGTTTTAATTTTAAACTTCAATGTGGGAAAAATTTGAAGATTCGTTTAAAACACCATCTTATAATGTATTCAAAAACTTCATATGACACTTTAAAAGTTGAACATCAAATTAAAATTCGGTATTTACTCTGATAATACCAGATTCAAAGTTTTTATCGCACAGTACATTTTGTTACTGATATTCAATATTTTCATAATATTTAAAGAGATAATTATGATTTTTTTTTCTTGCATGAAATTAATAAACTGTAAATTCATTATTCATTTTGAAATCAGGTTGAGAATCTTTCAATTTCTTCCACGGACTTTTCATACGATCATTGTTAATTTTAACGATATCATAGTTAGTTCTGCCACGTGATAAAGCTCGTTTAAAAAGTTTTACAAGTTATAACATGTTAATATTGAAAATCAAAAGACAATTACCTGTATCGTTTTTACTTCTAAGATAACTATTAAAAAGACGCAGGGGAGGAGAGTTCATAAAGTAAAAGTAATCGTCTTTCTTAAAACTCCACTCAAACATTTTTACTTGCCTTAATTAAGCAGGGATTTATGATGGAGAGCGTAATTATGCAAATGAAACTTTTCGATCATTATGATTTTTTTTTTTCATAAAATATTTTTTTCTTTATTCAAAGGATTTCTTCGAAATTACTTTCTAGTACCATTAATTAAATCCTAATCCTTTTTATAAAACACCAATATGCAAAGGATTCAATAGGGAGAGTGTCACCAACATTTACGACACATAAATTATGCGTCTACATACTTTCTCTAATCTGAAGGGGCAGAAGACGGTATCAGCAGCCAAGATTTTTTTTTTAAATATTTTTCAAGAAATGCATTGTAAAGATGCTTGTTAAAAGTTTTGTGCTATTCTTGGGGGCTAATTACAGTTTTTTAATAATGCTGCTCGTGTAATAAGATGCAATTTTTTTGTTTAATTTGTGTTAAAATCCGAATGCTACCCTCCGTATGACGGTATTTTTACAACTTTAATCATGGTTTTTTGAAACCGGAAAAGAAGCTTAAATCTAGAATACTTTTTTTCTGAAAATTATTATTATTATTATTATTTACATTTTTCTTTAAATTAAATGTATGTTTGAATTTAACAATTTTAAAGAGGTTGTTCTTACTTTTTAAAAATTAACATATACTTATTTTCTTTATAAATATTTCTATTTTTCATGGAATAATGAATTCACTACTGAATAAGTAAGATACGAATACTTAATGCTTTTATGAATTATTTAATGGAAATTATTAGCTTGAATTTAAGCTTCATTTTCATATTCATATATTTTGTATGATTTGTATGATATTATGGTTTAGTTAAATCATCAATTTTATTTAATAAATTATATTGACTTATTTGCATTTACCTGGAACCTATAATGCACACAGTAGGGAAAGGTCAGGTACTTTCGGAAAGCGTCCAGTTTTGGACAAGTATTGTTTCAAACTTTCTCTGTAATCAGCTGTTGTAAAGATATCTGTGCGTAGGATAAAAAGAAAAATCTAAGATACCATCATATTTAGTGAAGCGGAAGTGTGTTTTGATTCATACCAAAAAAGTTAGAGTTTGTGTTCTAAGTGAAGGAAGATAAATGTAGGTTGTCATACTTTTACTTCCTTGTACGGAGTATAAGGAAGTAATGTGATCCCGAAAAATTTCGGGGGCCAAATTTCGACGAAAACACCGATTTTGACTACCTCTAAATTTAAGAATTTTTTCGATGCATCTCATCGTAAGCTAGCATGCAACATCATATAAACACATCTGCAACTCATTCTGACCAGCGGCGAGCCTATTTTGGCCAGTTTTTCCATGCCGTCTGTATGTTTGTACGCATGTACGTACGTATGTATGTATGTATATAGCTCGCATATCTCAAAAACTATGGGTCGCAGAATGTTGAAATTTTATATTTAGGATTGTTCTATGATCTAGTTCTGCACCTCCCCTTTTGGTCTCAATCGACTGCATAATTCATATACAGGACCGCCCAAAAGATTCGAAATACATTACGTTCTATGAGCCGAAATTCATTAAACTTGCATATCTCAAAAACTATTAGGCGTAGAATGTTGAAAATTTATATTTAGGATTGTTGTAACATCTACTTGTGCATCTCCCCTTGCGGTTCCATTCGACTGGACAGTTTATCTTCAGGGCCGCCCAAGAGATTCTAAATCCATTACGCTCTATGGGTCGAAATTCATTAAAGCGCATTTTAGAGGTATTGGGCTATTTCAAGCAACTCAGCAATGGTATATGCTGTTAAGACATAAAATGAATTTCTCCACTAAAAGAAGTGTCTTTATATTTATAGTTCTGCTACAGGAACACTCAAAAGATTTCCAATACATTACGGTCAATGGCAATTTAAGGGCATTCATACATTTCAAGCACAGTACCGTCCTACCATATAAGTTAGGTAATGGTCCAACCACGAAAACGTGCCTCTCTCAAGAACTACGCTGGTGTACGTGTGTATGTATTTCACTCTCAAATCTCAAATACTATTAGTCGTAGAATGTTGAAATTTCATATATACTATTTTTGTAACATCTAGTTGTGCATCTCGATTTTTGGTTCCAATCTACTGGCGAGTTTATTTACAGGACCATCGAAAAGAATTTCAATACTTTAATGTCTATGGACATCTTTAATATAATACAACTGTAGACAGTCATTTTTTGGTCCATGCCCAAAATATCGCCGTCTGTCGTCGACCATGGCGAGTTTTGTTGAAATATCGCGAAATTTGCGATAGTCTGTCATTGTTTGGTCCATGCCCAAAATCTCGCCATTTGTCGTCAACCTTGGTGAGCTTCGCCGAAATATCGCCAAATTATCCCCAACTCTAAAACTGTAATCCGTAGAATTTTGAACTTTTGTATTTATAACTATTCTAATATCTAACTGTTTTCAATATCATTTTTGACTGCAATCGACCGGGTAATTTATTTATAGGGTCAGCCAAATGACTTTAAATACATTAAGGTGTATGGATGCATTCAATTCATTGAAAGTCTGTGGTCAATGACTACTTTGGCTATCCCCAAATCTCGCAAACTATCTCAAGCTTGTCGGCTTTTGGTGAAATATCGCCGAATAGAGTGTCAGAAAGAAATCTTTCAAATTGAACCCAGCTTGGCGATATCGAAATATTTGGCTAGAAATCGCTAAACCTTACTATTCCTGATATTTTATCTCTTTCAGACAAAATAAGTTTAGATGTAGTGCGCCGAAAATATTTTTGATTTAATAGACGTGCAAGGAAGTCATGTTTTGTCCACATCAGATTTTTTCTTATAGTGATTATTAGTTTTTAATTTGCTTATTGTTGCAAAAAAGCCTTTTTTGCTAAAAATTAAACACGTAATGCATTTTCCTTTAAAACTAATTGTCAAAGTTTCAAAAACTGTAAATGTTTTAATTTTTATTTACTTTCTCCATTTACTCTCTATCTATTGCACGAGTTTTCATATCTGTACTCCTTGTACTTCGATAGTTTTTTTTATAAATAGAACTTTCTGATAGTTAAAAGTTATTTGCATATATAATAACAGAAAGTAATTCTCTGCTTCACATTATTTTCGCGCCCAATATAACCCTCCACAAGCGAAATTCATAAAAATGCGATGGCTACTAAACGAGTGAAAAAGCATTGATATTTTTTATCACAGATAAATAAATAGGTTTTAACCCATTTGTGCCTGGATATTTTTGCGACTTTCTTCGATTTTTACTGATAACAGAAATAATAGATAAATGTCTGATATCAACTTCTTGAACAAGGGATGATTTCTTTTAAAATCATTATGCATAAAATTCGAAATATCAACATCCTACTGGGTCATGTTAAAATATTTTGTAGAGTTGAGGCTTAATACTCATGAACAAAGACTAGGAAAAATAAATAACGTTTTCGACTAATAGCGAAAATGCCGTCCCAAAAAAGGGACACTAGGCATAAATGGGTTAAGGATTTTGTTCATCAAACTGTAATATTTTAATTATTTAGTTAGCTTAGTTGGCCGATACTAACCGTCCTTCCCCTACGTGAAATTGAAATTTTGTTTCAGAAATTCTATTAAAAATTACATCCTAGTCAGCATCTGAAAATTCATTTCGGCTAAATGAATAAATGGCTGCACATCTAAATCCTGACTGAATGTCTTCCTAGCTCATTGGCTTTAGAGAATGTTTACGACATCAATAGGACAATATATGAATCGTGATCGAGGCTACATCATTTTCTAGATTTCGCATCCATCTGTCCAACTGTGCTTGACTAAAAATACATAATATTGACGAGAAATAAGTAAAATAATTCCGCAGGTCTATTAAATTTAATATATATTTCATTGTTTCACGTCTTATTATAATTTCATTAGTTATCTTAAAGTCAAGCATTTAAGTAGTTGAATATGCGATAGAAAAATAAATTAAAAGTAATCATATTTCATTATATTGAATACAATGTTTTACTTTGCACAAAAAAGTGTTGTCATACATGAATTATTTCTCGCCAAATAAAATACACTTTATTATGCCTATTCCTTGTAATAATCCTCTCTTTGTTTTATTAAAAATACTTTATGTACATTGGTATATCCCCTGGGGTAGGTAGATTTCTGGAAAACAACGCAACGTTCACAACATATCAAAATAAAAAACAGCATAAAAGTATTCATTCGTACTCTAAAAGCAGTAAATAGTACCTAAAAAATGCTGAAAATGAATATGAGCATATATACATAAATAAATGCTAACATAAAATATCCCCTACATCTGTAATCGCAGCATCGTTTGTTTAATACTAATATAAATATTTCTTCTACTAAAAGGATACTGTCTACTTTAGAGAATATTTATGCATGTACATTGCTAAAAAAAACAAAAAAACATAAAACCTATCCCTGAGGCAATCTGACCCTCCATTCATTTACATTCAATAGTCCTAATATAAATTATACTAAAACATGTTCAAAGGTCAAGGTTAAAGCAGAAATTGATGAACTACCCTGTGACAAACATATAACCGCGTTGCACCGCGTGCAATAAAAAATTAAATTTATCAGTCCGCTCTTATTTGCTGATAAATTACACTTTAACATTGTAACGTTACTTGAAAAGTTTAGAAAATGACATAAATATTCTCCAAACTTTTTCCAGGGCCCTTTTCTTTGAGTAATTTTCTGTTTGAACATCTTTTGTGGATTGATTATTAACCGTTGTGTGATAAGAACGTTTTGACCGCACGTTATGTGAATCAGAACTTTCAATGTGCCCTACCTCCTCTAAAAAAATATCGTTATATTTCTGGGGCATCCTGTATGCAAGAATATATATATCATGAAATTTTAGTACGATCAATTAACTGCAATTCCTAACTTCTCAAATACAAGTACAATCGAGTTAACTATGAGCAAGAAAATATTAGCATATAAATTATTTATGCTAAAACATGACTAAACTAAATTGTTCTTATTTAAAACTTGTACCTAAGTTCTATGCAACTCTCCAATTCATAGCACTTTTTCCATTGGATATAGCATATATAATAACATAACGAGTAAAATATTACTTAAAATGATTATTTCTATGCATGATCTGTTTATAGAAAAACAAATAGCTCTTCTATTATTGGTAATAGCTATAAACTTATAAGATTTAATATTCATATAAAACAAATAATATATCTACTTCAAAGATCTTTTCAATAGTATACCATTAGAATATTAGATGATATTTACAATGTTATATTAAATCTTTTTAAAAGCAAGGTCAATAATATTGCTTATCATCTAATATAGACATTATTTTTTCCCGAGGCTAGTTAAAGTTCATAATTTATAATAATTATAGTTTTAATAATAATAAATTATATAAACAAGTTTTGGGGTAATAAAATATAAAATTACTCAGCCGACATATACTTATATAACTATGGAAAGAGTTATAAAGGTGACACACCTATATATTTCCTATAACTTACCTTCCAGCACTGAAATAAAGTTAAAATCCTAATAATACTGTTATCATCGATTTTCTTGATACACAATTTATTATAAATAAGTGTTTTGTTTAATATATATGTTACCGGCAAAGTTTAAACTCCGGCATTCTATAGAATGCCTAGGCTTGTATATAATGCCTGAAACTAGCCGGCAATGTATGAAACGATTCATTTTTTTCACATTTCCTAGGCATTCTATAGAATGCCAAATGAGAAACCGGAAAAGTATGAAATGCATGTCCGATTGTACGGGAAACGTATGAAAAATGTAATGAAATGTAATTCGAAATGTCATTCAAGCCTACCATGCTGCAGCAAGTAGGTTAATTTTTATTCTAAGAAAAGTTTCTTGCCCTTAATAAGAAAGGCATAAATTTTGTTTTGTACCAATTTATTTTTATATATTTTGGGGGAATTTTTTTAATGACACGTTCATTATATTTCAAAATAACATGTATAATTTTGAGTAATGCATGTCATTTATATAATAGCCTTATCAGGATCTTTTTCCATACTTTGCCTAAATAGCATTTGTCATTCTATAGAATACCTGGGTATAATGTACATTGCCTAGTGAAAGTATGTAATAATTGTCACATCTCATACTTTGCCTAAAAACGTCCGGCATCATATGCCGAGAGGAATCGGGCATTCGAACTTTCGCACGACTGCTGTAAATACGTTAATTAGCCCCGGGTAGCGTTCGTTCCGATCGCATTTACGTTTGTCTTGCATACGTTTGTATGATTGTCTTGTGTACGATTGTATTACGTTTGTCTTGTTTGGCTAAGAGCTTCGCATTCTTGTATAAAATAGCTTTAAAATATCAATATCCTGGTCGATTTTTAAAATCTATATTATTTCCTCAAAGTGATTAGTAAATTTGTATGTCGAAATAAGAATTATTGGATGGATGGATATGGGGATGGATCACTTCACTATTAAAAAATAAATAAATAAGTACATGGGCTATGAATTAAATAGTGACAACTTATTCTAGAAACTCACAGAAGAGCGCGTATGCTCAAATAGTATATGGTAGCCGTGAGGTGGCACTACTGTCGATGGGTAGAGTGCAAAAACATTCGATCTAGTTAGCAAGGTAGTTGTGTGGCGTTAAACTGAAAAGTGCAGTTTCCATCGCTCTAAAGCATGTTTTGAAAAGGTAATCAGCGGTCGTGGTTCAAAATAGAGGTTGCCCATGGCAAAAATGCAATAGAATGTTATCGAGGATTACTGTAAGCTTGTGGTGAAAGGGCGTTACCGGAGGGGGGGGTATTTTTACGCATTCTGTGCCTGCAAGGCAATCTGTCAACGCAGACTGCTATTGCCGATTTTTACATGAAAAAGTAAAAGAATACCTGAAAATTACAATTCACGCTCTTTATATGTATTTTTTCTATTTATTTATTTACATATACCTTACAAAAATGTTGTTTATCTCGAAAAAAAAAAGACAATACTCAAAAAAAAAAAAAAACTATTGCAGTATAATCGTACAAATTACAAATACAATTTCTCCCATTTATCAGTTATCCAAAAACGTATTAATGTCCTTTTAAAGACATGTTATTGATAGAAATAGGTGAATTTTACATAGCGCAGGTGAAAATGCTAAAGGAGACACCAACTTTCATTGTTTACGATGGTTGGTCAACCAATCAAGTTATCACAGTTTTAGCGTGCTTAAAATCTTAGCCACATCCGACTGCGAATCTCAAATGGCTATGTGCTATGTCGTCGAGTTAATTAGTTTCGAACCCGCGTTACGTATGGTTGCTTAGTTGATTAACCAAATAACAAATAAGTATAATATTTATTATCTATTTATTCATTATTTTATTTTTTGAGATGCATCGGTTTGGCTGATTTAGGCCTACGTGTATTACTCACTTGATGAGCTACTCTAAATTAACTACGCCTTTCATTTTTTATACTTATTTTTGGCATTATTGAATATTTTATTACATTTGCATTTTTTTTCATATTTACATTTGATTTATGACATAAGATTTTAACTACATAGTTTTAGTAGCTGCTTTTTATTCACAATACCTTTTTTCCCTACTTATGAGATGGCTGTATCTTATTTTATACTCGTATTGACATCTTCCTGGCCCTTTTTTTAATTGCTTGTGCCATTTTTCCACGTTCCACTCTATAGCAATAATTGTGCCCCTAGGTTGAATATCTTGTCTCTTTTTCCCAAGCGGCGAGTGGATAAAGCACCGATCATGGTAGATGGTCGAAGTGTAAATATCCATCATTCGGGTCTATACGCTGCAGTCAAAAGGTCTATAGTTTCGGGATTTTTTTTTTTTTTTTCAGATGTAACGTGAATCCACTTTAGAAACCATTAAAGAGTATTTCCCCCAAGGAACCATCTGTAATCAAATGTTTTCCTGTAGGCTTACCATAGCTCAAAATGCCCTAAGCAACCTACAAGAACCTTGCTATTTTTGAGTAACTGTTTGCTTGCATGCATGTAATAGTGGTAACTGAAAAGACTTTAGTGTACGCAAATCTCGTTTTCCATTTCAAAGCTTTTTATGCTTTTGGTCTGTCGCATGGGTTTTTTCGGTAGTTTATGACTTCATCTTCGGAGGTGGTATTAAGTATCGTTTTAATTGTATATTGTAAGTTTAGCTACTGTACATCATGTATACAGCGAAGGACAAATAAAAGTGGTTCGGAGAGGAAAGGAAATACTACATAGTTTGCTAACCTGTCTGTAGATGATGATAATGACCAGCATTTATCTCTTGGACCTGTCGGACTCTGTTTAGCAAGTTGCTGAAAGCAGATCCAAGCTGGACTGCTGGAATTGCTACAATCTCACCAAAAATGTTCTACTTCAGTTTTTGAAGACAATGAGAGTATTGGCGATACTCCTTAGACTTTGAACCAAAAAAAAAAAATAATAATCGCACTCAGGCAGATCATCTGACATGGGTGGCCATCTAGGCCGAGACCAGACTGACCTCTGCTAACAACTCTGCTGGGATTGAAGACTCTAAACTGGATCAAGGATTCGATGGGCTGTATGGGCAGTTTCTCCCTCCTATTGGAAGTAACAGTAGATTTTTTTCTCCTCAGTGGTGTGTCCGTCAATCATTCACGTGCAATCGTATCTACTCTTCCGGGCCACTTTTATTTGCCTCACCCTAAATAATACGCTCGATAATCTTGGTGCATTGATTTCTTGCATGCATTTATGAGATTAAGTAAAATAAATAGAGAGGAAAAGCAATAAACAAAGCAAAAATTATCTGAGGAATTTTATTATTTTAATAAGTACATTGATCTGAAATAAAAGGAAAAAAAAATCTGCTTCAGGTTGAAAAGGTTATGACTTCCACTTCGGGAAGTACGTCTTCTGGTTCTCCATCGACCACAATCGTGTTGTCAATTGAACAGTTATTGCAAATCAGACGTATGAATTTCTCGTTAAGTGATCCAAGTGGCGGAAATGGAGGCTTGTTTGTTGATGTCGGCCCTACGGAGGTAGTCTTTTCCTCGGAAGTAGTTGTGCTTTCGGGGGTTGTCTTCTTTGTTTCCCCATCGGAGGTAGCCGTTCCATTGTATGCAGTCTTCCCCTCTGTTGTAGTCGTGTCCTCAGTGGTAGTATTCCCTTCGGAGGTAGTTGTGTCGTGTGTGGTAATTTCCTCCACGGAGGTAGCCGTGCTTTCGGCGGTTGTTTTCTTATTTTTCCCATCGGAGGTAGCCGTTCCATTGTATGCAGTCTTCCCCTCGGTTGTAGTAGTGACGTCGGTGGTAGTATTCCCTTCGGAGGTAGTCGTGGATTCGGAGGTAGTAGTGCTCTCGGTGGCAGTATTCCCGACAGAGGTAGTCGTACCCTCGGTAGTAGTTTTGCTGCTGGAGGTAGTATTCATAGTCTTGTTAGGGGGGGTGGTTGTGCCTTCCGGAGTAGTCGTGTGTTCCGGGGTAGTCGTGCCTTCTGGAGTATCCGTGTCTTCCGGGGTAGTCGTGGCTTCGGAGCTCAATGAAGTAGTCTCCTTAGTTCCACATCTTGTAAATGTTCCTTCATCTGTAAGGCAGGCAAGGTGACTATCATCTTCGCAGTGCTCCAGTTTAGGCTTTTTCTTGTTATAACAGAGCTGTACACTGCTCACGATGCCACAGGTATGTATCACTCCCGTAAAACTCTGCAGAAAAAAAATATTTATTGTAATGGCAATTACACTTACATCATAATATTTTTAGGGATATGAATGCTATTACTAAACATTATGGTTTCGGTTTGTACATACTCCTAGACAGTCCATCCGAATTTAATTAATTTTCCGATATACTATAATGTTCGAACATTATTAAAAGAATTTTTGATCAACAACAACTTAACAAAACTTTTCGTGGTTTATCGCAACAACTATATAAGTAAGCTAAATTTATTTTTTTAAAGATTTAAAATGTGTAGCATTAGTAAAATAATAATAATAATAACATTAATATAAGATTAAAAAATTAATCTAAACGGTAAAAATAAAAAGAAGAAACTGTAAATAATAAGGAAAAATAAGTAAAAGCTGATCACTCAGTATTTCTGCTGGTACAAACGTTCCACACATCTTCAGCTGCAATATGTTCTAGCGTACACATAAGAGGCTGCCTATGACTAGGCTGTAACCTTTGAAATCTGAAAAAGGATGAATCCTAAGTACCACCCAAAGCGTACGTACGTGGCGATTTTTATTATATATGCTATTAACAAAGTTGTCATTATTTATAAATACAATTATTGCTGGCAGCTGTTTTGGTCCTTCAGAGTGGGATGGCAAGTCAAAGCCCAATTGTTAGTGAGTCTCGAAAGAATGTGCCACGTATGGAAATGAATGTGTAATTAAATCAAAGAATTATATGTAAATTAGATGAAACTATTAAAAAAATTAGAAAACGTGAGTCAATAAACGGAGAGCTGTCGAGCTGTAATATGATACATAGTGTTTAACCTTTTAACGCGCGGTGTCCTCGCCGTGAGGACACAAAACTCTGACGTTTTGACTGTTGTCAGTCATGAAGAATAAATATGATTTCCATAAAAATACTTGAGGATGACATAGTTAAATGAGAATTCTTTACTTTTCAGCGCATCATTTCCCGTAAAAAGTGTCGATTATTCTGTAAAGTTGTCAGGATTATATTTAGCAGCACTGGCATTGCTGAAAACTCGATAATACGATGGAAGTGCATTGATATGGAATAACAACTAGATAGACTGCTCAGTTCTGAGAAAAAGGGCACCCGTTGCCATCGCTCGATTTAACTACCAGCAACATGGCGGTCTATCAATTCGTTCATTGCGGGCCACAGATCTAGAGACCATTGTAACACAGCCTGCTGTTCGCGCACAGCCCTCACTCAGCATTTTTCCTCTACTCAGCATTTTTTCTAAAATCTAAATTATTCAGTAAATGAATAACCCCTTAATAGGATGGGATACAAGCATTCCCCAATAATTAGTTAATTATAAGTTAACTTTCATTCACTATTAACTGATACTAGCTGGAACCCGTCTAATACGACGGTCACTTTTTTGAATGTAATATTCAAAAATGAATGGGTACGATCAAGAATGTCACCAAGGTCTTGAACAAAACTAACAGGATAAATCAAAGAGCGACGCGGACGGAAATTGACGTGTGACAGAAAAGGTTTCACGCCAGTTCTTAGCAACTGTACAATGACGATGAAATGATTGAAATCTTTAAAATTAATTTTTAACAATCTTTATTAAGTAAAAAAAAAGTAGATATTAAATGACGAATGAGCAAATACAGTTACAAATTCTAATTGAGCATTTCGTTGAAGACGATATTTTGGGTAAAGTCATCAACCACGAAACGTCCAGGTGAATTCTCTTAAATGATCTTGACTGCCACAGCATTCTTTGATCTAACCATTGAGAGAGTGACATACAACATTACATGAGATAATACGGGCGCAGAAAGGTAAACGCCATAAGTATGAAGCGAAAATAGTGAAAAATTTCGGAATTCTGCAAGTGACAAAAAAATCTAATCCGCCAAATGGCGATCGCGCGCTCCCTGCTTTATTTGCCTTTTCTCAAGCTACTCTTGATGGTAAAGATCCAGTATCAGACAGAAAACTGAAAAATAAAAGAAATAAAAGATAAATCGCTAACTAAAGAAGGAGTTTATAAATGACGTCAATGTCGTTAACAAACCACAATGTATTTGTATGGAGAAAAGTTTGAAAAAAATCTGAAACACTTTCATATTTTAAATACTCACTAAAGTGCTGTATATTAAAAGCGTATCATAATCCATGCGCCGTCTCTATTTTCTTCCTTGTTTCATTAAATTGAAAAGTGTATCATTATGGCCGTGCCGAATTTTTCTTCCTTGTTCCACAAAACACTTCTTTTGAATCGAAATCTATAGCTGCTAAAACTGTTTTACAATCTTCGCCAAACATATTCCAACTATACTTCACCATTTTAAATACTGTTCGGAATGAGCATCATAATCCGTGAGTGTGCTATATTTGTCTTTCTCGTTGCATAAAACACATCTTTGGAATTAATATCTATATTAAATTTGCCCACTAAAGCTATTTTACAACCATCGCCAGGCATGGTTCGGTTTTTAAGTTTTTTTTTTTTTCCCCCGCAAACTTGGCGATCAATTATCAAAAATCGCAAACCTTGTCAGGCTTACTCTTCCCCCCCCCCTTCCGCGTTATGTGGCAAACACATTTAAAAAGATTTCGAGGGTGACAGTTTATCTCTACAAAACCTGTCTACAAATCATATCAGCAGAATCGAGTAGACAATGTCTGGGCGTGAACGAAATAGCACCCTAGTGCTAATAAGCGATAAAGCGCTAAAATAAAGAAGGCTTTTTATTACAGCAAAATGTATTTAATAAACCACAATGTTATTTCTATGGCGAAAAATTGCACATTTGAAGTTCCGCTACGCCTGATCCCTTCGACTTTAAAAATTTTTCTCTTTAGATGACACATCTACGGAACAAGACCTTTTTTTAGACCTATCAACCCAATTTTTACACATAGCTGTTTTTTCAATTTAGTGGATACCGGAAAAACATGTTTAAAATTAATATATAGAAAAAATTAAGGAAATAGGCGATAAAGCGCCAAAATAAAGAATGCTTTTATGATTTCCAGATGTATTTAATAAACCACAATGTTATTTCTATGGCGAAAAATTGCACATTTGCCGTTCCGCCATGTTTGATCTGTTCGACTTTTTCTATTTTTCTCTTTTGATCACACATCTACAAGCTAAGGCCTTTTTTAGACACTTTAAAAATTCTCTTACACCTAGTCGTTCTCTAAATTAGTGGATACAATAAAAGCACGTTCCAGATTAACAGATAAGCAATAAAGCGTCAAAATAAAGAAGGCGTTTTTAGCTGCCAACAATGAGTTTTAATAAACCACAATATTATTTCTATGGCGAAATATTACCAGTTTTGGCAAGTTATCGCCAAGTTTGTCGTCAAAAAATAAGTCACCAAGACTGAACTCAATTTGGCAATATCTGCTATACTTCGTGAGAATTTGGCCAAAGACTTTTAATTTAGAATGCGCTTAATTTTTCTTTATGGTGAAGTAATTCGAAGTTGGTTTTCATTTCTTTTTTTTTAAATCATACTTGCTCTTATTAAAATCAGAATATAGAACAGCACATTTATTATCACTTCACACTGTTGCCACACAACATTTACAAACGGATGCAATTTCTAACAAATATTTTTCCAAATAAATCAAACCTTACGGAGCTTACGCATATCAATCGTCTGCCAACAATGGGGTTAATAAACCACAATGTTATTTCTATGGCGAAAATTTGCACCTTTGCCGTTCCGCCACGCCTAAACCATTCGACTTTTTCTGATTTTCTCTTTTGATGGCACATATACTGACCAAGAACTTGCTTTAGACACCTCAACCAAATTTCTGCACCCGGCCGTTCTCTCAATTTAGTTGCCGAAAGAAAAACATGTTTCAAAATAATATATAGATATTACAGCAAAATAGTGCGTCACATTCATTTATAAAACTAACTAACCACCAAGGAGTAAATAAATCAAGACATACTTTCTAAAAATGTCGTTTAAAGCCTAATTCCGAAAAACGTATGGCAATTTCTTGAAAATTCAATGTCCAGTATCTAAGCGCCCACTTAACCCTTTGAAGGCCAAACATTTCCCAATGCTGAAAAAAGAGTAGCCGTTGAAATCCTATGATTTAACAACCAGCAACATGGAGGTGGATAGAATCGTCCATCGCGTGCCACAGATCTAGAGACCATTTTTGACACAGCCGGCTGTGTCAAAACTATTTTGCTGTAATAAAATTATTTTCCTGTAATATATTATTGAATAGTAACCCGTACAATTTTCCTGTAATATATCAGTTAATAGTGATTAAATTTAACTTAAAATTAACTAATTATTCGGGAAGGCTTGCATCCCATTATACTAAGGGGTTATTCATTTGCTGAATAATTTAGACTTTAAAAAATGCTCAGTAGATAAAGGGGTTTATTAGTAACTTTTACATAATCTCGTAAAAGTTATTCACACAGAATGAATCTGGAAAAACTGACAAAACTTTTTGGGTTTATAGGGCACATAATAATGTGCCCTATCACCTCAAAAATACATACCAATGAGAGGGCGGAAGCGTCATTTTAACCATTATACCAAAGTTTTAATAATCGCTTTGGAATACTAGTGAGCTCTTTGACCATTATTAGTGAAAAACAAATTGATCTTTTACAAAAAATCATAAGTAAAATTAATTATTAACATAATTGATTTTTATAGTGTTGATTAATAATAGCAATAGTATTGATTACACCAGCCTGCAACGATTTCTTGTTTTGAAAGTAATAGTTGTTTTTTATGTATTTTCGCCTACTTATTTCAAAAATAATATCAGTTTTTACGTATAATGTACAGTTTTTTTGAAAAGTAAATTTTTTTAGCTAAGTAAAAATACACTGACTTTTTGCGATTTGGATAGGATAAATTAATAAAGTATGTATGTTTATTTGTTTAAATAAATTCTGAAAACCTAGGTTAAAAGAGAAAAAATTATCAACGACACATACGTCGTTTAGTTGGTACAGGAATCGAGCAACGGAATTTTTATATCATTTTTCAAATCTGATAACTTCTTGGTTTATTGTGCTGACATACCTGGTTTGTTACATGAATTAGAAGATATTCCTTATAATCCGAATCAGGGGCGTAGCCACGGGGGGGGGGTTAGGGGGGTCATAACCCCCCCCATGAGAATTTTTTTGCCATACAAAATGCATATTCTTCACTACATTATCACACACACGCATACATAAATATGAGTTGTAGTAGTCGTAACCCCCCCCCATGAAAAATTTCTGGCTACGCCCCTGATCCGAATGATTGGCGACTATAATAGATTCCTCAAAGAGAAGTCTAAAAGCAGTTTTATTGCTAACGAATCTAAACTTGCATCAGTTCCAGTTGCACATTCCGTTTTCATGAAAGAAACATATGAAAGTATGGATATGCTTCTCACTAAAATAAAATACACTGAACACAAGTGGGCAATATGTGGTGACTTAAAGGTTATAGGTCTGCTTCTCGGGCAACAAAGTGGATTTACTAAATTTCCGTGCTTTATTTGTGAATGGGATAGCAGAGACAGAGAAAGTAATTGGATAAAAAAGGTATGGCCGAAGAGACAAGAATGGATTCCTGGTAAGAAGAATATTTTAAATGAATATTTAATAGATCTACAAAATATTTTATTGCCCCTCCTTCACATAAAATTGGGACTCATAAAGCAGTTTGTGAAAGCTTTGGATAAAGGTGGAAAATGTTTTGAGTATCTTATATCGAAGTTCTCAAAATTGTCTAGCGATAAAATTAAAGAAGGTGTATTTGATGGAACACAAATAAAGAAATTAGTTAAAGATTCCAATTTTGAACAATGTGTGACAAATAGAGAGAAGCAGGCTTGGGTTGCATTTAAAGATGTCGCAGAAGGTTTTTTGGGAAATGGCAGAAAAGAAAATTACAAAGAACTTGTAACTGAGTTATTACGTACTTATCATCTTTTGGGGTGCAATATGAGCATTAAAATCCAACATTCAAAATCTCACATTGTAAATAATCTTTTTGATATTTGTTCATGCAAATGTATAGATTTAGAGAAATGTTTGTGTCCAGCGCAAAGGAAGGTTCCACAACTGGAATACAAGTCCTTGAATGATCAACGAAACCTGAGGCTTATGCTTAAAGGAGGAATTGACACAGTTGAGATGTACGTGGTAAATCCGACCGGAAAACTATACAAGAACACATATCATTGGTTGAAGAACCAGGTTCAATATATCTTGGTCATGTAACTGCAGACAGTTTTTCTGGGAAATCCATTGTATCATGAATAATGAAACACATGGAATGTTACTGCATTGATGTTACAACTATCAAAGCTCTTGGATGTGATGGTACGCCCGCAAACACTGGAGTTTCTAAAGGATCAGGTTGCAGGTTGGAAAAGCTACTTGCATTTGTGATGCGCTGCCTACAATTATCAAAATACATAGAAATAAATCAAGATTTATTTTGAATAACCTTTACATATTCAACGTTCCTTATTTGTAACCTTTATGTGTGTGTTTATATCTTTTGTAACCTTTTTCATCTAAAGATCACACTTTCTGATTTTTAATTTTAATATATATTTTTGTTCCTCCAAAATTTTTTTCCTAATGTGTAATTATTTCTAATGTCACCCCTCCTCCCCCCCTGAATAAAAAGAAACTGAGAAACTAATAAACTAATGAAAAATTAGTAGAGATTTTATTTGCACTGTTGCTAGAAGTTTACCAATGTAAAATATCGTCTGGAAATTTTTGAGTATTTGATAAAATAGCAAGGTTTTTAAAATTAGATTCCGGCAGACTAATATAGTTAACTAGCTGAAGTACCCGTTCTTCGCACGGGAATGAATGGACTTTTTGATATTAATATTTGTTGTGATTACTATTTATTGTAATAAAGAGATATAGCAAAATGGATATCGCGTTATATTGTGTTCAATAATCATGCATACTGAATTTCAAGGCAATAGTTTTTACGGTGCAGAAGGCGATGCGGCGTAGCACAATCTAGTGGCGAGTTTTAGCAAAACGGATACGGCAAAAATATTCTTCGCATTCAGATATCGATGTATACGAATTTTCATGACGATCGGCTGAATAGTCTTGAAGTTCATGTGTTGACGCGACATCTAGTGTCAAGTTATAGGAAAATGGATCGTGCCAAACTCTTCCCCGTGTTCAAATATCTATGTATACCTATTTTCATAGCGATTATTCGCACAGTCAAGAAGGGATACACTGCAGGGCCATCTAGTGGTTAATTAAAGTAATGATTTGCTACAGCGCCGTCATGTGGCGAGTTATAGCAAAATGGATAACGCCAAAATATTCTTATTGTTCAAATAGCTATGTATACTGATTTTCATAGCCACCGTTTGAATGGTCAAAAATTTGGCCTGCTGCAGCGTCATCTAGTGGCGAGTTAAAATAATAATGCATTGCAGTGCCATCTAGTGGTGAGTAACATCAAAAGTAACGCAGTTAGAATATATTCTTCGTTCTCAAATGTGTAAGTATAAAAAATTTTATGCCGATCAGTCGAACGGTATAGAAGTTGATGCGTTGCAGCGCTATTTAGCGGTAAGTTACAGCAAATGGATAGTGAAAAATATTCTCCGTGTTCTAATATTCGCGTGTACCAAATTTCATCAAAATTTGTTGGACGATATTCGCATAGCAAACGGCTAAACGGAATAGAATTCGACGTTCTGCTGCGCCACCTAGTGAAAAGTTAGAGGAAAACGGATAGCATAAAAACCTTCTCCATGATAAAAGACTTAGGTGAACCAAATTTCATGGTGATCGGTGAAACGGTGCTGGAGTTTTTCAACCTCCTACACACATACCAACATTCATTTTTATCTATAACCAGTCTTATTATATGTATATACCAGTCTCAAGTAAAATCCAGTTTCAAATCTAAGCCTCGCCTAAGTGCCAGCATACGCCATTTTGCAAGAGTTTTTTCAGGGAATCATTCGAAGCATTGACTTAGCAGCAATCAAAATGGGAAATGGTTCGACCGCCAGGCATTTATTTGAAAAGTGGAATCCCTTAATACAGCCGCATTTTTTAAATTATCAACTATAACATGTTTTATTCATCGTTACCTCGATGTACTAAATGCGAAGATTTCAATTTTCTGAAATTTGGCGGATTTCCCCCAAGTTAAATCAATGTACTCAATTGGCGAGAATTCTGAAGCTACATCGCTTGAAATGCCCTAATAACTGCATTATTTCTGCACGGATAGTTAAAATTTAATGCTGTATTCTAAGAAAACGTATACACTTGTTTTCAAAAATGCTATTTCCTTAAACTCTCAGTAAATTGAGCCAAAAAGCCTAAAACTGTGCAAACCGCTAGAACTCACACTCTAAAAATCGGCCTATCAGCCATTTTATTTTTCGCCAAACTAAAAAAAATTACATATTAGTCTCGGATATCTTCGATCCTCATTGTTTTGCGTATAAAACATTTCATTCCTGCTCTCATTTCTTATGCGCACACGATATTATAATTAAAAAAAATAACCTAAAAAAATAAACTAAAAAAATCATTATTATTCTTTTATTTTTACTTTAAGAATTTAAAACATTTTATTCGGCAAAATCGCCACACATGGCAACCAAGATGCTTATTTCACACACTTTTTTCACTACAGGGGTTAATATTACGTAAAGCTTTCTGCGTGGAGAACATATCTCTTAAATTCCGGGAACGGAAATTAAGGGAACCCTTCAGGAGGAAAACGTTTTTAAGTGGAGTTTCAAAGTTTTAAAGTGGACTATCATTTATTCTATATTATTTTACATATCTGTGTAAAATTTCAGGCTGACAGGTCCATTTTTGTGGAATTGTATACTACCCAAATCAACAAATTGACAAACAGAATTTCATTTTTATTTATAAGATAACCTACGCTTGTTTTTAAAAATACCCTCTCATTAAATTGCGCCAAGCGCTAGAATCATAGAAAATCTGACACACTTTCAGATTTTTAAATACGCACTAAAGTGCTATATATAAAAAGAGTTATAATCCATGGGTCTTCCCTATTTTCGTTCCTTCTTTCATTAAGTTGGAAAGTGTATCATTATTCATGAGTGTGATTAAACAAAATTAAAATTGATATTTCTAACATCCTTTTTTCTGGATGTAATACATTAGATGCAGAAAAGCTGCTCTGAAAAATGCACAATTCCAACTGAATGAAAATTTCAAAAACTTATAAGCAGGTGTATTCATAACCCAAATAGCAGACGATTAAATTACGATAAATAGCGCCAAGCGTTAGAATCCTCCTCAAAATCGCGAGAATGCTGAAGATAGATCGCTTGAAATCCCTTAATAACTGGATTATTTTCGCAGGGATCATTAAAATTTAACGCTGTATTCTAATAAAACCTTTGTACTTGTTTTCAAAAGTCCGTTTCCTTAAGCTCTCAGTAAATTCGCCAAGCCAGAAACTGTGCAAACCGCTAGAACTCACTTTCTCGGCATTTGAGCCATTTTATTTTTTCGCCAAACTAAAAAATTTTAACATAGTAGCCTCGGAAATCTTCAATTCTTATTGTTTTGCGTATAAAACATTTCATTCCTGCTCCGATTTCCCATGCACACGATATTATAATTAAAAAAAATATAACCTTACGAATACAAACTAACAAAAAAAAATCAGTATTATTCTTTTATTTTTACTTTGAGAATTTAAAACATCTTATTCGGCAAAATCGCCACACATGGCAACCACGATCCTTATTTCACACTTTTTTCACTACAGGGGTTACAATTACGGAAAGCTTTTTGCGTGGAGAACATAAAAAATCTCTTAAATTCCGGGAACGGGTGGACTTTCAAAGTTTTAAAGTGGACTATCATTTATTCTATATTATTTTACATATCTGTGCAAAATTTCAGGCTGATAGGTCCATTTTTGTGGATTTGTATACAACTCAAATCCACAAACAAACAAATAAACAAACAAACAAACAAACAAACAAACAAACAAACAAACAAACAGAATTTCATTTTTATTTATAAGATGGTACAAATGAATTTTTTAAAAGTCTGTAGTCTTTCTAAACTTCAAGTTTTTGTACTTAAAAAATATAAATATACCTTATATTCATGTACATATATATTTTTTAAAATACACATTTTAGGTCCAAAAAGTCGAATTTCAAGTTAATTCCGGGAGCCCTAAATATTTTTCGATTTCAAAAAAATTTTTTTGGGTTGATATGTGATGACAGTGACAACGTTTTATCAACTTGAAAGTTTGATTTTCCAAAAAATATTTTTCGTGATACACCCTACTATGTATGCATTATACTGCATTTTGCTAGTTTTTTCATCGTCTTTGTAAAAAAGCCTTACGTGTTACATAAAATTTAGTTTGCATTTTGGATTGACATCACCATTGCTGATATAAATCAATTAAAATTTTACAAACAAGAAAAAAAAAATTTTGTTGCAGGCTGGTGTTATTAAATTGTTTATGAAAGTGATTACTAACAGGTAAATGTAAACGACGGCTTTAAAACCACAATCTTGCGTGATTTTGAGTGTTAAGGCGAAGTACATGAAACAAATAAAGTTTGACATATTTTCCTATTGTAGGGAAGAAAATTACTGTTTCTCCAATCCGTTGAAATGAAAATTATTCAAATCTTAATCAACAATTTGTACAAAATTTCTATTCACTGAGTTTGTTCAGTCACTGGCAGGTACCCTATAATAACTCTTTACTGGCCTTGGAAAAGGGCAAGAGCAAAGTTGTTTTCTAGTAAAAATACTTTAAAGTAGAAGCGCATAATATAATAGGTGTGCACGATTTTAATAACTTCGAATACAAAAGATGTTTAGATTGTATTAAAATTGTTTGTCTCACAAAGAATTTCTTTACATTACATTATTAAACAAAAAATTTCTAAAAGGCATATTTATACTTTGATAGGACTTTTCTTGCATGAGACTTAATAACGATAAGAACGAAAATATGGTGCCTCTGCTCCAGACTTCAATCCTTTGAATCGCAAGCATTTTCATATGAATACGGAATACGAACTGGATAGACTGTTCAACGCTGCAAAAGTGAAGCCGTAACCATCGATCCATTGAACTACAAACAACACAGCGGCCGATCGAATCCTCCATTTGGCGCCAGAAAACAGCTATGTCAGAAAAGGTTTTTTTGCTCTGCGGTGCCCAATGATCGATTCGATAATCCGCCATGTTGTTGGTAGTTAAATGGATCGATGGGAACGGCTTGCTTTTTCAGAATTGCTTTTTCAGCAACTACAGCGCTTTGGGCTGCTTGATGCTTTGGGCTAAAGACTTTTCTAATGTGTTATAAGGCGTATCCAAATATTTAATCCCAGAACTATAAAAAATTACTGTATATATATATATATATATATATATATATATATAATAGCTTCATAATAAATTTACTTCTAGTTTTTGCCAAAAGTATGTATCTAAAATTTATAATTACAAATGTTATTTATTTTGAAATAATGCGAGTCTTATCTGGAGTCTTTGAAAACGTTTTTGTGAGTTTATTTCAGCAAAACGGTCAGGAAAAGCATTTTATAATGTTAAAAATATCGCTTAGAAAAAATAATATACCCTGAAATTATTGTACCAACTGTGAATTTAGTCTTTTAATTGCAACACATTTCAACAAAGTTTAAAATTGTTTGTGATTTCGGTTTGTCTCTCTGTCTATCTGCAATCTACTTGCTGTAAAAAATAAATAAATAAATTACTATTTTTAAAACCTTATTTCTATTAACAATACAATAGACCCTATTTAAAATGGTGTATCCATGAAAAAGTGTTTTTCAGTAGCGCTCAAAAAATTTCCATTCATTAACGCACCAAAACCCGTTTGTTTTTTAAATTATATTTCGGAGGAGTAAAACTATTTCAATTAAAGCCATGTCAGTCTATGTATTTATGGTATGTAGATATATGATCTTGGTAAAAAGTATATGTAAAATTTTATTTTGTTTAACAGAATCTTGCAAAATAATTAACGTACTTTACGGTAATACTTCAAAAAAACATTAAAACATTTATGACAGTTTACCCTCCATAAAGACAATGAACTAAGCATTTTTAGCTTTTATTGTAGACGATATTATAGAACAAATGTGTGATAGTTGATCTTTTAGAATTTATGTAAGTAATAAAACTTTGAGAATTAGTTGACAGCTTTGGTTATTATTTAAAATATACTGAGTATCCCTAAAAGATGGTAACACGCTTTAATTTTTATACATTAGATATGAGTGGGCAGTGCAACCTAAATAAATTCCCAAAATAAGGTAAGAAAAAAGACGCTTTAAATAAAGATTCAACTCGTTAATAAACAAAAACTGGCACTCTTTAAATTTATAAACGACCACCGTACAAAAATTATTCCCGATTAGTAAAATGTTCCGCATGGATTAATGAGGTGATGGACAAAATTGGAGGATTATAACCCTAAAAGTACCAGAGATGTGAAGATAAATATATGTTGACTTAAACATCTTTGACCGAATTCTTAAACGGAAAAATCACGTCTTATCAGAGTTCGCACTGAAACTACGAAAACAATTTTTTTTTTCTGTTCTTGTAGTAAACATTTATAATGAAATTTATATATATATTGTGATAATGTCACCACTCCTCCCCCCTGAATAAAAAGAAACTGAGAAACTAATAAACTAATGAAAAATTAGTAGAGATTTTATTTGCACTGTTGCTAGAAGTTTACCAATGTAAAATATCGTCTGGAAATTTTTGAGTATTTGATAAAATAGCAAGGTTTTTAAAATTAGATTCCGGCAGACTAATATAGTTAATGGTACAAATGAATTTTTTAAAAGTCTGTAGTCTTTCTAAACTTCAAGTTTTTGTACTTAAAAAATATAAATATACCTTATATTCATGTACATATATATTTTTTAAAATACACATTTTAGGTCCAAAAAGTCGAATTTCAAGTTAATTCCTGGAGACCTAAATATTTTTCGATTTCAAAAATTTTTTTTGGGTTGATATGTGATGACAGTGACAACGTTTTATCAACTTGAAAGTTTGATTTTCCAAAAAATATTTTTCGTGATACACCCTACTATGTATGCATTATACTGCATTTTGCTAATTTTTTCATCGTCTTTGTAAAAAAGCCTTACGTGTTACATAAAATTTAGTTTGCATTTTGGATTGACATCACCATTGCTGATATAAATCAATTAAAATTTTACAAACAAGAAAAAAAAATTTGTTGCAGGCTGGTGTTATTAAATTGTTTATGAAAGTGATTACTAACAGGTAAATGTAAACGACGGCTTTAAAACCACAATCTTGCGTGATTTTGAGTGTTAAGGCGAAGTACATGAAACAAATAAAGTTTGACATAGTTTCCTATTGTAGGGAAGAAAATTACTGTTTCTCCAATCCGTTGAAATGAAAATTATTCAAATCTTAATCAACAATTTGTACAAAATTTCTATTCACTGAGTTTGTTCAGTCACTGGCAGGTACCCTATAATAACTCTTTACTGGCCTTGGAAAAGGGCAAGAGCAAAGTTGTTTTCTAGTAAAAATACTTTAAAGTAGAAGCGCATAATATAATAGGTGTGCACGATTTTAATAACTTCGAATACAAAAGATGTTTAGATTGTATTAAAATTGTTTGTCTCACAAAGAATTTCTTTACATTACATTATTAAACAAAAAATTTCTAAAAGGCATATTTATACTTTCATAGGACTTTTCTTGCATGAGACTTAATAACGATAAGAACGAAAATATGGTGCCTCTGCTCCAGACTTCAACCCTTTGAATCGCAAGCATTTTCATATGAATACGGAATACGAACTGGATAGACTGTTCAACGCTGCAAAAGTGAAGCCGTAACCATCGATCCATTGAACTACAAACAACACAGCGGCCGATCGAATCAGCCATTTGGCGCCAGAAAACAGCTATGTCAGAAAAGGTTTTTTTGCTCTGCGGTGCCCGATGATCGATTCGATAATCCGCCATGTTGTTGGTAGTTAAATGGATCGATGGGAACGGCTTGCTTTTTCAGCATTGCTTTTTCAGCAACTACAGCGCATCAAAGGGCTAAATGCTATAGACCCTCCCCCCCTCCAGCATGCTCCGCTACTTATAAAAGCACCTTTACATGCAGCACTTTTACAAGACACCCAGAGGTTTATGACACGAACCATACGAATATGCATTTTCTGCTAGTTTAAGAAATAACAAAGAACGTCACGAGCTGATGAGGTAAAACTTAAAGCAAGAATATATTTGAAATATTTCTTACGTCTTTGCAAATCGGAAGAGCCATTTCATCCTCTGTAAACTCGACGCATTCTTTCACGGAACCAGTTTTTATGCCTACACACGCAAAATGTATGTCTTTCACTTCATCACAGATTACTAGGCCATCGCTTTCAGAGCTTACCATGCACAAATTTTCAAGCGTTTTGTGCATGTTTACTATCAACTCAGTCATTTTCTTGAATATTTTTGGACCGTTTTCGGCCGATTCATCCCCTGATTCATCATCCGGTTCATCGGTTGTTTCAACCTCTGTTTCATCGGTTGTTTCATCCTGTGTTTCGTCGTTTGGTTCATTCTCCGTTTCATCATCCGTTACTCCATTTTCTTTGTCTTTAAAACTCGTCGAAGCTTTATTGCCTTCGGAGTATTTATGCTTCCTGTATGTAGGTCTGTCTATTTTGTCAAGCCTGTGTTGTTTTTTTCTGCCCAGGGATATTTGTAAACTTTTACCACCATCAATTTTTCTTCTAATGCGTAAATGCCTTGATCTGTAACGATTGCCCTCACACGCTTCAAGAGTGCCATCTTTACCTAAGCATCTCTGACGCTCTGCTTTGGAGCATGTCTCATAGAGATCGGACTTAGAAAAAGAGGACGAACAAAGGTGAGCAAGAAATACCTTATCGCATACCATGACATGTTTATGTTTTATCTAAAAAGAGAAGAAAGAAAATAAGTTTTAATAATAATAAATTGAAGGATTTTCTAAAATGCATTTTAAATAAATAAATGCTTAAATTGTTCCAGCTACAGTTATGTTTTTGTTGTGAGTTTTAACCTTAGTTATCATGTGGTTCTTTAAAATCTCTATTGTTTTAAGGTACTTCATTTATTCTTTTGAATGGTACTTTTTCGCCATAAGAAATTTTATTTATTTAATCCTTGTTATTTGTATGTTTTGTGTTAAGGCAAACTTGCACGTGAGGTACCTGTCTAGGCGGATGATGCTTTGGGCTAAAGACTTTTCTAATGTGTTATAAGGCGTATCCAAATATTTAATCCCAGAACTATAAAAAATTACTATATATATATATATATATATATATATATATATAATAGCTTCATAATAAATTTACTTCTAGTTTTTGCCAAAAGTATGTATCTAAAATTTATAATTACAAATGTTATTTATTTTGAAATAATGCGAGTCTTATCTGGAGTCTTTGAAAACGTTTTTGTGAGTTTATTTCAGCAAAACGGTCAGGAAAAGCATTTTATAATGTTAAAAATATCGCTTAGAAAAAATAATATACCCTGAAATTATTGTACCAACTGTGAATTTAGTCTTTTAATTGCAACACATTTCAACAAAGTTTAAAATTGTTTGTGATTTCGGTTTGTCTCTCTGTCTATCTGCAATCTACTTGCTGTAAAAAATAAATAAATAAATTACTATTTTTAAAACCTTATTTCTATTAACAATACAATAGACCCTATTTAAAATGGTGTATCCATGAAAAAGTGTTTTTCAGTAGCGCTCAAAAAATTTCCATTCATTAACGCACCAAAACCCGTTTGTTTTTTAAATTATATTTCGGAGGAGTAAAACTATTTCAATTAAAGCCATGTCAGTCTATGTATTTATGGTATGTAGATATATGATCTTGGTAAAAAGTATATGTAAAATTTTATTTTGTTTAACAGAATCTTGCAAAATAATTAACGTACTTTACGGTAATACTTCAAAAAAACATTAAAACATTTATGACAGTTTACCCTCCATAAAGACAATGAACTAAGCATTTTTAGCTTTTATTGTAGACGATATTATAGAACAAATGTGTGATAGTTGATCTTTTAGAATTTATGTAAGTAATAAAACTTTGAGAATTAGTTGACAGCTTTGGTTATTATTTAAAATATACTGAGTATCCCTAAAAGATGGTAACACGCTTTAATTTTTATACATTAGATATGAGTGGGCAGTGCAACCTAAATAAATTCCCAAAATAAGGTAAGAAAAAAGACGCTTTAAATAAAGATTCAACTCGTTAATAAACAAAAACTGGCACTCTTTAAATTTATAAACGACCACCGTACAAAAATTATTCCCGATTAGTAAAATGTTCCGCATGGATTAATGAGGTGATGGACAAAATTGGAGGATTATAACCCTAAAAGTACCAGAGATGTGAAGATAAATATATGTTGACTTAAACATCTTTGACCGAATTCTTAAACGGAAAAATCACGTCTTATCAGAGTTCGCACTGAAACTACGAAAACAATTTTTTTTTTCTGTTCTTGTAGTAAACATTTATAATGAAATTTATATATATATTAATTAAGCGTCCTTGCTTAAGGATATCTCTTAAGAGGACAGGCTGAAATTCAGTATGTCACATCATTGGTGTATGGGACACATTTTAATAACTTGGATTTTTTTTCGTAAGGGTATCGTATACAAAATAAAAAAAAAAAAAACGCTCCAAGAGACGAAGATGTAAACGTCCTAATGTATGCCGATGATTTAGTCATGTGGACCCCACCTAGTAAGAAAAATGCTCAAGAAAGATCTCGCATGCTCAATAATGCCTTACAGAGACTGCACGATCAGTGCCTAGAAAAAATATATGTTTGTGCGTACATCTAGGGCTGTTTACCAGACTTTTTCGCTATGTCTTAGTCAGTCCTGCACAACTTGAACTATACTATGGTAGTATCGGTATTAATTACAGTGAGAATACTAATTACCCAGGAGTACCTTTTGACCACCATCTCTCATGGAAACTACATATTGAAAACTTAGAAAAATAGTCTTGAAAATGAGCCGACCGAATTGTATGGTGGTAAAGCACAGTACTCCGGTTTCGGGTTTAACTCCCGGCTGCCGGGGTTCGATCCCCGACTGGGTGTGGTTGTCATGTCCGTCCCATCATAGGGGTCTACGTTGGTCCACCTGCCAGGTGCCCCCGTAATAAAGAGACCAACAATTCCGGCCTGTTGTGGTCAAAACTTTCAAGACAGATGCCGGCGATTAGAAAAAAAAAAAAGCCCGAAAACGTTTTGCTGTAAATTCAGCGCCTGGCTATGTCGAGATGGGGTTGGGACAGATCTACTCTTCTCACTACATATAGAATATTTATAAAATATGTTTTAAAATATTCTATATCCCTTATTACTGCCTCTAAAGGACTTATATAAAGGTTACCAAGAAAACAAAACCAGGCTCTGTGTCTCATAACTGAAGAAGTGAAGACCAATTGTTACAATGCTCCTTTGTACCGACGAACTGAGTATGGTAAAAGAGATTATTAGTGCTTTCTTAAAATTGTACATACTTCACGTCGAGTACAGGCTACCACATGGCCAGAGAAGGGCTTCTTTTGTCCCTGGTCCACTAAGGCTATAAACGAAGGATGGTTTCCTAGAACACATAATCAGAGAGAAAACCTTGATTGACCTTGATATCCTCCGAGAATCATTCCTCCCACCCTCTAACCCTTTAGAATTTCAAGATATCCCGTTTAACTTGATCTTACTCAGAGTGTTCTGAAGTCTGAGAGTTACACGGACACACGGAGGTTCTTTTTTCTGTAGTCATGGCGACAATTCATACTCGCTACCCAAGTGAAGACTGGTTGAGGATTTTTACAGACGGCTCCAGAAATGATATGAACCAAAGAGTTGGGTCGAGTATTTACAGCTAACTTCTTTCTCATTATATTCCAATGGGAACTTACTTCCATTGGGATTCTGCATTTAACGGAGAGATAAAGGCAGTCTGAGGTCTAAGTTCTAGGGTCTGCGATGGTTTGGATGCCCAAATGGGTTTACAGCATTGCTTGCCAATCTCCAACTTTAAAGGTACTATCCGGCGAAACCACATACAGGGATTAGGACCGGCATCTCTGCAGGTCACAGATCCTGTTTTGCTTTCAAAGTACAGAAGGTTTACAATTTTTTGTCAATTTACAAATTGCAGTTCAAGCCTGCGCAGTTACAAATTTAAAATTCAGTGTTAATAATTTTTACGATTGTTATGTATCTGTTTTCAGTAATTTTTTTTGCTCTAACATTATTTATGAATACCTTGGTTAGAATAAATAACAATATATATAAATATTTTATAATAAAATTGATCATAAATTCTAAAGCGTGAAGGTAGTCGAACCCAGGCAGCGCTATTGAATTATCAGAACGAGATTCCCTCAAACTCCCAAAACCTCGCTTCTCCGATTTTTCCTAGGTGGCACTTTTACCGGAAACTAGAGCAGCCATTTTGGCCATTGTGAACCTCAACTAAACAGTAACTTCGAAAACCTTTAAGGATTGTCAATTCTTTCTGTGGGATTTGCTTAAGACTCAAGAAGATGGTGCTCCAGTGGATTCCATCCCACTGTGGGATTTATGTTAATGAGATGGCGGTAGAACTAAGAAAAAAGCCACTAATGCCATTCAGGCCTCGTGCAATGCTGTTAACTGTAAATTAACTGCACATTTTAAAAATCTAAAATGTATACATCTCTAAAGGCTTGAGCTGTAATATATGACCAAGGGAAAATCCTGGCGCCTCCCATCCCCCAGTTAAACGAACACCCAAGAGACCATACTGTCGCAGCATTTAGACTAGCATTGGGGCACGACTGCCTCTCTGTTCGCCTTTATAGAATCAACATCGAGTAACCCCTTGTGTCCTCTCTTCAATGATGCCGAGTTTATGGTTGCTGACCACCTTCAGAGTACACGGGTGTTTCATGACTTCTCTATAACTACCCGTTATTATAAAGCTAGAGACCTTTTGTCTGTTATTGAATAATGTTGTGCTTTTGTTTGTGTACATTTTGTGTATTTTGTTGGACAAGGATAATGTCTCCTGTGCCTGCTGCAATGGAAATAAAAATTTAAAAAGTGCCACTTTTTGAAAATTAAGATATTGTTATTCATGTCTACTTTCCCTACTTTATTTTTAACATAATTTTCAGTTTACATTGTTCACTTATGTCAAAAGAGTAAAGAATTAAATCATGTTACCATCTTTTGGGGACACATTGTATAGCCATGTGTGTGGCAAGAAAGTCTCCTAAACTTCAGATTACATTCGCAAGATGCAAAGTTTGGCTATTTTTTTTCACAGAGTATTAATTTGACTTACATTAAAACTCAGAATACCATATCAACACTGCATACATACAAATAATAGCACTCCATTGTTGGTATTGAAGACTTAGTGAAATGGTTTTCGAGTTTTTATTGTACAGTTTTATAGGTACATAAAATGTAATTGTATTCGGAAGTATTTTCGAATCGATGTGTTTGGCCTGAATTTGGCATTTTATTCCATAAAAAATCTCAGGACATTTGAAAGTAAAAGAATGCAAATATTTAAAAATTATTGAGAAAATATAATTAGTCTATTATATAATTTTTTATTGAAAGCGAAATTACATACTACTTATAAAAATTGTAAATTCTTTCTCATTCTCGCACACTTATACAAATATATACAAAGCAAATAATTTCGCCTCATTTTATTATAAAGACTTGCTAATACGCTTAAAACTAAATTTGAGATTTTACTAAGTTATACAAATGCATTCATCATAACATTTATTCTAATATTACATTAAAGTTATAGAAAAAAATTACTACAAACCTCTAGACACAGGGGTATTGAAACTTCTTTTTTAGAGATTTTTTCACATTTCTCTACTTTTCCAGATTCGCCAAGACACACAAAGCTTAGGTCAGGATCCTCTTGGCACATTACTATTTTCTTTTCTTTTTCACACAGAAGATGAGACTTTCTCAGAAGACGATCAATTGCTGCCAGTTCCAAGAAGTAAACTACATCTGAATTGCGGCGTTCAGATGTATTGGAAGACCGATATAGAGTCTCAGAATTTTTGATAATTTTATCTCGTCTTGTTCTAATTAATGAATTTCTACCAGCTTCAAGAAATCCACATTTACCTATTACACCTCCCTCTAGGCAAACGTATCGCTCCTTAGACTGGCATACACTGAATCCGTATTGCTTGGTCAGAGGAAGACATAGATGCACACTGTTTACCCTGCCGCATGTCATAAGAGCCTGAGTGCCAAGCTGAAAATAAGAAGAAAAAAATCTTCTTTAGGTGCCGAATACAGAAGAGAAAAACATAAAATACCCTTTGGAAGTTGAAGTGTTATTGAAATTTGCTTCACAAGTGACTCAAGACCAGTTTCAGCTGAACCCAGTGGAAACTGTTTGGTTGTTCAACACCTATAAACAACCTTTGCGATGATATGCTTGATAATTATAGAACAATTTTTACGTTTATCAAAGATATTCCCCATCAAATTTTTCATGAAAGAAGTATTTTTCTCTTGAAACAGAAGCAAGAACAGTAAGCTTATCAATAAGAAACGCACTCTAATTAGTGCTTTCTCCTACATTCATTTGAAACAATTTTTGATAAGTTAAAATGCTTCTGGATAACTACGTTTACGGCTTTACTTAAAATTGTACGAGGGCGAATTTAATCAAAATTTAGCGTAAACAAATTATATATATATATATATATATATATATATATGTATGTATACATATATATTGGTAAATATTCTATTTAGTTTAAAATAAGTATTGCTGATTTTGAGGAACGAATAGTTGTATAATTGGGGTGATGTTTGTTTATAATGAAGGCAGAATTTTTATTAGAAAAGATGTTTAAATTCCCTCTACCCCTCCAGCGCTCTGACATTTATTTGCAAAACAAAGTAACTTAACGTGTTGATAACAAGCAATGTGTTCAGACATATTTGTTAAGAGGTTATCACAATAAATTAGTGCATATCAGTCTTCCTGTTCCGTATTGGCAAAGGAAGACATTAAGTTATTTGATGAATGACCCAATATTTGAAAAGCATGTCAACCCTATAATGTAGTTTTAACGTCGATCAGTTTCAATGGGCTGAAGTGTTTTGTAATAAAATTAGACACTTCTATTGACACTTCGCTCTTAGATAATAGCTACCTGTTCCCGTTAGTAGTTCCATCGCTTGATAATTACATTATAAGATAAATAAGGCTAAAAATCTTTACCTACCTCTCTGCAGACTTGAATGGACATAAAAGACTTTTTAGCATCGCAGATGTCTATTTTGCCATTCTCAATGTTCATACAAGCAAAGACCTTCTGTGATTGACTTCCACACGAGGTGATCCCGTTTCCGTTCTTCGAAATGCATAAATAATCCATATGACTGTGCTTTATATAGGGAACATTCAACTCCGAGTTCGGATACACTAGAGCCTGTCGAAAAGTGTTAGAGTTGTACGAATAGTCTTTCAAATTTTGCGAACACTCTTGCAGCGTTTCATTCTCGGCCACGCAGACTCCTCTTGAGTTTTCTTTGCAAGGTGCATGTTGTGCTGTGTCAGTGCTCGTAGCAAAACATATTTTGTCGTAAGTGAAGTTGTCACACGTCCACAGTCTCAAGGTTTCGTCCTGTTCAAAAGATGGCAGCTTTAGACTTTAGGGAAATGAATGCAGTTATTCTGCTAATGAATGCTACACATAAATAAAACTCGTATGCATATTAATCGTATAGAGTTGATTTTAATTCTTATTTTCCTAGCTTTTTGAGAAGATAATCATCTTATATTACAATGAAAATGTGTTGAATTTATTTGTATGAAATTTGAATGTTATATCTCAAGAAATACAACCCCAATTTAGGGGAAATCATTTTACATTAGATAGTCACCTTTTTCAGGAAAGTTATAAGCTTATAACAGGGCTATCCATTGTATGCCCAGCAAGCCTCAATGCGACTCAACAAAGGTTTGAATCCTAGTCTGAAAAATTTCTTTGGATTGTTTTTCTTTTTAATAACTGGATAGGGAAAAAATGCATTTGGTGTTTAAAATGGCATTAACAATTATAAGTTTAACCACATTTCTAATATGCTTACATTTATTTTTTAATATAACTCGTAAATAATCATTCATTTTTACCCACTTAACACCCTCTTCTAAGCTACAATTTAAAATTTTAATAACAACCTTAAATTTCTTTGACAGATTCATTTCATTATTGTACCAAGAAAAAAAGAAAGAAAAAATGTGCCATCGGTGCATAAAACTGGCAACATGTTCAATTTATTATTCCATCCAGTAACGAAATAAACGAAATAGGAAGATAGAAATCAATAAAATTCATTTATGTATACGCTATGAGGGTCAGTATGGGGTCTGAGCTTTTTGCTGATGTATTGAATCCACGCTTTGCAGAGAGTGAGAATTTTCACTGTTAAATCTCTGCAAAGTGAAAAAAGAAAGATTGGCTCTTAAAAAATCGCATTCAGTAATAAGCATTTTTGAAGAAAAATAACTGCATACCTATTCTTCGGAATGAAGAATTCACATATTTTTTCGCTCATATAAATGAAGTTAATTGCATCGTTGTGGACACCCCAAAAATGTGGACACCCCATCCATATTCTACTCGTTCCGATGGTTATTACACTATCACAATTCATAGCTGCCACTTAAGCGGTCAAATTCAATAATCAAATGAAAACTAAAGTAATAAAATAGCTATTATGAGACAAAGAAAACTTTAATTCACTGCCGCTTTAGATATACCCGGATTTTTAATGCTAGTGTTCATATTTTGCTGTTTTCCATTCCCATGTGTGACAATATATATTTTGAACTTACCCGAAACTGAACATGCTTACTTACTATGCTCATACCTAGAAGATGCAATGGAGGTTTGTCTACTAGCAAACAACATTAGCATTATATGATTTTTAAGGTGGCAGTGAATTAATGTTCTATTTATTTCAAAATCTGTATTTCCACTTATTATAAAACTCGAAACACTAAAAATTATTTTTCATTTTTAGCTGAATTTGACAGCTTTAAGTGGAAGCAATGGATTCTGATACTATGGTAACTGTTTTGATACATAGACTATGAAATTATTTATTTATTTTAAACTGTAATCGTAAGTGAATTCGAAATGAAGGAATTTAATTTCATTTATGAGCAATATATATATATATATATATATATATATATATATATATTTGATTCCCTCCGTCAGAAAAACGGGTATGCTGCTTTATAATATTTATAATAAGTAGAGAATTACTGATATAGAACCAGACTTCAGTTCTGTTTTGAACTTCTTTGATATTTGTAATATCATTCAACAAATCATAGTTAAAAATATGAAAAAAATATGTAATGTAAAAATAAAACGTAATGTACAATAAACCATATTTTGAGACAAAGGAGTTATGGCTAAAAATTTTTAAGTTTCTCATTATCATTAGAAGGCTAATTTTTCACTGTTACTCATAGACTGTATGTTAATTTAATTTTTTTTTTAATTTTGGTATTCTTGACACGCCTAATTTAAATAAGAAGTGAAAGAAATAAACCCCAAATGTACTTTGATTTGTGAGTTTTTTTTTCCAAGAGTAGGGGATGGAGAAGTTACAAAATTTTGTGTGTTACTGAACTGAACGGATTAAGATGTATTTTTAAAGAGCAAACTATTTACACTTACCTCGATGCAAACTGGCAAACCTATCTGAGAATTGGCTTGTGTTCTATAACAGGGTTCAAGATTCCATGTATTGGTATTTATACACACAACTACGAAAGACGTAGCTTTGGAGCATACAAAATATGTCTCAGATAAACCTTTGCACAAGTAGTATAAGTTTGGTTGGTTTGCTTGGCTAGCATCTATATGATGGAGCTGTGATGTTTTCTCTGCAATACTCCGGATATTTTTGCATTTCGTAAAACCTCCCTTGTTGTCCAGACACACGTGTCGATCTGTTGATCTGCAAGGATTTACAGTTCCCTTCACCTCATCGGTGTAACACAGGGGTGCATAAGCGAATTGGCCACAAGTCATAATTTTACTTGACGCCATCTAAAAAATACAAAACAAAGTATTGAGTTTGCATTGAAGGAAGAAACTTAGCAACTTCATGAATACTACGCAGTGTATTCTCACAATATTTTATCGGAAGTTCAGATTTGCAGCCTTTACTCATATTATTCATCAATATATATTCAATATTTTTCTAATGCTTTGATGGAGGTAAATACTGCAGTTAGAGAGAAAATTTCAGCAGCCAAATTATTATTATTATTTGAATTCCAATTCTAAAATTTATTTTGTTGTTTCATTTTATATGCACAGGAAAACAGAAAAAAATCATAAATCATTTCCAGTATTTCAAATAAAATATTTTCATTTGTTTCCAATATATATGATATTGCCTTACGTTTCCCTGTCTACTTATTACATCGGAATTCACAAATTTTAATATATTGCAATATATAAATCAATAAATGCACATTTAAAATTGGATTTTCTTAATTAACAATGCTAAAAATATTTTATGGTGGTGTTATGTGGTCCGTCCAAGTTTCCTCTATTTCACTCGATCCAACTCAACATACTTCCGATGGTTAATTCCTAAAAGTCCCATGTCCTTCTCAAAAGAGTACAATTCCCATCACTTAGCTAAAAGCTGATGGACCGTAATTTAAGAAGGTTAAATATTACTTTGCTATAACAAATGTATGAAAGAAATATGTTTATGAAAATCTGCCTTTAATACCGAATAGATTTAATATCATTTATTTATTCTGAAAATTTCGATTTTTCTACATTTGGTGCTTAATATTTCTCCTCCCACTGCTTTACAGATCACATTATCGAGCCATTTCGTGTGTGGTCTTATTCTTTTACACTTTCCCACGACTTGTTAGAAGATATTTCTTTTTCTGAATCCAAGGTTAAATAACAATGAATGTGTCCTAACTATCTATTTCTTTTTTAAATGGGCCATATATATTCTTCGATATTTTTCTTTCGCATATTAAGAACATGTTTTCAACTGTTCTATTAGTTTCCAGCATTAACATTTACACTACAAAAAGCCGCAGATCGAATTATATTTTTTAAAGACTAATTTCGATATTTGTCTTAATTTTTATTTTTGTCGATTCATAAGCTCATTAAAGTATCTACTAGCTATTGTCAATTGGATTTTGATTTCAGATTTTGTACCATTACTGATGGGAACAATAGTTTCGAGGTTTTTAAAAAGATTCACAGATTCAAAATGTATTCTTTGATCCTTAGTGGAGATGCAGGCATTTCTTTAAATTACCGCCTAAAATTAGGTTTTGTCGTCATTAATAATGGGGCCAATAACTTTTTAGCACTCTCCAGTGGAAAAAATGCGTCCATACTTACTTAATATTTTCTCAACTAAAAAGTACCAACGCATGCCCGTTAAAATATATATCTCTTTTACCTTCGGTGCTTATATACATATGTATTCAAGTTTTGTATGATTATATTTTTATAGAACATAGCTAAAGCACACGGTTGTTACATTGAGTACTCTATGAAAGTTTCAATGTTGTTCATTTTACAAATTTAATACCGACATTGGACACAAGTATTCAGTATGAAAATAGTACATTATTTCAAAATATTTTCAAGTAGTATGAAGAATTTAGCCAAAAGTTTCTTTGCTGTTGGAAGTCGTATATTAAATTAATACCAAGTTAAATATCAAAATAAAAAAATTCACATCTAAAAATTTGCATATTTTGTATTGAAAGAAAGTTTGAAATCACAATATAAGTATATAATATAAATACATGATGTTTATTCAGAGATTCAAATGTATACTTAAATTTGCATTTTGTGACTTCTATCTATGAAATTACGGGGCTCGTAAATCATATTAATTTTTGAAAAATGCATTAATTTAATCTATACTACTATTTAAATACATCATTGAGCTTATATTAAATCAATTTATTATTTTTACGAGTTATGCTTTTAAAATATTATAAAATATTTCTAGTTTCTTAAACCAAGATAAGCGTTTAACATGTTTTAGGCGATAAATATTTATGCAAAATACATTTTCAATTTTAATGCATTAAAGCTTTTTTTAAAAAAAGGGTAAAAAACTGCTTAATAGAGTTTTTCTCAGAACTTTTTTTTCAAAACTATTTTCAATAGGTTTTTCAGGTGATATTTAAAATTCTAACATATATGTGCGCGTGTGTGTGTCTGTGTATCAGAGAGAGACAGAGAGCCAAATGTTATAGTTAATTTTCATTTTTAAACTTAATGACACTTTAATTTCCGTAAGCTTAAAAAAATCCTTTCACTTCGAAGTTTCAAATTGATAATGCATTTAATTAAGCAAAATATTTCCACTTTTGTTATTTTTAATGACAGCTAACTTTTTTATAGATTATACTAATTTTTTAGTGTTAATTCTAGGTATTAAAAGAATATTATGTTGTAAATAAAATAAAGTGTTAATGAAACAGTGTATGCTATTTTGAAATTAAAGTATTGTAAAATCACTCCACAAACGATTTCGAAATGTTAAGGAGCTTCCTGGCATGCTTTACCAAAATTTAATATTCTTTGCCTAAAATATATTTAACTAAAATTCATCACATTAAATGGAAGTTCGTTCTGAATGACGTAACGGTAAACATTTTTATTGTATTATTTTATTTATTTATTTATTGTTCTCTTATCTTGTACGGATGTTAGCGTACATTATGGGCTCTGGTTTGACTACCAACTTAGTGTTTGTATTGGGTTTTTTTTCTGTGTGTGTGTGTGTTATGCCAAGTCTACACAAATCATCTGCCTACAAAGGGGGTGCTTTGACGAGAGGACTTTTTAAGGCGTACTTTTTAAGTGTATTCACGCTACATCTGTAGAAAACCGACTAAAACTCAAGGCCCTAAGATCGACAGTCGCGTTGAAAACCCCGAACGACTTAGGCTTAGCTTAATGACACAATATTTCGTCAATTACATTTTTGTTAATCGTACTTCAAAATGTTACTAATATTTTTTTTAAATCTTTCAATTCTTGATATTTTTATGGAGATTAATAGTATAAATTCTAAAGAACAAATCTGATTTTCTCTTCATGAGCAATTGTGTTTAAAAGAAATTTCTTTAACGAATAAAAAACTTTTATCCCTGTTTCGTGTGCACATTACATATGTAAACAACAGAAAGAAATACTATTGATGAAATAGTAATTAAAAATATTTCAACTTACGTCAACACAAATATGCACAACAATTTTTCCTTTTGCATTATGGCAGAGACGTATTTTCCCATCTGGAACGATGGCACACAGCTTAAATTTTGAGTAATTCTTCGAAAGATCGCACTTCTCGATTCTGTTTTTGTCCTTACACAACAGTGCCAGTCGCATTCTAGGCTCAAGTTCGTGCCTGGTCACCTCGGATACTTCGTGCCATTCTTTCCACCAGAATAACCAGTCAATACTTGTGCCATGGTACTCACTAGATGCTCCCTCTTTAGCAGAAGGAATGTGTTCTGATTTTTGGAATTTACTCGCACTAAAAACTTCATGACGTAAGAAATTGAAGCACTTCTGTAAAATTCCATCCTTGAGGCAAATTTGACGCGACATAAAAGTACAAGGCCGGATAGGTTTCAGGCGATCGTTTGAGGGATAACACAAGTAAGCTTCTGGAAGATCTCCACACGTGATTAATTTGTGAGTGTATGCCTGTAGTTAAATAAAATATGTTTTAATAAAAACACCATAAATATTTGTAAATTTTTACTGACTAGGTTTAGTAATAATAAATGGTCATGTAGTTTATCGATTGTATACAAAAGCAAATGTACCGGGTGATCCAAAAGTCCGCACAAACTTTCAAAATTCATTAAAAAAAAGCAAATAATGGTAGAAAATTGCGCTTTGAACAAATAGGCTTAGGATATGATGGTATTTTTTTTAATGACACGAAAGTTTGTAGTTCCAAATGTTACCGGTAAGTGGCGCTGACATGCACAATGGGAACCAAATTTCCAATTTAAAAAAATCCGAAATCTCTTTTCCAACCCTTTCGAGTTTTTATTTTATTAAAATCACTACAATATTTCAATATGTGAGCCCTTGTCTCTTTGTAGCTAGAAACACGTACTAATGATTTCATATGTCAATCCATATTCTCGTTAGCTTTAAATTGTCATATGCATTAGATTACATGCGCTATTTGCGTCTTCAGCACTCCCATGTTAGTCACAGTAGGCTAGTGTAGCCCTATAGTAATAAATGAATAGCCGTTTAATCAGAATATCAAGCTGATCATAGCAATGTATCACTCTTCTATTGAGGTTGACATTAAATTACTAAAGGCATAAATAATACATATAGTCCAGAATATTTCCCAAGGAATGCTAACGAACATTTGTAGTGAATTAGAATAACGTTTGCATTGTTTCGAAAACAAACCGCAAACTCATTGTAATAAATTAGCTATTTCCACAAAGTAAATTGCTGATATTGGATAGTCGGATTCTTTTTTTTTAATGCGTTGCATACACAACGCCATGTATGAATGTTTTTTTTTTTTTTTTTTTTTTTTTTTAAGTTTTATTTGTTTGAAGAAAACGTTTAATCGTAAGAATCATTGTACCGCAATCCTTATTATCTAGATTTTAAATTAGAATGAGTTTAAAATGAGTAAAATCTTACTTCCAAGCAGACAGGAGCTACGGTATCCTCATCGTTAAACTTTTTGCAATCATCTATGTAATGTTCTCTCACACTAAGACAGGGCTTGGCCATGGTACTATTTTCAGAGCAGGGGACGAGCTCGTTGTTTTCTGTCATGCACAGGAATTCAAATTCATCGCTGAAATGTCCCATCTCTTTCAGTTCATACCACACGTTCGCAAAACTGTCATAATGCCTGTGCCATTCAGACCACCAGTCTTCCCAGAGTTGCATTTCGGGAGAAACGGTTGGCTTTCTGTTGGTTGAGCCTTTGGGACTACATACTGAAATGTTACCTGCTACTTTGTTGAGGCACAGTGGATGCTGTCCTTCGCTGCAAGGAAGGATGTCATACGCTCTATTTTTGAGTGACATACAGAAGAAGAAAGGCATGATGTTTTGTCCGCAGGCAATTATTCTACCCGAAGATTTCTGAAATATACATTAGTAGTTAAATTATTTTATGCAGATTTAACTTTTATCATATCTTGGAATTCAGTCAAATATTCTCTGCACTGAAACAGAAACTATCAGAATCTAATAATGTTTTGTTAATTTGTCTTATTTAAATAAAAAATAAAGCAAAGGTTTTATTACGTCCTTTATTATAGAGTTAAGAATTTGATTGCATCAAAATGATATTTAAAAATCTAAGATAAAAAATACAGGGTGATCTTTTTTAAAGTGACAGTGTTTGGAGTGCCCTGTAGTGCGATCTAATAGCCGAAATGGCACCAAACTTGATATTTAGACTAATCAAGACATGAGAAAAAAGATTCCGTGAAAAAAAATTAGTTCCAAACAGCGCCGCTAGGGCATTTTGTGGCACTGCTGTAATTTACAATAACGAGAATTAGCATAAAACACTATCAAAGAAAAATGCAAAGGTTTTGCGATGACAGCGCCAGTAATAGGGGCTATAAAAGCAAGTAGTAGACAGCTCCGACAAATAATCTCAGCTGAAGTAAACAAGCTCCAGTGGACATGCCTCTCATGTTACCGGAACGTGCGTTACTGGTGAAGCTGTATTACATGAATCAATGTAATGCATCCGCAGCTCTTCGGGAATTTCGAACCAGAAAAAAATTACGAAAGGGGCCTTTATCGCTGAATGGTCTTAAGAGAATAATTAAGAAGTTCGTGGAAACGGGGTCACTGACCATTCGCGATGAGAGAGGACGTAAACCAGTATCAGAAGATGTAATAACTAATGTGGCATCTGGAATTGTCGAAGGACCGCTTGGAACCATTGCTGGTACTAGCAGCGCCCGGGGTGTAGCTCGACAATTGGACATTAATTATTCCACGGTATGGAGAGTTTTGCGGCGCGTTTTGGATTTTACCCCTACAAAATCAGCCGCTTGCACAAACTGAAACCAAGTGATTATGATAAGCGAGTGACATTCGCTCTATCGTTTCTGGCCAGGGTAGAAATTGATGATGCTTTCCCATGGCACATTCTGTGGGGAGATGAGTGCCATTTTTATCTCAATGGGTCCTTAAAGACACAAAATAGCCGAATTTGGGCTTCTGAGCAACGCCACACCGTGCACGAAATCCCATTAAATTCCCCAAAAGTCACTGTTTGGTGTGGTTTCACAGCCTAATTCGTAATTGGGCCATTTTTTTTCTGAGACCATCACTCCGACAGGACCCCAAACGTGCACCATAAATGCAGAAAGGTACCACGAAATGCTGCAAACTTTTGTTATTCCACAACTTCAGCAAAGAAACCGTCTCCAACAGGCAATCTTTATGCAGGATGGTGCTCCGCCACACATTAGTAATAGGGTAAAGCAGCTGTTGCGCCAAAACTTCACTGATGATAGAGTCATAAGTCGCAGTTTTCCAGTTGCATGGCTGCCTTGTTCCCTTGACCTCACGCCATGCGATTTTTGGCTCTGTTGTTATTTGAAATCTCAAGTTTATGTTGGTGCAGTATCAAATTTATCTATTCTAAAGGACAACATAACAAAGACAGTGCGGAATTTTCCTCGTGATATGTTACATACGACTGTGGAGAACGTTTTGCACAGAATGTACGGTATTATTTCTGAGAACGGTGCTCACATTGAATGTGGTCTAATTCCTCACCTGGGAAGTTAGTGTAGTAAATAAACATTAATAATTTAAATATGCGATTGTATGTGTTAGTATTTTTCTTTTCTCACATTTTATACATTGCACAGCGCCACAAAATGCCCTAGCGGCGCTGTTTCGAACTGTTTTTTTTTCACGGAATCCTTTTTCCCATGTCTTGATTAGTCTAAATATCAAGTTTGGTGCCATTTCAGCTATTAGATCGCGCTACAGGGCGCTCCAAACACTGTCACTTTAAAAAAGATCACCCTGTATTTTAAAATCAAGCTTTTTATTCAAGGACATCAAGGACATCATTCTAAATCATGTTTCCTTTATTTTGTGAATGTTAAAATAATCTAGTTGAATAAATAGAAGCTTTTGAGAAGAGCGTTAAATTTATAAAATGTTCCCAATTTTTGTTTCGGAATTGGGGGCACAATGCTGATTTGTTCCAGATTCTTTCTTCAAAAATATTCTTATAATTTAATTTTTTTTCTTAAATGCAACACATTAGATAAATATAAAATATATTTATGTGATAAATAATGATGATTTAGAACATTATTTACTTTTGATATGCATTACTATAAAAAATGGGTGACCTATATTTACTCCATATCTGACCCATAATTGCCTAACTAATAATTTAAATAAAATTAATAATAATTCAATTTCTGGTAAAGTGATTATTTGAATAATTTCTAAATTATTTAAGCTTACTTCATGCCAAATCAATCGTTCATACTTTAGAAAATATTAAGTTGTTCTTGTTTTTTGACCCATAAGTCCCCATATGACCCTATTTTGTTCTGCCTTGGGACCAGTTATCATGGTTTGGCCAGTAAGAATATAACGTGATAAATTTTACTTACTTCTTCACAAATATAAACAAGCAAATCCTGTTCTTTGATGTCTTTGCATGGTGTAATTTTCCCAAGACTCTCTTCGAAGCAGATTTTCTCATACTTCTGATCGTCATTGCAAGGTCTTATTATTTCATTATTAAGTTTGCACAAAAAGACCTCTTTCTCAACCTTGTGTCTTACTTTTCTATCTTTCAAGCCATCCAATATTTTAGGCAACAAACCCTGATCCCTCTGTACACTGGGACTCTTCGTTAACGATAGTAGTTTCGTAAATGTGATTGCGGATTTTCCCATCTTTTTGTTCGTTATATGTTCTGTATTTTTTTTAATATTCTCATATTTTGAAGTACTTTTGTTAGGCTTTGTTAGTGGATTTTTAGGATGTTTTTTATGCATCATTGTTTCTTTTCTATCAAATAGTCTGTCTTGCTCTTTGTCATTTAGCTGATATAGATTGTTTTCTCTATTAATGTTCCAGAAACTCATTTTTGCATTCTCTGTGTGTTCCTTCTCGTCCACGTATTCCACATTGCTTCTGTTAAATTCTTGGAGTGGATTTTCATGAGTGTTTAGTTTCACCTTCGTTTCTGTTCCATCTGTCATTTTGTCTTCCTCTTTGCCATCCACTAGCTGATCCATATCATTTCTAATTACATGCCAGAAATTCCACATTGAATTTCGTTTATGCCGTTTGTGATTGTCTTCTAAATTAACCCAACTATTCATTTTGCCATGAGAGCTACTTGCGGTCTTATGATTTGGTGATACTTTATATCTGTTTGATTTAGAGGGCTTTTTTGAAGCGGTATGTTTATCAGTTGTTTTAGTTTTTACTTGCGACTTTGATTTCGCGGTGTTTCCCTTTCTCGATACCATCCTATTGTTTGTAGACACACGTGTTTCTAGTTTCTTCGAGAGCCTGAATATTTTTAAAATGTTACCTCCAACAGTTGTAGATTTTACTGTTGTACTGCTTTCCGACACCCCTTGTGAGCAGTTGTCTAAAAGACCGTCTTCACGCCAACAGAGTTGAAATTTCCTAGAGTTGCAAGGAACAATGGGATGTTTTCCACCTCCTGCTGAACACAAAAAGGCGTTGCCATATTCACAAGTTAAAAACTGTTTTCTATCCGATTTCTGAAATATAAAGCATTTTATTTTATGTTAATTTACATCTTAAGAGGCATGTCTACTTATAAAGAAATCAATTTGATCCCCACAGTTAAATCATTAATTGTATTTTAAAACGTATTTTGTAATGGAAATTTTAATGCTGCAAGCAACTAGATCAGAACATTATTATTTTTTTTTTGTAAATTGTATGATAAATTTTTACAGATAATGTGCATTCTAATAACATTTAGTACTTTTACTTTTACGTATTTTAAGTGAAAGTTTATCACTTCCAAAAAAGATCAATTAAAACTTAAATAACTATAAACTAATGTTAACTAAAGTATAATGAACATTCACATTGTTTTATATTTTAGAAAACATATTTTAATGATAAATACTGCTTTAATTTTCTTTATTTCCGTTCTAATATATATATAGAATATAGATTTCATATGCATGAGATCCCTTTAGCGGAGTCGGTCCCGCAGAAGTCCAGTAAGTAGAGGTTTCAATCCTCCAAGTTCTCACCGAGGTCAGGACTATAAAATTTTGGTGTTTTTATGGCAGCCCTCTTTCAACCGACTCAGACACAGTAATCTCGAAAGATTAAAATGATTATTGTTCACTTTTAAGTGTTTTTCACGTACTTACGTGATTGATGAATTAAGCAATACTTACCTCTGTGCAAACCTGAATTAACAAGTCATCATATGCATCGTAATCTCTACACCGCACCAATTTTCTTTCGGATATACTCAGGCAAGCTTTGTCGTGATCAGTTTGGCACCTTTCTAACCGATTTGACTGATTGTCGGGTTTGCACAATTGTACCATGTCCTCTAACTTGACCTCCTCTCGCGAAATCATCTCCTTTGTATCTTCCGGGAAAACAAGATGATTGTCCCACCACTCGTTAAATAGTTCTTGAGGATTTTGTGTTCCAGTTGGTTTGACGGTTGGACCCTCTTCTTTAACGTGGCCTGACACAAATGCGTTTCCAGCTTTAATTTTTGTGCAGCGTGTTAATTTTTCTGTCTCGTCAAGGCAGATGAAGAGACTTTCCATTCTGCATGGATTAATTTTCGGTAATGTATCTGAAATTTCTTTGTCCTTTGTTAAGCATAATGTAGCTGAAATGTATTGTTCACCACATGTTACAATGTTTCTTCTTTTCTGAAAAACAGATAAATGGCAATAAGTATATATAACAATAAAATTTCCAAATTATCATTTAAATCAAACAATTTATTTGTTATTCAATAAACTATTACATAATTTCAGTTGCAACGAACATGCTTTCTTATCTCGGCCATTCCTTATTAAAATTTTATTGAATAAGAATTGTGTAATCCAACGCAATTAATTTGAATTACATTAGGCAAATTTATAAAGTATAATTATTTTCCAATGAACATTACGAAAAAGAAAGATACTTTAAAATTAAATAAATAAATAAATCTGTCAAATAATTTTTTTCGCAAGAGCTAACAATGAGACAAAAGTTCTCACAATCCCTATGAAATTCCTTATTTAAAAATAATGTCACTTGAAATTGAATTCATATACTGTTTCAAAGAAAAAACTGTTTACCTTCAGCAGGTTTCAAAATACACTTATGCATGACGTAGGAAACCTGTGTGGCAATTACCAATGATAAGGTTAACTGAATGAAAATATTTTCTTACGTACTTTTAGTGAAAAAAAAAAGTTCATTCCATATTCACGTCACTTTCTTCACTGAAAGAAATCATATGTTGTATTAAAAACATGGTATAAACGTAGTGACATTTTTTAAATAACTTGAAAGTGATAAGGAATGAAATGACATCTTTTGCAATATTATTTTACTAAATTAGCAAATTTTAAAAGAATTTTTAAACGTTCCATAAATGTGTTATTCGTATAGAAAGACTCGTAAATTACTGAATCACATCACGTGCACAATGTTTTAATCAACTGAATAAAGTCTTTACTTACATCAATACAAACGGGTACGGGCATTGCAGATCCATTGAAAAGGTTGCAATTATCAATAACACCAAATTTCGCACTAACGCATATCTCATTACTTAAAGTGCTATTATCGCATGGCACCAAGAAATTCCCCTTCCTCTTAAGAGACGTGCAAAGTCTTTTGGATGTTTTTCTTGGTTTACTTTTCGCCTGTTCCACCGCACTGTAATCTGCTTCATCGTGTAGCAGTTTTTTCTCTCTCACATCTTCTCTCTCTTCTTCATGGTTTAATGTATTTTTATATTTCACATTTCCAGGAATCAACTTTTCCTGAGTCGTATGATTATACCAGCTGTTCCACCATTCTTGCCATACCTGCAGTTGATCGAGGGGATTAAAAAATAAATCTGAAATTACACCAGTCTCTTGATCTTTAATACAGCGTACGATTGAACCTTCTTCATTCAGGCATACTTGCTGATGGTACAGCTGACAGGGATGTAAAGTTTTAACGCTTCCATCATCTGAGCAACAGAGAAAAGCTGACTTATTTTTACCACACGTGATAACTTTATTTGAGAAAGCCTAGAAAGGAAAGGTAAAAGTATTGTTATGTAAGTTTTAACTATAAAGCGAATCTCTATATTTAGTGAAATTCTTATATGTTAGTTTATGTTCTTATAGTTACTTTATGTGAAAAACTGAAAATGTGCAAACAATATCTTCCCTAGTTACATCTGATTAACATATATTAAAAAGTTGCACATACGTGGAAATAAATCTCTTTAGGAGAAAAATTGATCTGAAAAACACAACACGCAAAGATCTTGCAGCAAAAATGAGTTAGCTCCATTTTTGGTCATTTTGAGTTAACCATATCCAAGTTTTAAATATATTTAATCTTTTGGTGCAAGAAGCTGAGTTTGTTACTTTCTATGATCATCGATTGATGGATTTGCCTCCCAATACAACACAATAGACATGAAATCTACGGTTAGGGTGAAATGGAAAAATTCACCTTTTAATTTTAATTTGTAATAGCGCGGAAAAGTTCCATTTGGCGTAGATAATACAAATTAAAAATATGAAAGAAATAGGAGTACATCATAAGGTGTTGAAAAACGTTAAATTTGATAAATTGAAATTTTTGCTACATTTTAAAGGTTCTTTCTTGCGTATCTTGATTATGAAATAAAAAGTTTCAAATAGACGTTTTAATATGAATAAAAAATAAAAACAGTTTTACTGTAGCATTGGCATCTACGAGCAAGAGTCAGCGCTGTAGCGAATTTTGTGGATAAAGGGAGATATGGCGGGAAGCGCAATTTTGCCTGTATTTGGTGAGAAGCTTAGAGCAATTGTCAAGTCAGTAGTTTTGACAGTGTTTAACAGATTAATGTAATATATTGTTAGTTATCGGTTACTTTATTTCTTTGAATAAAAATGTCTCATTTTAAATTAGTGAGGACAAGTGAAATATCTGAATGATCCAATTTTTGTGAAATTTAGTGATTTGCCTGAAGCTAACATTCCTACTTATTTATATGTTATGAAGTGCTACTGTTGTGTTAGACATAACCTTTTTCACTAATAAAGTAACGAAACTCACAGATTTTAGGCCACATAACACCTAAACCTGGCACCAGAAAAGACATAGCAGACAGTATACTGTTTCTACTGGATAGATCTTGAAGATAGGGACTGCTACAAAAATCTTTTGAATTTCACTACTACTGGATGTGATGGAATCGTTATAAGACTAACATAATAATGGTGTGATTTCTTTGATGTAAAAAGAAATAGGAAGACCTTTAAAATGGCTAGGTTTTTCTTCCACGGTAATGAGCTACCGTTGCGACACATTTTGTCATTTAAATGGTAAACAGAAGGGACCCAGTGCGTGTAAAGGCGATATGTCAGAAACTAGAAAACTGTGCTAATCTTCCTGTGTTTGCTTTCTTGGTAATTGAAAATAACTTTCCTCTTTTGGAGAGCAAAATTGATTTAAGTTCATACAGGAAGTATTTGTTGAATATTGTATCGCAGTATCAAGTGGAAATTGCTCACTAGATTCATCTTAAAGAAAACCTCGAACTTGCTCAATCCAGGTGGTTGACATTAGCCTACTGCGTGTTTAGATTGTTCATGGAAGTTGGAAATCTAACTGAAAATCTTCGCACCCCGGATGAGTACATTGTAAAAGTGTATGTAACTGTGTGATTTTATATTAAATTAAAACTTTCATGTGGTTATGGTTTCAAACATCTATTTAACCTTAACTCATACTCATGCTATCTCTCTGGCGATCTCAAGAACGTTATAGAGCTGGCTATTCAAAGAAATTGGTCCTTTACTGCTCCGGAAAATCTTCTTTTGTCCATGCTATGTGATGTTAGCAAATTTAAGGGAACTTAATTTACGACGTGTTTTAAAGGCTATAACAGAAAGGAGAGTCAGGAAGTTTAATGTCCAAAGGAAAAATTCGATGCAAAGGAATAACATCGACATGATCTTATGGGTTGAAAATGACGTGTCTAAACAACCTTTCTTAAAGCTTGTTTCCAGTGACTCTCTGAGAGACTTTTTAAGGCATCTGAAGCTAAACCAAATAGTAAAAATGACCCAGTTATTGACTTTGCCCGGCTTCCTTGGCACACGCAAGAAGTGGAAAGAACTGTATGATTGGTGACCGAACCGTCTCACAATGTCTGTGGTTCAGTGGCAAGAAGGATAAATAAGATCAAGAGCAGAATCATTTCAGTATATGCCAAAATTTCATTTTTTTAAAAACCAACTTAATGTGCAAATGAAGTAGAAATAATCATTTTGCAGCTGTGGCATTGTAATCTTTGGGGTACGGAACTAAGAAGTAGAAAATTTGACATTACAAAATGTTTTTTTAGTATTATTAGATTTTGTAATTAATAATATTTTCTTATTGTAATACTTATATGCATTTTAAACTATCTTTTGTAACATTATACGTGCGAGTAATTAATAAAAAATATTTTATCAAAGTCCATAACTTTTTATAACTTTTTCAATTTTTTTTTCAAAACTTCAAGCCCTTTGCGGCAAGATATTGTAGCATTGCAACCAATTTCTTTTTGAACCGAAAAGGGAAATTTCCCCCACTATTACTAAACTAATATCTAAAAGAACATTCTAAGAACCCTTTTATAATCTTTCAGTTTTTTCAATTTTTTTTTACGAATTTCAAGCTCTTTGCGGCACTTTAAGGAATAGTAGTATTGCAACTAGATTTTTAAAAGTTGTTTTACAATTAATAGGCAACTTTCTCCAACTATTACCAGACTAAAAATCTTAAAAAAGAAAAAAAGGTCATTTTTTGCACCCTAATGCACATATTTTGCATACATTTTATTGTATTAAGTTAAAAAAATTAATTTTTTAATTGCTTGACATTAAAATTTTAATTAACCTTTTACACTGAAGTTCTGTACATTTAAACACTTCCAAAACATTTTAAATTTTAATTCGTGACAAAAAGCGTTAGCATCAAAACTAAGACTAACGCCCGTTCGACGGAATGAGCATTGTAACATACAAATTATGACTAACTATGCTTTAAGCCTTACAAAATACATAAAATATATTATTACTGAAATTTAAAAATTCAATTTTTTTAATTAACGAAAATCATAAAAAATGGAACTCTTTTTTATTTCAAGCCCTTCAATTACTATCAGTCATTGAAATTTATATCATCCTTCCGTTTGTAGTTTTCCCAGTAACAACGAACGTTTTCAATAACTGTGAACAGAATAAAGCTATGTTATGAACATTTAGCATTACAGTTAAGACTGTGTGATGACGGAGAGATCAATTTCTACTGCGTGCGAAATAAGCAAAACTATCCTCCTTTCACTTAAAATTATTTAAAATCTGTGTTATGTTTAAAATAAAAATTAATAATATTTCATTTATAATACACATATATAAAAAAGTGTCTCTTCAGGATGCCTCAAAGTTCCCTTATGCTATTCTATTGGCCATCATCACTCAAGTTTTGATAGTAGAGCTCAGTGGTTATGCATATTACCTTTGCTTGCACGAAATAAATTGAAGAACACATACCTCTAAGCAGATGGAAACCGACATATCTGCTACTTTGCTGCTTTTACATTTATGTATCTCACCATTTGTAGATTTTATGCAGGCTGAACTATTATTCTTTCTTGGACTACACGCAACGATTTTTTTATGATCTTCAACAATGCACAACTCCGTCCGAATTCTCAGAGGTTTTACCTTTTCAATACCGAGAATGTCCGAATCCCATTCCTTCCACCAATTTTTTTCCATACGAGGTTCTTCCGATAAATAGATATATTCATCTTCTCTTAATACGTCATTCTTTGAGCTTAAAACGTTTTTGCATCTATCAATATGGTTTTCCTTTGTTAGACAAAGCTGAAGATTGTCTCCATTGCATGGGCTCAAAGGATAAATGTTTTCTTCATCTACTGCGCAGATTTTAGCAGAAGATTGTGTGGAGCAGAACTCAAGAGCACTGGTGATTTCCTGAAACAAATAAATTAAGATTTTATAAGTCTTGAAAAAAAATTAAATTCATAAATTTTTGTTTAAGTATGATACGACTCAAGAACTCAATTTGAGTCCATAAGACCACGAAGGTAAAGACTTCGTGAATCAGTAACACACATTTTTTCCATTTCTTCCTTTATTATATGGTTTTAAAAATACTATTAAATTCGCTTTCACCCTTAATTTCTAAAAAATGTATTTATTAAAATTAAAATTTGTAATTAGAACGTTACATTTTCTTTAAACAATTGAACTGTATCTTTACAAACTAAAACAAAATTCACCAGACAGAATTTTCTTTTCCCTCAAAGGGTCGTTTCTCACCAATATTTTTAACATTCTTCGATTGGAGGACCTGAATTTGTGACATAGTGAAGGAAATACACGAGAAATCGCAATTTAATTAGCATATTAGATTTTTAAAATGATAATCTTAGAGAGTTATAGTTTTGACCACGACTTAAATATCAATGATAATCATCATCAATAATTATATATATATATATATATACTAGCTGCGTGCCCGTTCTCCGCACGGTAGGGAACGAAACTTTTTATTGCATGTATAGTTCGAATTGATTCCAGAGATATGGAATCTAAAAATAAGCAAAATTATCTGACTCTTGGCGTAAAGTTACTCATTCGTAAAGTTAGTATAAGTACTGACCTGTGACTATTGTTAATATCATGACGCAAAAAACTATGTCGGTGTCATTCACGATCAGAAAAGAAAAGCGTGACGGTTTTCAGTGAAAATTCCTAATTTTCAAAATGTCTCATTTCTGCATCATACTCTTTTTTAGATTTAAGTTATGCAATTAATACCTTAGATACTACATGAAGTGGAGAACCGTTTTATTTTATAATTAAATAATTGTGTACCCGCTCTTTGCAAGGCAAAAGAAGAATATTTTCCAAAAATATGATCATAACTACTTGTGACAAAAGAGAATCTCCAAGAAAAAACGAAAGTTCTGTTACAGTCTTTTCTGTTGAAACTACCGCGTGATATATTAACGCGACGTAGAATTACTTAATGTTTTGTTAGCTGTGATGTAATACGGATGTTAAAAAATGAATAGAAGATTTAGTTTCACAAAATATTTATTAAAGCGGTATATTGTGGTTTGATCAATATTGCCTTATCATATCTACTTACTATTAATTATACTATCTTTTACTGATACCAATACAATATACTGTCGTTTTGCAACCGTTAATGCTTAATTTAAAGAGACGGTTTAGATATTTGCCTCGAATGTAGGCTTTTACTCTTTAGTGATTCTTTGCAATTTACGCATTAGCATAAACGATAATCATTTCAGTTTAGGGTTGCTACTAAATCAAATTCATTGCCACCCCAAAATTCATCAATGTCCGGGGACCTCTGTTGGTCATAACGGGGCCGTCGCTATTAGCAACCGGGCCTGCGTTTGAGATGCCATCAGGAAAAATGAGTTTATCATTGAGGCCTGTTTTCGCTATTCGCAATGTTCTATTTCATTATTATAAGTATTAAATATTATATTATTTTATTATTTTAAAACAATTTTTTTTAAGTTTTGTCGTAGTAAAGAACTTTAGATGCAGATAATCGTGTTGTGAAGCTTTTGCCGCTTTTCTTGCATGGAAATTTATCATAAAATTCGAAGATTTCGCTCTGAATGTAAAGGTAAGTGAAAACTTTTAAAATTTGCTTAGAAATTCTAAAAATATGTATGCAAATCATATTTAGTGAATAATTATTCATGTGTTATTTATAAATAAATTATTTTAATCAGAAATGGTATTATTTGAGTAGTTTATTCTTGTAAATAAGCATGGCGTAGTGATACTAGTTAGACAATTTAATTTTGCTAGTTGAAAATGTTATTTATCAGCTATATATACTTTGATTATCTGATTCAGACTTACATTTGGTACAGTGCAGAAATACAGTAAATTATAAATTATTGATTTTTGCACGTTTACATAGAAACTTCAAATGTAGTTAATATTTTGTACAAGCGTTCATTATGCTTGCTCAATTCCAAAGTTCGATTGAGAAAGCGACAAAAGAATAACATATAATACATGAAATGTCTTTTTAAAGAATAATTAATTCAGGGATCGCGCTATTGAGTGTATTTTATCAATTTTCTCCCAATATACAGGATATCCCGAAAACACTGAAATGCGCTTTAATACATTATTTGTTAAAGATTAATGATTAATGTTAAATTGTTTAAAATAACGTAGGAAATACGACTACGTTCATGAATTCTCCTGTACATTTTCTAAAAACTACACTTTTTAAATTTTACATCATTCGTTAGCAAAATTTGATCCATTATGAAAAAATTAGTTAAGTAAAGATCATGTAAAAAACTCATACCTGCATCTTTAAAATTGAAGGAGATTTATTCCACTGTAAATTGAACATCGTGAATGCAAGATCATTTATATGTAGGGCAGGGGTGTAGCCAGAGGGGGGGCTGAGGGTGCTGCTGCCCCCCCCCGAAATGGGACCCTTTACTTAGCTTACAATTTAATATTTAGCTTACAATTGAACTTTAGCTTTAATCTTGATACCCAGCCCACCCCCAAATAAAATTCTGGCTACGCCACTGATGTAGAGAGTGTTACAACTTTATGGGATCTGTGTCATGAATACTTTATTTAGATTCATCATTGTAAGAAATAAAAATTAAAATTTGACTCACGTGAACGCATTCTGGTCCTGAACAAAGTAGAGCAGAGGAAAGGGGGTAAAGAACTTGATGCATTGAAGAATGTCTCTTCATAAGCTGCAGACGCTCTAATAAAGGGCAGATATGTATAAGTTATTGAACGTTCAGAAAAAGTTCTTAAAAATATTTCGAATATCTGGCACACTCTTAAGCATTGTGCAGTGTAGGTGTTTTATTAAACTTGCATGTTTTTAATTTATTACAATGTGTAGCGCAGCTTTTGAAGAGGTATCCTGAAAATTTTCAAGTCCTTCAGCAGTAATTTATCTTAATTTGTATTCACAGGCCGTGAAACAGATTTTGCTTTTTCGAGCTACAACCTTAATATACAGCAATGCTAATGCAGGGACGAATACATTGTCTTCGAGCACCAGTTAATAATCACTCGTAAAAAAGAAAAGTGTTGAAATATTAGTGGTGTTTCCTAGTACGTTTTGCTAAAACAATATTTTTCTTTGAAAAGAAAAAAATATATATATAGGTGCCAAGTATTACGGAAAGTAATTAACCACTTTTTGTGAACGATAATTTTCTATTTAAAATATAGCAAAATTTCTGGGTTAAAGGCGTGGCGTGGTAACCATTTTGAAAAATTATTCAAAAATCTTACAGTTCACAAAAAGCGGTTAAATATATTCCGTAATACTTGGCACCTATGTAAATGGAATGGAACTAAAAACGGAAATTATAAATCTTTTTCATTTTCAATTGTAAAATTTTCGATAAGTACTCATTTGTTAAAGAAACAAACTAACAAATATTAACTTAAAACCTTATAAAACTTTAAACCTTTTGTTTTGGGATTATCAACCAGAGTATCAGAACAACGTATTTGACCATAAATTATTATGTGATTTTTAATCCTTCTGATACCCCTTATCTCTCCTTAAAGTTTGTACTACTATTTATGTGACACCCTTTATTATGTAATTTAATCTAAATGTTTCTTGTTAAATTAATTTACATTATTTTCACTTTAGATGCCAAGGAAATGCAGTGCACCTGGTTGCACATCTAATTATAACAAACATTCGACATATACCCACGTCTTTTCATTTCCGAAAGATGCAGCGAAAAGGAATAAGTGGGTAGCTTCTATACACAGGAAAGATTTTATACCATCATCAAATTCTGTGCTGTGTATTAAACATTTTGATGAACGGTACATTATTAAGGAAGATAAAATTACACAAAAAGATGGTACTATTCTTACAATCCCTAGTAAGAAGTATACGTTAAAAGAAGATGCTTATCCAACAATCTTTCCAGATCAGCCTCAATATTTATCAAAACGTCTCCCTAAAGAAAGAAAATCTCCTTCTGAACGTAGAAAGGCTTTGCTTCAACGCGACGAAGAAAATTTTCTTAAATAGTGTGAAGATGATGAAATTAAAACTTTCAGTGGTTTGGCATCTGCTATAGGAAATAAGCTTTCGGAATCTTGGATGATTAAAATAGAAGAGACATGTATATACCTGTATAAAATTGAATTTTCAGTATGTCCAGAAGTAACGGTAGTGCTAAAAATTTTAGAAGATTTATCTGTTGAATTATATTATCGAAATGAGCAACTGCATTCTGATAGTATTCTTGGATTTATTCTAGGGAATGAGCACAAGATGAACAAATGGACTAAGTTTGATAGCACACTAAGCTTCCTGAATTCATTTAGATTGCAAGATTTGACTGTGCTTCAAAAAGTAAACAGTATAACATTACTTCTAAATGAGCTAGTGACAGAAAATGACGATAATTTTTCAAAGGTTACATTTATTACTGAGCAGTTAATATTGACATTTTCTGAACAACTTAGATATAGTCCCAAAATGATTCTATGGGCTATTCAACTTTATTTTAGTTATCCAGCTGCGTACATGATGATACGCAACAGTGGTGTGTTGACACTACCTCACCAGTCATACTTAAGAAATATGAGTTCAACACTAAGTTATAGTGGGAAAAATGAATTCACCACTAATCACGTTAATTATTTAAAACGAATGGTGTCTGCTCTAGATGACCATGAAAAATTGGTAATTCTTCTTATAGATGAAATTTATGTTAACCCATTGGTGGATTATAAAAGTGGAAAAGTTGTGGGTACTGCAGACAATTCTGATGAATCAGTCGTTGCCACTACTGTACAAGCATTTATGATTTAATCAGTTTTTTCCAAAAACAAAGATATTGCAGCCTTGATCCCCGTGAAAAATTTAACAGCTGATCAATTACATACGTATACACGTAAAGTCATGGATATGCTTTATGAGTGTGGTTATATAGTTCTCTGTATAATCTCTGATAATAACTCCGTTAATAGAAACATGTTCATAACTTTGTGTGGTGGCAACCTATCTCCATTCATAAAAAGTCCTTATGATGATAACAATAAAATATTTCTTCTGTTTGATTCACCCCACTTGCTGAAGTCAATACGTAATAATTGGTTGAACCAAAATTTGACTAACCAAACTTTTTTCTTCCCTGACATATTCGATGATACCAAAATATCAATTGCCAGTATTTTACATCTGAAGCAAATATATGATGATGAGAAAAATCTGACCATCAAAACTGCACCTAAATTAACAAGGAAAGTACTTTTCCCGTCTTCATTTGAGAAACAAAATGTTAAACACGCAGTAAATCTTTTCCATGAAACAAATGTGGTTTCATTAGAGCAAAATAGTACTAAGTATTGTGCTGATTTCTTAAAAACCAAGACTTTCATAGAACATTTTCAGAGGTGGTGGAAAATAGTTAATTGCAAGCATCCTTATAAAATAAAATATACGAGAGACCCGTTTTCTGACCCAATAACTAGTGCAGATCATCCAAACATACTATTTCTAGAGAAATTTTATAGATGGCTAAAAAAATGGGAAGGCATTGCTCATTTGTCGGTTACCGATAAAACTCAATTCTCAGTTCCTGAAAAAGGTGGCATGCTGTCAAAAGAAACTGAACTTGCTTTAAGCCATACTACAAAGGCTCTGATAGACGTGTCTAAATATATGCTAACTAATTTAAATGTAAAATATGTTCTTCTTGGGAAATTTCAAACCGACAGCTTAGAAGCATGTTTTGGTCAATACCGCCAAATGAGTGGCGGAAATTATAATATTTCATTACGGCAAATATTAGAATCGGACAAAAAATTAAAAATTTTAAGCTTAATTAAACTGTATTCAAAACATGCAGGGAACTTCAGTGTAAAGTTACTTGATTTTTCTGAAGATGCCAATAACACAATTGATGACTCAAAAAATTATGAACAATTTTTGGATGCAATACATCTTTCTAACACATGTGAAATTTCTTCATCAACGATGTCTGTTTTGATATATATAAGTGGATATATTGCTTTTAAAGTGCGAAGTGGAGTACTTTGTAATAACTGCATTTCCACTTTATCATCGAAAGACACTATTGAATGTGATTTTCCATCTGAAGAGTTGTACAAATACATGCTACAAACTGATCGGGGAGGACTTAAATGGCCAACTGAATTTACACTGAGTATTGTGCGCACAGTGTTTTCAATTTTTGAGGTGTTAATTTCCGAAAGTTATGAGTCAAACTTCTTAAAACAAGTCAATTTAAAACATATTTTGGTGACTCTAGCAATAGACAAAATTATTATCACAAACAGTATTTGTGTAACAATGTGTTCATGTGGTGTATCTACCGATATGTTATGCAAAAAATGCATTTCTATTATGGCGAATATTTTGCTAAATAATTATTTTAAAGCTCGAAATGACAAATTGGAAAAAACCAAAAATTAAGAGAAAACTATCTACTTTGTTGGGTACTTAAAGTAAGTAATTGTTTGTTCCTATTTTAATTATGCAGGTTATACGATGTATTATTAGACGTAAAATATATTATTTAGTTCTTTTATGGGTAAAGACTATTTCGTTAATGTAAAAAATAATAGTAGGTGTAAATTGAATGAAATTTGAAAATAAAATTACTAAAAGGTAAAACTTCAGGTTAAGTGTCGTGTCTGTAAATATATATATATATATTATATTTCTTACTCTTTTCATTAACTGCGTTTTCTTGTTATAGATTTATCGATGTGTAATAAATGCTACTTTATAAATACTCTATATTATTTCTTTTACGATAGTGATGATCCGGAACACCTGAAAATTTGAGTAGTTTATAATGTAAAAATATATATCTAAATTATTATAAGCTTATTTCAGTATATTACGAAGATTATACGTTAAACATTGTAGCAGTGTTCAAATTTTGTATATGTGAATTGTAAATATCAAATATTTTATTTTTATGTCAGCTGTTCGTCATTTAATCTGTTTATTTATAACTGGACAAGATTCAAAACACTTAAATTTAATAGCGTTTAGTCAATTTTATTTTTGAAAAATGATAATAGATGTAACTGTTTGGAAATTGTGAAACATTTCCTTATCCTAAAAAATGTATAAAAATGTCTTTCTCATTTGTGTATTTAGTTATTTTAAAGTATATTAAATATCCACTTGTGAAACTAAAATAAGCAATCGTGAATCGTGAGAGTAAGCGCTACTTTGTTTTTCCTTCAAATTATATGCATCTATTTTCTTAATGTCAATATGTATCATAGCAAACAAATTAATCATGAGTTCGTACTTGAATTAGTAACACAATTACTACTTAAAACTACATTAAATAACGTTTGAAAGCACTGGGAAGCTTAATAAATGCCTGATGTATACGTGAAGACTAGAGCATCCGTAGGCCTCTTTGGATGACTCATCAAAATACACGCGCAGGCCCGATACTAATTGCGAAGGCCCCGGTCATAATCAGGCCCTGTTTAATACCGCAATATATTTCCCGCTATTCGAAAACGTGACCCGTTTAAAATCTCAATCGAAAACAATGCTGGATAATTCACTGGTGAAAAAACAGCATTCAATTATTTATCTGGCAACGCTAAGTAAAATATAGAATTATTTCATGCGTGACGTATGTTTTCCTTGTGAGTCCATTATTCTGATTGAGTTTCGAAAGAGGTTTTAAACTTGTGACATCAAACACACGCACTTTTCGCATGCGAAAACTCAGTTATTTTAAAGTAATTTTATTTATTTTTTTCAACTGACAATTTTAATCATTTTTGCTGTCTCCAAGACAACCAAACCGCAAGATATCATGCCGGAATTTTTAAACAGATGTTATTGAAATGAAAATCCTTCTTTACTTAAATCTCCTAATTTATATTTTCCTCTGTTTTTTCTTTTAAAAGAGGGCGAAATGTATGTTCCGTCATTTGACAAAATATAAAAATGTTATGACGGATAGAATTAAAGATGTAGCACTTTTAAAAATATTTTACGGAAGTCAGAGTCAAATTTAATTTTATTTGAAAAATTCTCAAAAATCTGAAAATTTTGTTACACAGTCCGAACAAATAATTTTTAAAAGAAAATTGTTTCCTCTATCCGATGATGTAAATTTCGTTTTCTTGCGAGTGTAATTCCCGGCGTTATTACGTATTCAGCGAGAAAAATCACTAAAAATCGGACAAAACATAAAATAAAACATTTTCTAATTCGAATTTCGAAAAAATCGCTCCGAGGCGTGTTAGGATCTGTCCTAGTGAAGCCGTATGCAAAATTCGGTAGGTCTGCGACCAACCGTCTCGGCGCAATGCGATCGAGAGACGCGCGCAAAAAGATCGGAGGTCACAAACCTACCTACATACATACAATGTTTACTCTCGGATTTTATTATATAAAATATATATATTAGTTCTTCGATGTGCTAGTAGGTCTTGAAATGCTCTTCCGTACCAAAGGGTTGTTTCTACAACGACTCTATACCACTGCTGTCCATTCAAGTAGAAAAGAAGCCAAGAGCTTGTGTATAGTGTTCAATGCGTTAAAGGACGTGAACAGTAACTAAAAAAATCAAAAATCTTTTTTTTCTCGGCTAGTTATGCCATTTTCTAAAATACATCGATGCAACGTTAAGCTGCTCCAATGCAATGAAGGAATGTTTACCATACAATGTTGCAGAAAACTCTGCTTAATTCTTGTGCTTGTCGTTCAAAAGTTCAGTGTACACTCAAAAAAAATTTTTTTTAATCAGTTGATTACTAAGAAATCTCTAGGAAACAAGGATTCGATCATTGTTTTTAGTATGATAGTATAAATTTTCTTAGTACAACTACTAAATAAAGCCATGTATGTCAGTTGATGTACATGGCTTTATTTAGCAGTAATACTAAGAAAAGTTATGGCATCTTTGTTTCCAAGATATTTCTTAGTAATCCACTGAATTTTTTTTAGAGTGAATGGGCAAGTTCTAGTTAACAGTCCACTTGTCAGGAGGGAACACAAATTTTATTGCTTCTAGAATTTCTTCGAACAATCTGCAGTACAAAATTCACAGGCATTAACATCCAGTAACGCGCTTTAAATAGGCAGCTCATGACAGCAGCTTTCTCATATGATGTATTTCACACACAACAAAATAATTCCACTAGCTAAAATTCAGTGGATATTCTCGAGGGAAATCACAAACAGTCCCTCAGGATTCTGAAAAGAAGAATTTGCACACAGCATTAAAAAAAAAAAAGCTTCTCAAAGCAAGTAAACTATTGCTTCTATAAGCGCCAATGTAGAGTCTTTACTCTAGCAGAACGGACGCCTGTATGTCACGGCAGTCAACAGAAATATGAGTTCCCTCTCCCAGGCTCTTTGCCCTATTTATACCTTTTGTTGGCATCCAGCTTGCATTCAAGGAAATTCCTCTCTTATAAGATCCCAAACAATTGCGAATTGAGTCATAGAAATGTAAATGAGTAATACGACAAGGTCGCTGTCGTATTGCGTAATACGACAGCAGGAATCATTACAGGCATCATTGTTGAAATCACTCCAAATGTCCAAGATGTCACCAAACTTTGTGACTTTGACGAAGTATCGCCAAATTTAGAGCCAAAATAAAGTCCCCAAAAGTGAAGTCAGTTAAGCTCTAGAGCCGATATTTCTCGGGAATTCGAGAAAACCCTATGTTAAGCAAAGGAGGCACACTAAACTCTCGATTTCGTGTTCCAGTTAACTGATTTCGATACAACAAAATGGAAATTTTAGTTATTTGATGCGTAGAATATGAAATTTTAATTATATATAACCATTAAAGGGCAGAAAGACAAAGAAATTCGTAAAAATAATAATAGACGGAAGTTTAAAGCTCAGATTTATTATTTTAGTTCACAGAGAATTTTTACTATGCCATCGTTTATTAAAATACTAGCAAATATTTTTCCAAGCAGCAAGTATATAGCAAGTAAACCTCCATATTAATCGTCAATCCCGTTTTTTCACTCGAAACAAGTTATTTTGTGTACAAATACAAATAATAATAATAATAATAATAATAATAATAATAATATTTACGTTCACGAAATTCATCGGACAGTACAGGATCATAAAAAAAGTTGACACATTTTAATTAAATATATTTTTTCATATAGATAAATTATTTGATGCTTAGTTTACTCCAGTTACAGCATAGAGGGACAAAATAAACAAATTCAAATCATAAGATATTTATATACAAGGTGATGCAAAATTAGTTTCACAAACTTCTAGGAGGGTTAGGATACACCACGACGGTTCATAATCCCATAAGAGTGCGAGGTTGGAAACGTCGTCTTCATGTAACTCTTAATAATCACTTTAAAAGAAGTATTCAAGTAATAGTAAACTTTCCGACCAAGATTTTTCAAAAACTAATACATCTTTCACCGATTGCAATTGATAAAAATTGTTAATTCAGAATTTTTTCTTTCATTACATTGATCAAATTGTCGGAGGAAAGTTTAATAAAATATGTTGACGTACATCGAATTAGTAAATATCATTTCAAATTTCATGTAAATCGAGTCCACGTGGTTTCATTCGAAATTCGAATTTGGTTATTCCGAATTTAGGATCTACTCAATAGACTTCACTCATACATGCATTAAAACAGAAAACGCTTTAACTTATTATATTAAAAGATAAAATAATTCAAGAATTTCACAATTTTTTATCCAAAATCGTACAAAACGCATATTCAAGACACGCACGTGGGCAAACATTCCATATCCACTTTAAATTTATATATTACTTTTCATTTCGTTCTTTGACCCTCACTGTTAACTAAAATAAGTATCTTCAAACTATAAGAGTAGTATAACATAAACTTTTTGGGTTGTTTATCTTAAGCATATGAAACATATTTTACAAAACTCATAACGCAGTGAAACTGAGGTATCAAAAGCGTATCAACAATGAAACCGTTATTCTTGTACTTTAAATCGAATTTTCTATTTTAATTTAAAAATTATTTTTTTCATTATAACGATTTATTATTTTGTAGGTATTATAAAAGATGTATATAAAGCCTAAGCTCCATGTTTTTCCCTAGTACAGTTTATCAGTAATTCCTTTAGTAAGTGCTTCTGCAGATTGCATAAAGTTTTACGTTAAAAAGACTTTGGATATCTCGCGACGAAATTTTACATGGTAAAATTTAAAGTATTACTTACGTGATAGCACAGTTTAAAAGTTTTCTCGTGTTTTTCCAGCCCTATGCACAATGCCACAACTCCCTCAATACGTTCCAGGCAGGCATGATCTTCCTCACGTGACTCGTTGCAGGGAAATAACGTAGTACCGTTACTTGAATGCATACACAGACTACGCAGATATTCATGCGTAATCGCGTTCTTTGTTAGTAACCCTGACCAAGTCTTTAACCACTCCTCTGTTTTGTGTTCTGATGAATAGTTTAGGCGAAAATTTTCCTCTGTAGTTTTTGCTATGCCTAAGTTCTTGCGTGTTTCGTCTCTAAGTATTTCTTCTCTGGCTGCATCCTCAGCCTCATAATCCAAATCTACGAAATTGGAATCCAAATAGTCGCTGCTCCAGTCAATACCATCTGATGATACCTGCAAATAGCGATTGTGATTGGAACAAATAATGACTGAAACATTATATAAAATAAAAAGATGATTAAATAATATTTTAAAAACACAGTTTTGTAATAGTTTAAAATCATCTTAACATTCAGGATATGTCAAGCGATAAAAATCGCTTGATATATCCTGAATTTCACTTTGAATTCATACAATTCTGTTTGAAAAAGAAAATTCTGTTTCTCAGAACATTTTGTCAGATATAATATCATTACAGAACATTTTGTGAAATATAATATAATATATTATGCGAGTTAATGCATATTTTTTTATGTTTTGTTAAATATATTTCCCTTAGACATTTTTAGCTGTTAAATTATATTTTACTGTGTGTGTTTGTATATGCCACACAATTGAAATCCTACTATTATCCTACTATTTTGTGTGACTTTAATTATAATTTCTGGGTATGGCTCCTGTTGATGGTCCCAGAGGTTATAATTTCCATTCCATTCATTCTTTTTTTCATTTTCTTTGGCTCTGTTTTTTTTCCTTTTTTTCCCACTTGGGGTATGTCATTTTTGTAGTTATATTCATTGTGTTTTACTTTTTGATTATATATATGCATATATAAATATGTATGTATTAAGTATCACGCAACTTTAAATATCATGATATTTATACAGAAATCATTTCTGTATTAAGTATGCTAGAGATATCTTTAGATGCCAACTACTACACCATGCTAACTACACAGGATCTTTTCCATTCTCCAAAGTTAAGCGGCAGCAAGCAAAGTCAGCACCTGGCAGTTTAATATACGCGTTGTGGGACTCCTTGTTATTTTTTTTTTCATTCATGTTTCACTAGTTTTTATTTCATTTTAGTTAAATTCGAAGCTACTTTCAGACTGAAAACATAACGGACATTTTCAAACAACTATGTTGTCTATCCGTGACCCGTTAGTTTAGAGATCAATTTTGAACACTATAAGTAGCATTTATCAAACCGCACCGTAACTAAATATAATTTCATTTACTTTATACGAGATACACAGGAAAATATGCATTCAATTTTTATGTTTTAAAATTAAGAAATGATTTATTATTTTATTCATGCATTGGGTTCACAAGCTGTTTATCTGTGACTGTAAGCTAGGAAAAGCTTATATCTCAACCTAATTTAATATCCCAAATAATATTTTTATTTTTTAGCCTAGAGAATAATGAAAAAAGGGATATAATTTTCCTCTCTAAAAACACCTTTTTAAATAAAAAATGTTCCTTACCAGAAAAATGCAAAAAACTAAAAACCAATATTTTTCAGCAATGCACGACAAATTCATGTATTCCATGTCTCAAAGATTCCTTTAACTACTCTCCATGATGCTTCCTTAGAAAAATGAAATCGATACAACTATCAACTATCTCAAAACCAACAACGTTTGTACATGCTTCGAATTACCAATGAAATAATATTTTGAAATCACCTGACCAGACCGCTAGCATTGCGTCGTGTGAATACCAGGATTTTCAAAAATAAATAAATAAATAAATGAAAATTACGTCCCCGAAACGCGATATTATAAGCGCGGATACGATTCTGGTTCTATAAATTATTACTCAAGGTCAACTGATTAAAATTTACTCAGAATATTTGCAGATTTCCAAACTCATTACATTTGAGAGTTCACGGAATCAACTTGGGAATATAGTTATTTTGGAATAAAACTCAGTCCCCTTGGGTGTACAAATACGTTTAAAGAATTCATTCCAGCCAGTTTTTTTTTTTTTTTTTTTTTTTTTTTCCAAGACCCATCAAATATGTTTGATATAACTGGCACTTTTCATAGAACTGATATGCAAAATATCACAAGGATAAATTTCTTTTTGAAATGCACGCTTTCAAAGAATATGTAGGCGTCCTTTCTCGTATCTACGTGATGCGATAAGACATGAAATGAAATTCACATCTACAATAACGTTAAATGTTATTTTGTACATTTATGAATTCATGCCCCTAGTAAATCAAAATAAAACATTTATAGATGATTTTTTTTTATTTACCTACTAGCTGAGTGATCGTGTTCTTCGAAAGGAGAGAGTAACTTACGTTTCTAAAAAACATAGCATACCACATTATTTTGAGAAATCGTGAAGTTTTTAAATGTTTAAGGGGTCATAGGAGGATTAAGAATTCAAAAAATCGATTTTTCAATTTTTATTTCATTTTAAGCCTTAGTTACTTGTGAGCTTTTTGGCCCTAATTGCATGCGATAAAACCAACTAGAACCGGAGATACACATAAAAACGTTTAGTGAAACCTTTACGTTTGAACGCAATAACGTAACTTAAAACTACGTTTTCTCAAAACGTAGTTTTATGAACTATCCGGAAGATAAGAAAATTTCTAATATTCACATCTTCAGAAAATTTTGTGTAGTTATAACTGATATCAGCATCTATAGAATGTATTAATATTAAAAGTGAGAGAGAAAAACTTTTGACATTTTTTACGGAAATATAAGGGGGAAAGTACGATTTTTTTTTTCAAATTTCAATTTAAAACACAATTTTTAAATTCTTAATTTATTTTTTTTTCTTAAATGATAATCCATGCTATAGATATTGATATCAGTTATTACTATACAAAATTTTGAGAAGGTACGAATCATAGAAATTTTGTTATCTTAAAGATAGTTCATAGAAATACGTTTTGAGAAAACGCAGTTTAAACTAACCTTATTGCATTACATTATAAAGATTTTATAAAACTTTTTTATGCGTATCTCCGGTTCTAGTTGGATTTATTGCATGAAATTGGGGTCAAAATGCTCAGAAGCAACTAAAGATTCAAATGAAATTAAAATTTAAACATCGATTTTTTTTAAATTCTTAATCCTCCTATAATAATATAAGTCGAATTTAGAATAATTTTCGAAGAAACGATATAAATATACAGACATTTAATTTTTAAATTACTCGGGGAAAGAGATCCAAGAATGTACGATAATAAGACGAATTCTCTGTCGATTAAGAAATAAGTAAAAGATAGAAAGCAGTACAAATATTCTGATCTCGAAATCGCGTCAAATTCAACTTCGAAGGTCCAGAACCCTCTGGAGTATTCTAGAAAGTTATCGAATATCTGGAAACTTTCTATAGCTTTCTGAAATGTTTTAAAAATGTTTAAATATGATTACCTGGAATATTATTTTAAATTTACCCTGCATAAGGTTAGTTTTCTATAAATGTTTGTCAGTGAGTATGAATGTAAACTTTAAAAATAAAATATTTACTCTTCCGCCTTGAGAGCAAGCTTTATGTTTAAAATTACACTGAAGACACACAAGAATAATCTGAAAATTCAAGATAATTCTGTGCAATTTTTTTCTGGCAAATATCCATTTTCTTTATGAATTGATAATTTTCTGTTAAAAGAAAGAAATTGTTGCAACAGCTTCTCACTCCGTTGGTCGAGGGGGTCTTGTCTAGAGATGGCAGAAGAAAAATTGTTTAAAATATCAGCAGTTAGGCAATGTATATTTACTTAAAATTGTTAATTAAAAAGCCATTAAACTAATGATTATAATGTGATTATTGTGAGACCATCTTAGTAAAACGTAAAGTTACCGTCCAGATTTTTCAAAAACTTAATAATGATATCCAGAATAAACATTTTTTGGCATTTTTCCGTTCATTTTACAGATATATTATAAACAGTATATATATACAGGGTGATTCGCTACCACAGTGACAAACTTGCAGGAGGTGTAGAGGGTACAGAGATGGTTCAGAATCCCATCGCAATGCGGGGTCGGAAACGTCGTCTACATGCACCTCTTAATAACTACTTTAGAAGAAGTGTTTAAGTGATAGTAATCTTTCCGACCATGGTTTTTGAAAAACGAATCCCGCTTTCATCGTCCACACTTGATGAAAATTGTTATTAAAGAATTGTTTCTTTCATCAATAATATATAAAATTGTCTGAGGAAAGCCCCTTGTTTATGAAACTCGCCTAAGAAATTAGACGCACACTTCCACGCTTCTTCCAAAGTGATTATTAACAGGTGCATGAAGACGACGTTTCTGACCCCGCATTGCTGCGTGATTCTGAACCGTCTTTGTACCCACTACACCTCCTGCAAGTTTGTCAGTCTGGTAGCAAATCTCCCTCTTTAGACTGATTTTATATTGCTTGGAATATAATTATGGTTAGGGAAGTCCCCAGCGAAGGAACGGTAGTCCATAAAGACCACCAAGGTCAGCAACTGGTGGTCTAAAAAAACCCTGGTAGACACAAGTTACAATTGTCGTATTCCTACTTTTATTACACGCATCGTTTATTGTTATATATATCTGTGCTTCGATAAAAAAAAGCCACAAAACATTTCAAATTCTCGGTTGTCCAAAGCAGTATACATATACAGGGTGAATCTAAACTCTTGGGCATAACTTTAAAGGGTGATAGGGCAAGCAATGAGGAATCGTAATCACATGGCAATCTGGGGTGAAAACGCAGTTTTAACTTGCCCGGTAATAATCACTTTGTGAAAAGTATTGAAGTGTTCGTCTAATTTCTCAACCAAGTTTCATAAACAAAAGGCTCGTCTCCAAAAATTTCAACCATGAAATAAAATAGAATTTTTAAACTATTAATTTTAGTCTTCTGTTTTCGGAGAAAAATACATTCGTTTCTGACGAACAATGGCAGGAAAGTGCACTATGTTTCAGCATTTTTTCCAAAGTGGTTATTAACAGCTACATGAAGACGATGTTGTCGACCACACATTGCTATGCAATTCTGATTCCTTCTTATTAGCCGTATCACCTCTTAACGTTTTGTCCAAGAATTTAGATTCACTCTGTATAGCATATATGAACAATTTTGATCAAAAAATATACAAATAATATCAACTGAAAATAATCTATATGTCTTACAATAACTAATAAAACCACTAACAAAAATTAAACTTCTTTACACTTTATATTGCAGATTTTCTTTTACATGACGTTTAACGTTATGAGTTAATTATTCAGGACACTTTTTCTTCATTTACACATCCGCTGAAAAGCAGAAACCGATTGTCGTGATGAGTTATTTGCCCTTTCACTGACATTTAGTGCTGCAAGTTGTTCAACACCTTGGTTGGAAAACAGCGAATTTAAAGAATGCAGAAGTACAGCTGCGGCAAAAAAAAGTCCCACTTGTACTTTTTTCGGCCGTCGATCGTCGTACAGCAAAGTTACAGATACCAATCGTTTTCGATTGACGTACACTTTAATTTGCTATGCATAAAAATTACATAAGGGGCCATCTACATATTAAAATTCACACCAACTTTTTTTTTCCCAATAGCAAACCCTAGATTTCACTTCATATTTCAAAAATTTAGCTCATTTTAACCCCGGATACCCATTTTCAATAAATTTGAACCGAAAATGGGTGAGTTGTGAGCACCCAAAATCCCCCTGCCCATATGTTAAAATATTTTTTCATACTTTAAATCATATCTCATATAATATTGATAATAAGAAGCTGATTTTTATTCGTACTATTAGAACTAAACGACCTAAACATAATTCACTATTATTATGAGATTTTAATAAAATATTAATATGAATTACGAATTATTAAATTAATATTTAAAAAAATTATGAATAGCGACCTAGCCAAATTTCGATGGAAATAGATGCAGAAAGTAATATTACATGTCTGTGCAAAATTTCAATTTTTTACGTTCAGTAGTTTAATTTATATTAAATAAAATGCGTTATTTTCATGAGTTAAGGGACCATATATAAATTTAATAAGTGACAATTTTTTGAAAACTGCTTAAAATAAGCATAAATTAGATTTCTTTTGCTCAAAAACACAGCAAAAGATAGTGGTATTAAAAAAAATCAAATTTTGAAGCAAATAAATTAGAGGTTTTTAGAGTTTGATGGTGATTCTATAAAGCTTCTATTGTTGCGTCCGCTATCATATCCCCCCAAATAAAATATTTTCCAGGTATAGAATTAGATGCAGTAGATGTATATGTCTTCTAATACAACATCCTATTTCTGAAAGACTAACATCCTCAACATTCCAGGCACGAATTTGACCTTTTTTAATATTGGAAACATTAGGTCTTTGGACTTCCCCATATTTTCGCAAACATTCAAAAAACATTCAAAATCACGTTTTTCTGTCTAAATTTTCATCTGACAATAAATTAAAGTACCACCAAAAGTCTTATAAGAATATTGCTCTTTGTAGACAATAATATTAAATGAAGAAAGTGAAATAACAAACACAGTGATAATATTGGCTCAGCAAAAAAATAACTGCGTATTTTACATGAAATTCAAACAAATAAATTTTCAATCATAAAACCGTTCTTCTAGTTCGGCCGTAGCTGAGTAACATTCATGCTTGCAGTCAGAAGAGCAGAGAACAACAGCCTCTCACTCCTGCGAACATTTCACTTGTCTAAGAGAACCATGAAGGGAAATACTTAATAACAATTTCAAAATTAGAAAGATTTTCAGAATCGTGAGCAGTCGTTTTGCATTTTTCCTTTAAGTCTTGAGTACGAGCCAAGGAAGTTATGAATTCACGGGTCATTTGGACCTCTGACTAAACATTCTACTTTCTACCCTTGATATTTTCTGTACAAAAAACTTTAAGAGAGATGGTAACAATATTTTCTTTAATAATAACATTTATTTCTTTTAACTCTCTCGAGCGAAATGAATGAAAGGCGAAAAGTTCGGAACCTACAAATAGCGCTTTTCAATTAGTAGAAAGTCCCTTAAAAACGCGCAAAAAATAACTGGCAATTAAAGGATATTTGAACACGGAGAACGTTTTTATGCTATCCATTTTCCTCTAGCTTGCCGCTAGGTGGTGCTGCAGTACATCGAATTCTATTCCGTTCGACCGCTCGCTATGGAAGTGCCGTTCGACCAATTTTGATGAAAATTGGTACTCACGGATATTTGAAGACGTAGAATATTTTTACGTTATCCCTTTTGCCAGAACTTTCCGCTAGATGACGCTGCATAACGTCGAATTATATTCCGTTCAACCCTCTTGCTATGAAAATAACGTTCAACCGATTTTGGCAAAAATTCGTATACGTATGGATATTTGAACACAGAAAATATTTTTACACTATCTGTTTTGCCATGACTTGCTGCTAGATGCCGCTGCAGTACATCGAATTCTGTTCCGTTCGACCGCTTCCTATGCAAGTACCGTTCAACTAATTTTGATGAAAATTGGTACACACGGATATTTGAAGACGTAGAATATTTTTTGTTTATCAATTTTGCTGTAACTTGACGCTAAATGGCGCTGCAGAACGTCGATTACTATTCTGTTCGACCGCTTGCTATGAAAATACTATTCAACCGATTTTGACGAAAATTTGTACACACGGATATTTGAAGAAGTAGAATATTTTTACACTATCCATTATGCAGTAACTTGCCGTTAGATGGTGTTGCAGAACGCCGAATTCTATCTCATTTAAGCGCTTGATGTGAAAATTAATTTTTCATTTAATTAATTTCAATTAATTTCGGTCAACCGATATTGATGACAATTGGTGCACATGGATATATGAACATGGAGAATATTTTTACGCTATCCGTTTTGCTAAAACTTGCCGCAAAATGGCGCTCTAGCGCATCAACTTCTATACCCTTCAACCAATGGCCATAAAAAATTTTATACTCACACATTTGAGTAAGCAGAATATATTCTAACTATTCATTTAGCTGTTACTCACTAGATGGCACTGCAGCACATTATTACTTTAACTCGTCATTAGATGTCAATGAAGCGCACAAACTTCTTGACCGGACAATTGATCGCTATGAAAATTGATATACATACATACTTGAACACGGAGAATATTTTCGTGTTATCCATTTTGCTATAAACAGCTACTTCATTGTGCTGTAGCACATCATTACTTTAACTCGGCAATAGATAGCGCTGCAACGTATCACCTTCTTACTTTAATTCGTCTATTGATGGCGCTGCAGCATATAAAGACAGTTCAACTGTTCGGTATGAAAACTGGTATAGATAGATATTCGAACACGGAGAATATTTTGGCGTTATCCATTTTGCTATAACTTGCCACTAGATGTCACTTCAAACCAATAACTTCAGGACCGTTCAACTCATCGCCATGATAATTAGTAAACATAGATGTTTAAACGAAAAGAATATTTTCGCATTATCTTTTTCTACATTATCTTTTCTAAAATTATGAGTTCCACATTTAAATGTGTTTTTTTTTTTTCTTATGTTTAATGCAAAAATTGCAAAACGTTTTTTCCGTTTTTCATCATTTCGAAAACACAGAAATACAACTTCCATTGTTTGGAAAATTTAGGCAAATGTAGGCAAAGTACCTACTCCAAAGTTTTAAGAAGACGCGTGAGTTTTCGATGGAACCGGCCTTCTAACTGACTGTATGAACATCTCATCTTTCGGGACTGATAATGAAGGAAAAAAGATTTTAACCCCTTGCCAGTGGAATACATTTGAGAAAAACGTGTCAAAAATGAAAAACAAAATCTTTAATTTTGATAATTAGCCAAGGTCGGGCATTGCAAAACTGGCATCGTTGCCCAAACTAAGCGTCAAAGGAAAGGGGCTAACTTGCCATACGAAAAACGAAAAAACAATGAAAAAATCTATATAAATTAACAAGTGGATGCAGAAAACGAATTTGCACCACAAAAAATTAATGCTATTGAAACAGCTCCTACTGGTCAACAAAACAAAGGATAATTTACAGTGGACAATCTGCCGATTCGAAAAAAGAATCCTACGACTTTACTTGAAATTTTTGCCGCCGGTAGCCGCCTAAAGACTTGTTTCTAGGAAATGCCTTAGTTGCAAAATTTTTGCGCAAACCAAGCAATGTACGTGAACTTTTGAAAAAAAAAAAAAAAAAAAAAAAAATGCTTGTTCATAGCAAGCCGAAAAATTTTTCCTTGGCGATTAGTGGACGTAAAACCAAATCGACAGTTTCCGTATAAAGAAGACAGCTAAAGCTCTTTTTCTTAGCTCCATGATTTCCGGTGACAAAATTGTCGTTCATGTTTAAAATTTTGGCGACGGCTGGTTTTGATATGGCGACAATAGTCGCTCTGTCGCCCTGCTGGCGACAACCCTTATTATGCTTATAAAATGCAATATGAGCTATTGCGGTGAATACATGGTAACTTTTTTCAGTGATTTTGTGACTGTTGTGAAATATCTGTAAATAGCACTTACGTATCATTCTGCCGACAATCTTTTAAAATAGCGTTTTCCCAATCTGCGCGATTAAGCGCCAATAACTTATATCAATTACGTAATTCCATGTTCATCTGATGTAGTAATTTATTAGATTTTCCTACTTTTTTTATTACTTATGGATCACCAGTTTTAATCTCTCCAGCTGTAAGCAATTTGACTGCCCTTAAGGTCGTTCAGTTAGTGCCGACGACGAGATAAAATGTAAGTACCTTAATTATTATACACGCTCTTCTCAAGAAATAATTTAGGACAGTAAATCCAGAAAAGAATATATAAACTCATAAGGCAATCGGTGCTATTTACGGTAGTTATAGATGACACAAGCGGTCGTACAGAAAAAAAAATAATAAAGAAATGTCAACTACGTTCAAAAGCAGTATGAAGGATCGTAACGCACCTCACTATTTAATATGAGAGTAAACGAAAAAAAATGTCATTTTTTACGACTCTTCTCCATCGTTCGTTGGAATGATCTCTTTTATATCCCGTTGTGAAACTACTTTTGTTCCAGTATCCTCGCATTTCATCCCTTATGCGAAGATTCGGCGATACTGTAAACAGATAATAGCTCCTCACCTGTAAAGGGTCCGTGTTTAGTACAAATAAAAGCACTTAGAGAAAACGTGTTCGCCTTCCTAAATACCATAATAACTTACCGGAATCTATTGTAATTATCTGGAGTGCAAAAATTATTCGCAGCCTGAGGGTCTTCTGTGTAGCTGCTCTATTGAATTAGAGGGAGGGAATTTAAAGAAGTTGCTAACTAAAAGATACGATATCTGCGTAATGACACTGTTGCTTTTTTTTTAATGAAGAACTTCGCTTTTATTAAATTATTGCTGTATGTTGATTTTGTTGAGATGACATTCTGAAAATATTTGATGAAATGGGATTATAATTTCTCATTTTGTATTAATCTTTGTGAATGAGGAATATTATGAGTCAATAATATATGTTAAGTAAAGAAGTATGTACGGTACTTCTTGCACTGCAAATGAAGTTCGAAGAAAAAAAAATATTCTGTGTCAATTGATTACGAAGTTCTTGTCGTGTGCGGCTGTATTTTAAGACTTGGAAATGTAAAATGCAATTTACCAAATATATATATATATATATGTATTATTTGTAGCAATGAAAATTACGTTCAATGCATTTAAGTTTTGTCCACTTAAAATAATTTATTATTTTCACATTTTACTTTGAACATCATGGTTTCCGCAGTTAACACAACCCACATTTGCCACTTAATTTGTGCATTCAGAAATTTTAATGAAACAGAGGTCTTCCATTTTCTAGAGCTCTTAAACTCAAAAAATAGTAATAGATAAATATAATATAAATAAAATATTAATTTACCAAAATACTCGGATTTTTAAAACTAATCTTGTTTTTTTTTTTTTTCTTCTTATGTGTTACATAATTTCCAAGAACACAATCAACAGCAATCCTGGGCCCAAATGGCACAGGAACTCGGAATGGATACCATCGTCTCCAGAGGAACTTTCTCGTTTTCAGGCATCCAATTGCCTTTGAAAACTCGCCATCTGGAATATGAGAGAATAGAATAGGATGGGCATCAGTATGTTCAGTTGCAGCCCTTCGAGACAGCTTAATTTTCCGTTTTACCTCTCTTGTTGACTTCCTAACACAGGCACCTAAAAGCTGTTCGCCAGTAAAATGTTGCACAAAGACATTTGCAATGGTATCTTCAGAAGAAATAAATCTATTGTTGAATTTGAGAGGGGGGCCTTTGAATCTTATCATCTTCATTTTTAAGGCTAACAACATATTTAAAAGCCTTCTTACTATGTTTTTGATAGTCAATGGAAGAAATAAAATCTTTAAAAGATGCACGCTTCTGGTCCACGATTTTTTTTTTTTTTTTTGAAGATGGCAGACTGCTTTCTCCAAGCAATAACATCTGACGCTCTGCCAGTCAATTCAGCCTTTCTTCTTAGTCTATTGCATTTTAATTTCATATTCTCGAGATCCTCCTTCCATAAAGGTCTGAATTTTTTAATCCTACCCCGTGGGATACACTTCTTTGCGCAGTACCAAAACTTATGTCTAATAACTCCATATATCTTATCTGGGTGTCAGTCAAAGTTAATGTTATCCTGTCGTAGCACGAATTCCATCATTGCTTCAAAAAGACCCCAATTTGCCTTTTTAAAGTTCCAGGGTGTTCTGGATTGCAAAAAAGGCTTGCTATTAGGGGACTTGAAATTAATGGTTACGACTTGACGAAGTTAAGAACCGGGGTCATCTAGAACAGTTCGTATTGCTGTTTGTCTGATATCAGCCGAGACAAGGAGGAGATCAGAAGCAGTGCAAGAGCCATTATAGTGTAAAAATGTTGAAGGGTTCACTACATCGTAAAGCATCTCAAAAGGGCTAGTATTCAAAAGATCTTGTACAGTGCACCTGTCGCATTGACATTATGGTAGCCCCAAAGAGGTGATTGGGCATTGAAATCTCCCACGAAGATAGACTTTTTCGATGTCATAAGATAGTGGAAATTTGTTTTACTATTCGAGGGATGATAGATGGCATGGATTCTAAAATATTTATTCTTCTTCCAAACCTGTATTGAATTTGGAATTATTGAATTTTACCCTCTATTGATTACCTCACTTCTATCCTCATCTCCACTGTCCATGACTTTAAGGATCTTAAAATCAGCGGTCATTTCTGATCTAACACCCACCAAAATGCCGCTGACAACTCTTCTGGACTTATGAAGAACATAAAGAGTGTATCCCCTAAATGGGAAAAATTTCAGTTTGTCAAGGTTGATGCTTGCCTCCATAATAGTGAAAACATCGATGTCGAATTTATCCAGGTTCTGCAGTAGTTCTGCTTTCTTTGGCTAGAACATGCCGCCAGCAATCCATTGAAGAATCCTCAGAGAAGTCATACCTCAGGAGGAAAGGGCTAGATAAAATGCCTAATGCCGTAGATCTGTTAGCCACAAATGTGTTACCAGAGTGCCCCACGAGGAGGTGGATCTACATTGCACCCCAACAATGGAAACTGTAATGTTGAAAATAAAATATGAAATATTTTAAGTGGACAAAAAATAAAACGTCTTAAGTGTAATTTTTATTGATACAAGAAATAACTATGTTACTGCCAAATGATTTTTTTTTTATAAATGCAGATCGAAAGGTACAACTGCACATGCGCACTTGAGTTAATCTCTTCCATTAATCAATGTACTCTGGTGATATAAGTGATTAAGATCAAATTAGATAGGCATATTATAGGTCACTATCTTATATACTGCACAAATTTTGGCGAGTGTACGTCCTACAGTTATTTACAGGGCTACAAAAAAGTATTCTTATACCTATATATAAGTATTCTTCCTATATATAAGTATCTTATAAGTATTCTTATACACTAGTGCCTGAACACTAGATCCGATTGAGTTTAATAAAATCTATTTAAACTCTTGGTAAATATCAAGTATTCGGAAAGTCGAATGGAGTCACTCCAGATTTTTTTATTTATGTATTGGGCAAAATTTCAAGACGATTGGTCCGACGCTGTAGATTCGTACATGACATGGAAAAACAAACAAAATGTAGTTTTTATTTATAAGATATGGTATTTATATTTTTAGGTCCATAGTCACACTACTTCGTAGAATTTTATTATTTATATCTAAATGTAATACCTTTCTGGAAAGAACTGCTTTCACAGGTTTTGCATTTTTATAAACTGTTTTCGTATTTTTAATTTAATACTCTTAAACAAAAATATACCCGTCATAAACATTTCTCCGGCGTAGTAGGATTACCTAACATGAACATTAACAGAAATCCATGCTGAAAAAATAATTTGTACATGTCATAAAAAAAGGCTTTTTGGACACATATTTTTTTGCTGTGTACGTATAATAACAGCACAAATAATATACAAATAAACATCTTTTGATAATAAGGCATGATTAGGTACTAAGATCTCACTTTTTTTTTTCTTTTGACATAAAAATCTTTACTAAAAGTAAATTAGACAGTTTACTTTTGTAGTTACCGCCCGGATTGTGTCTAAAAAATCTTTTTATCATAACACGTGTCCGGTTTCCATTTGGGAAATGGGCTTGAGTGTCATTTCGTCTGTCCCCTCATAAGAGGCAATATTTGTCCACCTATTTAATGCGTTCATAATAAAATGACCAACAATTCCGCCCTTAGTAGTGGAAAGTGCTTACAAACGGCAACTGTTCAGGAAAGAAAAAAAAATAGTTTAAATGTCAGTGAAATACATTACATCTAAACTTGTATGTATGTATGTATGTACGTCGTAAAGATATTAAATTAAATTATATAAATACCAGTTAGAAATGTAAAAATTATCATTTAGTAATGTGAAAATTATTTTATTTCCGCTTCATAAACATGAACTACACTTTAATAAACAAGCATCGGATAAATTAAAGCTCAATTTTTTGTAAGTTTTTTACAAAATGATGATTATAAATAATACGCATACTTTTATTTCTTTTATTTACTATTCAATTGTTCGAATAATTTCTATGCCATGAGTACAATTTGATACAAACTTTTTTATGTAACCCGGAGTTTAAATTATGTAAATGGCTTAATCACAGTGTAGCTCAATTTTTATTATGTTCAAAAGATTCTGGATAAATTATTTAAGGAAACATATGCTCATTTAAATGCAAACACTTTTCTCAAAACTTTATTTTAATAAATATATTTAATTCATGTTTAATTCCTTTTATTTACTACTTTATTAGCAACATTTAATTAAAAATATTCAAAAATTAAAATAAATCGTTTCAGTCGTTTGTTTTTCACCGAGAACAATAGCTGTATGCTGTCTCCCATTTCTTGCATCATTTCTTAAGAGAAATTTTTCTTATTAAGATCGTACTTTGTCATGGTTCCTTGATAACAACTTTCAAAGAACACTATTCATCTTCTCTTTTATTTTAACTGCTCTAGATTTATTGGGAGACTGAGATAACTCTAAAAAAATACAAAAGGGAAACACAAAAAATATTTTCACTTTGAGACGTGAAAGAGAAAATTGCTCTTCGTCTGACAAGAACTTTTTGTTTTTTTGCAAAACTGTTTTTTTTCCTCCTTTCGCAACGCTAATAGATTTAATTAATTGAGCGTAAAATTTACTTCGAACTTGATGACTCCAAACATGTTCGTATTTATTAACGAAATAAATCTTTTAATCAAATGACTCATCGCTGAGACTTACTACTGCAGACATAAAAATAAGTAACGCAGTTTTTAGGATTGAGAAAGTCGTCAACTAAAAATAATTAATGAACATATACACAGTATGCCAGATATTGGTGTGTAATTTTTTTCTTTAACCTCGACTTTCTAATCATTTTCTAAGCACAGAAAAGAGTGTCATTTTTTTTTCATTTTACTGCATGCAGAGTTTTTCGGAACTGCGCAATATTTCTAATACTCACATAATGCACGAACCCTGAGAGAATTCCGTTTTTATTCGCAGATGCATTCACTGAATCCCTTGCATCGGTGAATTTAGAAAAAAAAGTCATCGTTGTTTCTCGTTTGGTGCGTTTCAGTCAGTAGTTATTTTTTAATCAAATTTCATATGTAACTTTGCATTTTCGGGCAATTTGGTGCGACGGGTGTTTCCGTGTAATAAATGAGGAAGCCCTCAAGAGAGTGGGAGAAATAGAATATAGTGATTACGTGAATTGAATAAAATAAGTCCAATCATTTTCAGGGAATTTCGATGAAAATGCTATGCAATTCATAACATTATATTTTCCTTTCAACGAGTATTTATATTTTTTTATCTAATATAAAAAGTGCATAATTCAGAATTTCAAATATTTATAGTAATATAAAATGTTTCGAAGGAATCAATTTTCAAGGAAGCCTTTAAATGGTTGGATGGATTTCGTTGAATTTATGCATGTTAGTTAAATTTTAAGCAGTTATTGAAAAGTGTTAAATACACGAATAAATAAAGCATAAAAGTTTCAGTTGGCCATCAGTGTTCGCGCATTTCATCTTTAGAACCAACACAAGTGCGTATGACACAAAGTGACATTCCTTTTTTTTTAAGTGTTCACAGTAGATCTTTCTTTTTTCCCTTATAATAATTTAACTTAACTATAGTTAAAGTAACTTGTAACGGTTTAAAAATGAAGCTTAAACGTAAATGTGTGTATGTATATTTCTCTTGAGTTCATCGCTCATGCACGAAATCGAACTATGACTTTTGAATCATTACTTGCGTATGACACCAAGTGACATTTTTTTATTTACGTGTTAACAACTCTCTTTTCTTTCTTTTGTTTTTAAATTATATAGACTATCCATTTGTAAAGTCACTTGTAATGTTTAAAAAAACGGAGTGGTAGAAATGTCACATGAGTACATGATCCATACACTAAATTCACGAATAACGGGAAATAAATAGGTATTGAAGCATGTGGAATCTTCGAAATACATAAGTGTATATCATCAAAAAGCGAATATATATATATATATACCAGTAAAAATTTCCATTTTATTTGCGTTGTTTGCAGATTGGAAAATTTATGGACTGGGGGAAGACATATCATGGATTTCAAAGTTTTATGCTAAAAAGCTTGAAATATTCGCTTCTGTTTCACTTAAACCATGCGCACTACTAATGAAATAAAACGATTGGCTAAAAGTACTGCGTCTCCGACTGAAAGTTAATAGACGTTCACAGAACATATGTCTGCGGCTGGTGGTACAGGGCGTTCCACGCAGGACACTTTAACTTTGAAAAAAGAAAAAAGAACAAAAAACAAAACGATGATTGATAGAAGCATAACACCAGTGGCACGTTTATTTAAAACCCGTAATAATTTGATACAGAAGTCACATAATTTTAGAAAAAAAATGCCGGATAGACGGCGCTACAAGCGGTTATACGAATTACAGAAACACGTGTGAGACATTCGCAGTGATTTATGTCTGGCAAAACATTGCTTTACATATTTAAAAATGTTTCTAGCCAAAAAATACTAATCATTTCATGATCATGAAAAAAATGGTTCCATATTTTGACTTAATAACTCTGAGAAAAGTATTTAATAGCTTCTGTAGTACTCATTTAATTATTTTTTCCCCTACAATTTACCGGAAAGTGTTAATCGGGGACGTTCGAAAACTTTAAAAAGTATGTCTTCTTCACATCAGTTGCTGCCAAGGAGGTTGCTGCAGATGCCTCATAATTAAAATCAACGGAAGTTAATTTCCATAATTTCCTGACGAAATGTTTTCAGCAATTTGATACTACTCTTTTTTCTTTTTCTATGCGTTCGTTTTCGTTTGCTATGTAGCAGAAAAAGCACAATTTTGTTATTTAATAAAATTTATTCCGGGCGTCCCTAAAAAGATGTTAACACGCTTTGATTCTTTCCTCCATTATGTTAACTATGTCCATTAGGGTGGTGCGAAAAACAATATTTTTTAAATTTGAAACGTCACCATGTGCAATAGTTGCGATTTTGATAGTAAAATCAAACCCTGAAATTTGGATGAAATTGTTTAATATCTTAGGCCTCCTCAAGATCCACGAATTTTGGAAATTATAGGGGGAAATGCTTTAAAATCAACTGCTCTTTTCATTAAAGAAAAAAAAAAATATGAAATGTCACCAGGTTATTTATTTGTACTTTTGAGTATATAAAAATTTGTAAAAAGCTAGCCAATGTAAAATTAATTCTTAGGCCTCCCCAAATACCTTGAATTTGAGCGTTTTTCGCTGAAAATGGTACGCAAAGATATGTAAATAAAGAAGATACTAGTCTTACTTCTCATGTAAGGAATAGGTTATTTCACTCGGAAATCAGACTTTTTTTCAAAACATGGCATTAGCTTCCTATCGAATGTTTTTGCTCGGATGAATCCATCTCTTGCTTGGAGTCCACACACATGAAGAGCAGACTCTGTCACAATCCTAATCATCCTCTCAACTGCTTGGGAATGGCAAGGTACATTTAGAAATTTATCGCAAGAGCGTGGATGTTTATCCGACTTCAATAATTCCTGTAACACACTATTTGTCTATTTCTTTGTAATGGAAGGCTCAATCACAAAACATTCTTGCCAATGTATAAGGTCAATGTAGTCATTGCTTTCAAAATTCACCTTTGGTATCTGAATCCTTATAACGCTCATTGTTTGTTCCGAAGATTTTCTGTCCTTTATGATACGCTGAATTTCAAGCTGGTGGACAGATATTCTGTCGTCGAATAACATTGCAGCCAGTACAATGTGTGCATGAACAAAATACGCGTTGTTTTGAACAACGCTTTTTATTATACCCTTTAAATAATCTGCGAGATCCTGAAATTGAGATTTAAAATATTGCAAATCCTTTGGCCCATCCTGAAAGGCACTGTTGCTCTTGATTCTGAACCTGTTGGCGCGTATACTTTCATTACGAGTGTGGCTAATACAATAAGTTATGGTGTTGGGTAAGATGTTCCAAAATACAAACGCAAAATGCGATTTGCGAACGATAGCCAGGGAGATGAGAAAGTTTTCCAGAATCTCTATTTGCTAGATCTTGTGGGCAGTAACCAGAGGAAACAGCCTTTAAAATTTCCCACAAATAACGTTGATAAGTGCTAAGATCTCCAAAGTCAATATCGAACTCAAACGAAAATTCAATTTCCTGGAACTTAATGATAGGAAGGTTAGTGCATGTCTTCAGGGACTTACCAATCAATTCACTGAATGCGCTTGGTCTTGATGTTTTACCGTCGACTGCTTCTGTAAGGTGGCATAAAGGCAGTTTTTTGAACTGAATTGACATATTTGTCCAATGCACAGGAGAAGTGAGCTTTTCTTCAAGGCGTTTAATTACACCTGCATTTACACAGGTATTAGTCACTTCCCCATCACTTCCAATAAAGGCTAATTCTGATAAATCAAAAGCTTTCTCATTTAATAAGCTGAAGATACAATCGAAAATGTTCTTTGAACTCTTGCTCTTCCGTGCAAAATGTCCCAAATAGACAGAAACGGGTTCTTCAACAAGTGTAATATGCTCCTCCCATACTTTTCTTTTATGCCACTTGCTATCATCCATTTTCGTAATTGTAAGAGTTTCATCCCTTCTTCCGTCAAAATAGAAAGCTATGATCTTGTGACCAGAAAGTGGCGGATTAATGCAAGTTTGTCGGGGGGGGGGTGGTTAGTTTGTCGGTGGGGGCAGTTAGTTAGATGATTGACATATACATCCATTTTACGGAAGTAAAATAGGATCTTTTACATTAATTTCTTTTTTCTCGGAAAGGGGGGGGCGGTCGCCCCCCTTTAATCATTAATAATTTAAAGAAGAATGCAAGCTGAAAATCAGGACGATGTTTACAAAAAGTATGTGAGAGGGTGAGATTTGTTAATATGAAGCTCATGCTGGTAATGAAGTGGATGTAGACGAGTTTGTTTATCCAATTTATCGGGATATTTTTGGAGTAAAAATGGCAAACTTTAAGGGATTTTCGGAGGCCTAAGAATTAATTTTACATCTGCTATCTCTTTAAAAATGTTTATATACTCAAAAGTGCAAATAAATAACCTGGTGACATTTCATTTTTTTTCTTTAATGAAAAGAGCAGTTGATTTTAAAGCATTTTTTCTATAATTTCCAAAATTTGTGGATCTTGAGGAGGCCTAAGATATTAAACAATTTCAACCAAATTTCAGGGTTTAACTTTACTGTCAAAATCGCAACTATTGCACATGGTGACGTTTCGAATTTAAAAAAAAATTGTCTTTCGCACCACCCTAATGTCCATTCTATTAAGTTATTTCCATTCTATATCCAATATGGTAATGTAAATTGAAATACATGCTCACACACACACACACACACACACAGACAAATAAGGTATGAAAAAAAGACTACATTAAAAAAAATATCCATCTTGTTAATTTTTAAAAAAGTAACATTTTTCAAATTTTTATACGGCCCCGTAGAAAAAAATTATCTATTAGTAAAACGTGCCTCATACCTTAATGAGGTAATGTACACAATTTGAGAATTATATCCAAAAACAGTAAGAGAGATATGAAAATTAATATATGCTGACTTAAACGATATGATGACTTGTCGATGGTTCTCGAAGAGGAAAAAGTCCTGATGATCGCGTTTCTGGACTTGTTCATAACAATTGTAAAAAAAAAAAAAATATTTTTTACACTCTAGTAAGAAACGTTTACATTAAAATGCATGTATAGCCCCTGACACTCTTTATTTAAAGATATTTATGAGATGTTTTATTGTTAAAGGTTGAACTTTAGTACATCTTCTGATTAGTATGGGGAACACTTTAAAAATTGGGAATTTTTTCACGGGGATCTTATAAAAATTTTAAGAATACCATTTTTAAAAATTAAAGAAAATCTTTTTTTTTATAATGCAGTCCTTTTTCCTACAATATTCCAATCATTTTTTCAATTTACATTGTCCACGTCTTGTCAATGATCAGAGAAGTAGAGTGTGATGCCATCTTTTTGGGGCACGCTGTATATTTCCTTTAAAGATTTTTAAGTAAGTCTTTAAAGAATTTTAAAGATTTTTCCTGTAAGATTTTTAAATATATATTACAGAAGACTATGCATGGATTTTTAGGTAGATCTAATATTACGTCTGATATAGTTTTTCTACTGATATATACAGTGTATAACAATAAAAAATAACATCTTTATATGATTTCTGTAAACTTTTTTTTTTAATTAATAAAAATACCGAAGGCTAATTCCATGTACAGATTTATCAGTTATATAATGAAGAAATGTACAAAAACTTTTAAATCTTTATCTCAAGTACAAAAAAAGGCCTTAGTATTTTTAAAACATGAAATTGAAGAAACTGTGAACATGGAGAATTTTCGTCATTATGTTTGTCACTTCAGGAATATTTTTAAATAGGAAATATCCACGTCAGAACATCAATAAAATGCAAACCATCAGACAAAATATTACATTCACTTAAATTTTTGCTATCGAGGTTAGATAAGAACTTCGAAATACTCACTGACACTCGCATTTTCAAAACTATATCTCACCATACAAATCTATAGGATTTATACTTCAGAAAACTTAAAATAAATCATTCGAGGCTTTGTAGAGAAAGCATTTATCCGGCGAAATTTTTCCCTTTCATTCGCTATTCTTCTACATAGGAAGGAAACTTCATTAAGCTTCAGAATAGTTCCAGACATTTGCTACCTATTTGGCTGAATACAGGGTGCAGGGAAGCGTGTTTAGTAGAAGGACGCTTAAGAAAAGTGCTTTTTAATGTTCTGTATAACAAGATTCATTTGGAGACCATTACGTGTTTATCTTATTATCTGAGCATTTCTCATCGCTTTTCTGGATATAAAATAAGCTTCATTGGGCAAAATTCAATTTGATCACGTATGTTTAAACAATCAGGGATATTTCATGAGAATAGCTGAATGCAGTTATCGAGGCGATTATTCATGTAATAGGTTGAGTGCATTTCTTGAGGAAGTAGAAATCCGATATTGTATAAAGATCATCGTAAATGTATTTCTATATATACTAGCTTGGTATTCTTAAATTTCCATTAATAGCATTGCATTACTTTGAAGTGCTAAATCAAAATGTAATTATCAAACTCATATTAGTTTAGCAATACATAAGCTATGAAGGAAATCAAAATATTTCATTTGTACCAGAAGAAGCTATTAAAAAATTGGGACATTCCTTAATATTTCCCCTCAAAATCTAATTACTAGACTTATTTAAAATCACCCGACTTCCTTAACATATATATTTTTATCAAGTATTATGCTTAATTTTTATAGACTTAGAAAGAACCTTTAATTTTTCTTTTTTTTTTGGGGGGGGGTGTAATTTATCAGGTAATATATCAAAGCCTTCAGAAGAAGCACAAGACTTCAATGAGTTTCCTACAGTGAAATATGTATGGGAAATTTGAGACAGTTGATGCTTTTCCCTGAACATAAATTTCTGTAGCTTATTTTTATGAGACCCATCAGCAATTTCCCCCGCACAAATGTACTCATCGACATTCAGAATCCTGATCCTGACGTCGAGGAGGCAAGACTTGTGGTGATGTCAGAATAGATGTATTGGACGTCAACACTTAGAATTATTAAGCTCACACTTCTGTGACATGACATAACCTGCCACAGTATCACAAACGCGAGAGCATCCAATTCTGATGGATCCATCATTTTCACTTCTTGTTCATCCAGGGTCCAAGTGGTTACCTTCTCATAAACATAGTTGAAAAGTGGGACAGAAATTTGCGGTATACTGTGACAACTAAGATCTTGTCCCCACGTGCGCTGTTAATGGCAGAATCAACATGAATCCGAATGCTCGCTAAATGACGAAGAGGAAAGCTGAAAATTCTGGTCAAATTCAATTAACTTATGGAAGTGAAGTGATCAATCGCCTTTGTTGCTGAAATAAATTTTGCGCATATGAGAAAGCTTCTATATTTTTAATATATAGTATAAAATATGGATTTCACCTAATTATTTCCTATCTTTGAATATGCTATATACCCACCCATGTTCATAACTTTTCCTTGAGTAAGATTAAATAAGACTTAATTTTTAAATTTTATTTTAGATTCTGAGTTTCTTTTGTTGGCTACTTGATGAACACTTATGGTTTCAGCATACGCCGTTACGTGTGACGCAACGCAAGATCACACGTAAAAAACAGTGTTTCCGAAGGTCCATGTTCCTATCCTCATATTAGTTCAAAGAAAGGAGCGTTTAATTATCAAGTAAATAAACAATGTACGAAATACAGTGACAATAAACAATGATTAAAAAAAAAAAGAATTTTTTTTTTTCCATTTTGTACAAGATTTTATAAAAACATGAAAATCGTAAACAGGAAAATTAAAAAAAATCTTTTTACATGGAATTCCTTAGTATTAAGAATATTACTAAATTTGTTATTTACTAAATATATACAGTGATATTTTGAGATCTGAGTTTTATTTGTTCCTTGACCGAACTCGTTAGTCAAGATTCTTGTATCTGGAATCAATTTCGAACATTTAAATTACCAAAATGAAAATTATATATCCCAAGGCTAAATAAACTCTTTCAATTCATGTAAAACATTGAAATTATAGTGTGCAAATACTAATTTTTACTTTATTTTTGTTCAACAATTTCACATTTTCACTTAGTTGGCTACTTGATAAACACAGCCGGTTTTAGCGTTTTGCGTGACGCAACGAAAGATTAAACACCAGTGTTGCCCATGATCAAAATTCCTACCCTTTTATATCTTTATAAGAAATGGGCGTTTTTAATGACTATGCCATTTTATCTCTTACTCCCTTTATTGAAAATTGTCCCAAAGTGCGACATAATTTTACATATATTTACTATTAGTTCACAACAGCTTTAATCTATTGTTACAATATTTCGTAGCTGTAGAATATGCATCACATGTACACCCTTGTGTACATTTTTTTTCCGTGTACAAGTATTTTTTTCCTTGCTTTTTAAAATCATCCATATTATTCTTCAACAATCATACTAAAGTACGTTTGAATATGTGTGGGATGAATAAATCCTTCGCCTATCAACAATTTACACCCATCAGAGGGGGTTTGAGAGCGCATTCGCAGGAACTTTCGTAGATAGTCTAGCTCTAGCTATGATCATCACATCAGTTGAGAGTTCACTGTCGTCAGAGATCAGAGATGGATGTGACACCGCGAAAGCGTACAAAGATTGTTACTCTGTTCGAACTCTGTTCGAAAAATACTCCAAAGACTTATAGAGATATTTCAAAGACAGTTAGCGTTAGTATTGCAACTGTGAGCCGTATCATAAAACAAAATAAAGAAATAGGATCCATATCTCCAAAGTGAAGAGGAAAATGTGGCCTAAAAAAGAAAACAACGCCAAGAGATGACTCGTTTGTACTTACACAAAGTAAAAAATACCCTCGAAAGACTAGTGCTGCACTTAATAGAGATTTAAAAGGCATGGAATGAATATTAGATCATCTACTGTTCGGAGGCGTCTTCTTGCAGCCGGTCGGCCTGTGAAGAAACAGTTTCTGACCCAACCAATGAAGAGAAAGCGCTACTTGTGGGCTTTAAAATATAAGAATTGGACAGTTGAAAATTGGAAGAAAGTGCTATTTAGCGACGAAAGCCATTTTTTTGTCCAAGGCCAGCGAACTCAACATGTGCCGCGATCGCCCGGCGAAAAAATTTGGGATTGCTATATAAACCAATTTGTTAAACATCCTCAAAAGAGGATGTTTTCGGGTTGTTTTGGTTACAGTAGGGTTGGTTCTTTGCAGCCTGTTGACGGTATCATGCGTTCTGAACAATATATTACTATTTTGAATAGCAAGGTTATTCCAGAGTTGAAGAAACGGTACCCTGATAGAACAGGGATTTTTTCATCAGGATTTAGCTCCGTGCCATACATCCAAAATGGTCAAGAAATTCATGTCTGAGAAACAAATTGCGATATTGGAATGGCCTGGGAACTCTCCTGACATCAACCCAATAGAGAATCACTGGGCTATATGCAAGAATCGCCTATTAAATATGGATTGTACAACTATGGAGAAGCTAATCATGGCGCTAATTCATGTGTGGTACAAGGACAAAAATATTACAAATGATTGTAAAAAATTGGTGGCATCCATGCCGAATCGTGTCCAAATGCTAATAAAGAGTCGAGTGGATCATAATATACGCTAAAAATGATTTATTTTGTATAAATTTAAATAAGATAGCATTTTTTCTTAGTTTCCTCAAATTTTTGAGTTTGTTTCAATTAATTTGCACAAGGGTTATCTTTCTATAAATAGGTTACAATCATAAAAATTTCAACACAGGGTTATCAGGCGAAATACACGAAAGATGAGAAATAAAATGACATATCCTATTAATTTCGTTTCAATATGGGAATAATGAAACTAAAAAATGAGGGGGATTCAGGGGGTCTCCCCTGACGGGGCCCGAACAGCCGAGTTTTATATTATTAATAAATAAATAAACAATCTACGAAAGACTGACAGTGATTTTAAAAAATGAAAAATAAAATAATTTTTTCCTTTTAGTACACAATTTTACACAAAGAGAGAAAGCTATGTGAAATTTTTAGATGAAATTCTTTAATATTAAGAATATTACTACATTTTTTACTAACAAAATATGTACAGTGATACCTTGAGATCTGATCTAGATTCTTGTATCTGGAATCAATTGCTCCGATTTAAATTACTGAAATACGAACTATATCTATCAGGCCCAAATAAAGTCTTCCAATTCATGCATAACATATTGCAGTTATATTATGCAGACACTTAATTTCGCTTCCCTTTTACTCGTATTTAGCAGTTTAAAATTTTCACTAACAGATAAATTGTATCTTACATACCACCACCATTCGTATCCCAAGTAAAAAAAAAAAATCACCTATTGAAAGCTAGTACCTTATAAAACTAGTACGTTAGGAAACTTGTATCTCAAGTTGCCACTGCATATTTTATGTTGTATAAGATTTTAACAGATTTTAATAAATGGGATATCTAAGTACTTGATAAATTCTAATACAAAAGCATTTATCTACTAAATAATATGGAAATCTAGCTATTAGATTTTACACTATGACCTATTTAAAAGGGAAAAAAAACAAACATTTCTTTAAAAATATATGTTATAATTGTTTTATATTAACTTTGTTGCTATGTATTATACTTTAATGTATGAATTTTGTTATTTTTATGATGTAACGCAAGATCTCAAAATAAGAAAACAAAACTATACTGAGAAAGGAGGGCACTATCTTTGACTAAGAGAAAAGAATGCCATGGTTCATATTTTCGTCCACTTCATGAGCTCTTACATGGTTCATTTCCTAAAAGTATGGGGGCTCATGACATAAGGAAAGAAAGTTATGATTCATCATGTTAAAGTTCGACCTTGGCATTTTTTCTTCTTTCTTGGTGCTCTTTTTTCATCATTGTATTTTAAAGAACTGTACTTTAAATATTTAGAAGTATTTTACCTCATGCATGTTGATGAAATTGACTTTAGCCCGACTTTTACTAATCATATATTAGAAGAAAATTCAGTGCGTAGTAGCAGTACACTGTCTTATATAGGGAAATCGTCGTTAAAGGAATCTCAGAGAATCAAGTTATTTTTGCATGAAATTCAGGTTACATTTGAACAAAATTTATTTTAAATGAACGGGGTATTTGCGGGTAAAGAATATTTTGTTTGAAATGATTTTCTTCTACATAAAGCGCAAGCTTCAAATAAATGTGTTGACATAAATGCCGCTTTTTCAAATGCGGTTTTTTATTATCATGGAAACGCATATCTTTCCTGATACTTCGTAAGTGATTCATATTACTTTATAAATTAAAGGTATTTTGGAAAAATATAAATTATTGTGCTTGACTCATTACCTACGGTTGAAAAAAGAAAATACAAATCAACCATTTAGTCCCCACCCCGTCCATCTCAGCTCGAATTGATGATCGTTATCGTTTTAAACACGGTGTCTGTGCATAATGCAGTGACTCAGTTAAGATGTGGAAAAGGACTACATAACCCATGCTGGCAATCAGATTAACCTACTGAGACTGCATATTAGGGTGGAGTGAAAATGGCAGAATTTTTTTTTTTGGGGGGGGGGATTTTAATATTTCCTGACTCAACAAATGGTGCTGTTTGGCAGAAAAGTCACAGAAAAAAATTCTAGTCCATTCACTGATTGTCTTCAGGTTCCACAGTGAGCTCAAAGAAAGGAATGTTAACGTAAAAAGTAAAAAAAAAAAAATCAATTTTTTAAAATTTAATTTTATGTTTAAAATAGCTTTATTTTCTGACTCAAAAACAATTCAAATTACTTAAAAAAAACAGTATGGCAATGTTTTATTGCCATTAACAAACAAACAAAAAAAAGAAAGAAAGAAGAAAAAAAAAGTCACTAACTTGCAACCGAGCGTCATAAGTTTTGGGGTATATTTTGAATACATAGCTATTAAATATTTACATATTGCTTCATTTTTAAAGACAATTAATATTTAGAAAGCACGCTAATACAGAAAAGGAAATGATACCAAATTTACCTCTCGAGTATTGTTCACTAATAAAACACTTTACTTTTATCAGTCTTCAATTTTGGAGTCAACATGCCGGGCAAAATAATGAACTTTGCTTGTTCCTTTCGTTATTTGATTCCCCAACGAATGTGTCCATCTCTGGCTTTTGATCCACATGTTACCAATGATGCTTGCGTTACTAGCCTTACATGCCTTTCTACTGCTTGAGAATGGCAAGGGAGCTTCTCTATTTCAAATTCTGAACCGTTTCTGATCATACTTGCTACGTCTTCGTCACTGAGGTTCATGGTAGTTGGTGGCTCCAAAGGATTGTCCCAGTGAATCATCTGAAAATATTCCTCTGCTTCGAAATTTATATTTAGAAGATCAAATTAACACACTTTCCCCTTCCAGTCAGTTTTTCTTGCTTTCAATATTTTTCTTATGTCAAGTTCTCGAATATGTGATCATTCATCAAAAGCATTGCCAACAGAACATTTTCAGAATGAGCAAAATAAGAGTTCCTTTGAATAACTTCATGAATGATTAATTTAAAATCTTCTGGAAAGAATGAACTTCTTTTAATCATTCCCTGCTCCATGAGTAGCTCCTGCGATTTTCTTCATTTCAAACCAGGATGACACGTAAACTTTCATCACATAGTCATATCTGGAGTTTAAAGCATTCTGTTGGTTCGGCAGTCGACACGTACAGCCGCAATATTCAGTTCGCTGTAGTGAGTCAGCTTGAATGAGACATTCTTCCTGGACTTCTGTTTCCCAAATCTGGATGGGACTGTCCCGAACATACTGCCCTATAAATATCGAAGAGGTACTTTTGGTCTGCACCGATGCCTTTTTTATCAATTTCTGGCACAGCAACAGGAATAGAAACAAAATTTGTCAGAGTAAACGTTTCATATGTTACCAGAGATTTTCCTATTGTTCCAGGAAACTCGTGTGGCCCAGATGTCTTTGCGTCAATCTTATGGAAAAGGTGGCGAAGATGTAGTCCATTAGTATGCAATAAGCATACAAACCAGTGCAATTTATGGCCAACAAAGATTTCAAGCCGTCTAACTACGCCATTTTTCTTTCCAATGTTGACTTTCGGTGCATCTCACCCAACGGCAACAAGATCCGAAAGTGTAATTTTCTTTCTGTGTAACAAAGTTGATGCTGCTGCAAGTAATATTAGTACTAGAGCCTGAATGCGGAGTCACATGTCCCATGTGAACAGAACCAGGTTCTGACAACATAACAATATGCTCTTCCACAGATACAGTTGTATATAAAGAGCTTCCCTTCTTACATAATAGTTGTGTCCTTTCTTCCATCGAAGTATATGGTGTACAAAGACTGTGTTACTTGTATAGAATTAAGTTGTGATCGTATCTTTCATTATAATTTTTAATAAGGGTAATTACTCCTTGGTGACTTACCACAGGCAAGGAGGCTTTCTTCCAAATTATTTCAACGTGCAAAGAAATAATTTCGATGATCTCTTTTACTAAAGGATCCTTTTTGTTCCCCTGCTTCCACAGTACATCATTTTTGTGATTAAGAAATGCTTCATTAAATCAGAATACGTTAGTGGTAACACTGTCTCTTTCAATTGTACTGGAATTCCGAAAACACTACAAAACGTTTCACTTCTATTTGTGGTCATATTTAAATTCAAAACTTCGTATTATTTTGTCAACTATAAATCAAAATTAATAAAACGTATTGCTTCAACCTTACAAAGTAGAAATAAGTGGTTGAAACAAAGGCAATCAGAAAAACGAATCATTCCACACAATAAAAGTGGCGTGCCTTATTAGGTTATGATATAATAGTTAGATTAGAACACGCGCTGCCATCTAGTAGATTTTACAGTATAATTTGCTTTTTTTATGTACAAAAAGCCATTTCTGGATCTGATATCTGGTTCTAACGTTTCAATAAAACATTTTATTAATGAGAAAGTAATTCATTAATATTATTTTACAAATTAATGAATTATTTAGCAAAATATTAAATAAAAAAATATTTTTCAAATAAAAAATCATTAAAAACTTGAAAAAAAAAAGCCAATATAAACATTCACTCGAGGTGTGGAACCTCAAGATGTCAACATTTTAAGCTGAAATTTGGGGACAATTGGTTTCAGCTAGTTTGGCACCATATAATGACTCAGGCATTGTGAATTTCGAAAAAAAGTTTTTTTCGATCCACCTACTGCATATCTATGGAATTGTGACGGATAAGAAAAAATAATCAAGTACAATTCTCTTAAAGATCTTCGATTTTTACAATAGGACATTTTGAGCACTTTTAAAGATGTAATCTACGAGGTGAAGGCCAGTAGAGCGGTTTTCTGAAGGATGCGCAGACAGTCGAATGGTGGTAGATCTTCTTAGTACTGAAATGTGATATTTTTACTTGTTAAAAAAATAATTAATTTTATAAAAATGTATAAGTGGCCTTATGAAAATATGGTACTCGATAGAAAATATTAGATAAATTTTAAGAAGGTATCACAAATGTGATAAGAATAAAATATTTCATATTATAATAAAATTATCCATTTCGGTAGATTCGCACTTCTAGTAAAGCAGTTCTTCAGAAAATTCACAACAGTAGCTTAATACAAAAAGTAATAAGCCACCTTTACAATTTGAAATACATTTTAAAAGGTGCAGAGGCATATTTTTACACATTGGATTTTCTTTTACTCAAGGAAACTTTATGGAATGCAACTTAAGCTAAAATATTTCAAAAATATGCTACTGGTCCATGAGAGCATAAGAAAGTGCCGAAGCATTTAATTATGCATTTAATGTTTACTTAAATTCTGCCAAACATTAGATAACAGTAATTTAACACAGAGAACCGTTAATTATTTAATTTATTTTTATTTTTATTTTTTTGTTAATGTTGTTTTAATTTTTGATTTCTCCCTTGATTTACTAGGAAATCATTCCATGTGATTACACGCAAAAAAGATTATGATTCTTTATAACACGCAAAAAGCATTTTATTAAATGACATATTGCAGAAACGCATCAAAGGTTGGTGAGAAAGAACAAACACAGTTAAACAACAAATGATTTGACTTCGACATAAAATAAAATTCCTATAATCTATATAATGCAAATAAATTGAAGCCAAATTAAAAAACCAAGTTTTAAATTTGATAGCTGACTTTTAAAACACATTCACAGGCATATTGGAGCAGAAGCCAAATTTCTTATGTCAAATTCACATATAAAATACAGTTTTAATAGCACATGATTGATATCATGAATAACAAAATTTCACATATTTCTTTCAAACTACGCGTTTTCCGAAAAAAAAAATGATTAGTTATTCGCAAAACAGATATATTTAATTTAGCTTACACTCGTGGCTATTGCTTGATCGACAACGGACCTGTATCAAATACAAGCTTTTAAGTGTTAAGATATTCCCCCCCCCCCTTGTGATAGTTTATTTCACATTTTTATCTCCGACCAGTGGCCGAACTCAGAGCGCTCTGAACTGGGAGACGGAAGGTGCGTGGACAAAAACGAGATAGCGTCAGTCGATCTAACCGTTCGGAGTTTTCCGTGGTTTCCTTCAACACTTAGGGTAAATACGGGTTATGACGCCTTAGAAAGACCCCCATGGAGGGCACTTTACCCATAAGCCTAGATCCCACGTGTAGATAATTGGCCATAAACCCACAACAACAACATTCATACTATTACTGCTAACATGTTAAATTTTTGGAAATGAAAAATATTAATAAATTCTCTTTTTTTATATAATTTAATAAATTAGTCAAAGATTCTGTTTTTATTTTGAGTGTTTTTATGGCGTTAAATGTGAAAAAATTACAAAATAGAATATCATTTATTTTTAAAATAGTTATGCTTCCCAATGAACATAAAAGTAAAGAATAAAAAGTTGAACACTTGAGTTGAATAAATTCGAATCACAGTGGTTGCAAAAGCGTTGAAGCTTTTGCACTAAATCATCATTGACAGAAATGAGGAGTTTTCATGAAACTCGAATTATGCCTTTTTATGTATTATTGTATGTTATGTATTTGTGAATTTGTATAATCTGTATTAAAATTATGCTTAAGAAGAAAGAGGGTGTTTTTTTTCCATTTAATATATAGTATACATAGATTTTAAGGTAACAGTTGTAGTTTTCACTATCCTAACATTTTTAAAAAGTACTTTCTAGTTTTATGTTCTTAATTTTATTTATTAAAAGTAATATTTTAAAAATTAAAGAATTTATGTAGCTTTATGTAAAGAGTGCAGCTTGTGTGTGAAAAACAAGCATAAATGTGAAATCATGCGCGATAAATAATGAATTTAAAAAAAGCCTGTGGAAATAGATCATATTTTTGTTCAAAAAATATACGACCCAAACAAAAATTTTAATATTAATTAATAAAATATTAATTATTATGAAAAAATACGACTAGATGCAAATTATTTCAGAAAGTCTTGAAACCTTTAAAAGACTTTATAAATGAGGGAAAACTGTAAGACAAAAAGGTACATTGTATTTATGGTGTGAATTGTGTAATATAGTAGTTGTTTTGTAGTAAACAAGTCACTGTTTATTACATACAAATTAGCTGAATATATCATTTATGTTTTAGTTAACAGATTGTTAAGAAATTTGCAAGAAGCTATACATGAAAGTTGTTAAAATATATTTTGTTATGAAACTCATAATTTGGCAAAATTTTTATGCTTTGTTTATGCATAAGTAAATCAGTTTTCTCTTTTATGAGAATACTTGAATTTGAATAATTGATATCTTAATTTCGATTTTAAAATATCACATTTGAAGAGTTAATACTGCAGCTTCAGCAGTCGCTTGATATAAACAAGCGAGTAACTGAAGTGAGTTAAAAATACGGCCTCCATCAGACATGTAGTGCACTGGTTAACGAACCATTCTATCAGGTCTCGGTTCGGGGTCCGATCCCTGGCTCGGACCTTAACTTGCCCGTTTCTTCATAGGGACACCATTGACCGTCTACTGGGTGCCCCTATAATTAAATGACCAATACTTCTTACCTTAATAGTGGCGAAAACCTGATGGGTCAGAACTCGCCTTGGGGGGGGGGGGGATTTCTTTATATTTTTATGCAAGCGATGTATTGTTATCCAAAATCCATTCTAGCAAGCAAAATGCTTTGAATGACTAAGGGAGCCTGAATAAGTTATTTTTTCTCTAACAAACGTATACAGAATTTTAATTGAGCTACAGGACTGCACAAGGGTGCAAGGCCTACAGGGGAAATGCCCTCCGTGGGGGACTTTCTAAGGGATCCTAGCTCGTATTTAGAGAAAGTTTTGGAAAAAAACCACGGAAAACTCCGGAAGGCTAGGTCAACAGGCGTGACCAGGGTTTGAACCTCGCATCTCACTCCTTCCAGTTTCAAGAACAGAATCTCTCAGCCACGGTGGGGCTCTAAAATTTGTGAGATTGAATTTTCTTTTTTTGAAAATTTGATAGGGTAAGCATCCGTATTTAAGAAACGCGTAATGTTTATTTATTTATTTATTTATTTATTATGTTTTTTAATACTGAGCCTTTTAGAAAAGACCAGAAAATCATTTTTTCTCATATATGTACGATTTAGCCAGCCGACGCGTGAGTGTGTGTAGATTTAAATTCTTACGTATTATGCCAGTGGCGGTCTACCAAAACCCGCGTGAACGTACCAAGAGAGTGTCAGTTTTCATGGACAATCTAGTTCACTCAACTAGATAGTTCGGGTGATTTATTTAGCTCATTTATCCAGGTAGCTCAGCTTGTTTTTAGAGAACAGTAGTTCAAATAAGTTTGTTCGTTCGCAAACTAATCATAATGTTGTTAACTGACAATTATGGTTACGAGCGCGTACCTTTAAGTGGTAAAATGAAATATTTTTGTTTCTAACTCATAAAGTTTTCTGATGTTTATTTTTTTATAACTTTACGTTTACATTCTTGCTTTTGTCATAAATTTACTTGTAGTCATGGCATTCTCATTTGGGAATCACAAAATGAATAAACCTTTAAAAACGGGCAATTTAGTTTAGTCTGATGTAGATTCTTGATTCTATAAAGTAAGCGTTGATCAGCAAATGTGAGAACAATTGATTTCTCTCTGTGATTTAAGTTACATATCTTTGTTTGGGTAATAGACATAAAAATTCACACTTTTCAATGAGACGGTGTATCTGCTCTTATGAAGACACTGTGGTTTTAATGAATATTTCATTTAAAAATCGAAATTATTGCTAACATTTGACGTTTGTTTATTTATTTTTAAGTACATTTTGTACATAAAATAGATGCCTTTCTTTGTTTCTCCATATTGCTAAAACTGTAGTTGTAACACGTTGTCTACTGTCTGGTACATGTGCACCTAGTAGTTTCAGACGAAATTGTATCGCTTAACGATGTAAATAACGGGCTCTTACACGTAAGCATGATGAAAAGTTTGCGAACGGACTAGTTTAACTGAACTATTCGTTAAAAAATGTACGGATGATTTCCAATTACAATGCGCGTCAACTCGTCAACTCGTTTGGAAAAAGCAAATTAATTTGGCAAGAAAAATCGCAATCAAAGAAAACTTATTCATATACGTAGCATTTATTGTGATATGTTTGTACATATATATAGGCATGAATATAACAGTTGTGTAGTATGTGATCTATTACTTTCGTACTCACTTTGTCTCATCTCTAACTGATCAAAATAATTTTTATAGTGAGATAAAACTCTTCTAAAACTGTTTTTCAAAAGCGTTTAGTTGATTCATGCAACCAATAATTTATAAAATGACTGCAATAAAACTGATATTTTCCCCAAGAGTACCCCTTGAAGAAAAATTCATTTTGAAAAGAAGTTGGGTTCTCTTATCAGACATATAAATAAAAATATATCGTTAACAGTATTTCTCTTTTTAGCATTTGAAAATTAAAAAAAATACAGTATGTTATTTTTGTTAATTTACAAATGTTCAAATTTCCGTGAAATAATAAGGATGCAAATGTCACATAATCCACTTTTAAGGTGCTATATTATTTATGTCACCAGGTTCGTATTTTTAAGGCAATTGGACTGTAATAGTGATTTGAACTATAATGAACTACTAAGGCTGAAATAAAAATGCTTAAAATTTGATGCATAACTCATATTAACCAATAACGGTTTTGCAGGAAAATTCGCATTCTCCAAAATCAACTAAGGGACGCTTGCAAAGATTAATGTGATTTGTTTCTTAACATCTATCCAGGTTTTTATAGAATAGCCAACAAACCATTTTAATAAATACATTTTCTGTCTCGATTTTTGTCGTTTATTTTCCTCCTATAACAATGGAAACTCGTGTTCATTTTTTTTTTCTTTTTGTCTTAATACCTACTTTGGTTTATGAATAACATTATCCCTAAACGTGTGCTGCAAAACTCACATTTTCCATAAAATTTAAATTCTAACATTACCAGAATTATTACAGGTTTAGGACTATATACGAGTAGTTGCCATAGCTACAAATGTAACTGAGTTTTTCTAACATGAAAAGTGGAGAGTATGACCTTAGACTCAACACCCTTCAATGTTGCATGTGTAAAGATGCTTAATCGTACTCGATTAAGTGTATATTCGATTTGTATAGGTTGGATAAATATGCAGCACCATTGAATAAACTGAAATATCCAGCGTCATAAAGAATTAGTTTTAAGCTAATGGTGGACTTTAATTATCGACATTTCGTACATTTATTCCATAAGAATGGCATTTCGTGCGCATATACCTTTCATATTTAATGATCTATTTTACAACTTTGAGCACAGTAGAGTTGAAGTGGCCAACCTTCTGCATATCATGCAACAATTTATTTTCACAGATCGACTTAGACGAATTCAGATGCGCTAACACAAACACTTTTTTTTACTTCCGTATGTTCACAGGTAGAGTTGGAAAAAATAAAAAGTGTTTGGTTTTAGTTTTGAGGAAGGAAAGTAATAATTTGTGGGGCACGAGATTGAAACTCTTATTCTGAGGAAGAAGAATTCTAAATTTTTTTTTTTCAGATCTTTGGTAGGCGGTTCGATTTTTCATGACAGTAAATTTTGGATTGTAAAAATACTTCATTTTGACGTATCATCGAAAGGAAAAAGAACGGAAGGAAGGAAGACTTTTCGAATATTTTCGTGCCCGGAAATATTTTATTTCTTCCATGAAAAAGAAATACATAAAATATTTCTGGGCACGTAATTATTTAAAAAAGTTTTCAATCTGTCTCTAAGCAATAAATAGGCACAAGGACACTTGGTGTGCGACACTTCAGATCATCCAATGCGTCAATTTTAGGGCCGTGGTAGCCCAGTGGTTAAGGCATTGGCCTCGTAACCGGAAGGTTGTGGGTTCGATACCGGCGTACCACTAAAGACCACCGTGTACATGCGGTGTCCGTGCACGTTAAATCCGTGTTTCCGAAAGTCCTCTCGGCGGTCGCTAGCAGTTTCCGAGGGGTGCCAATATTCAGAAGTCTTCCACCTTCTGATGAGGTTCCAAATTGTGGCGGGGAATTCCGGGAAGGACGTATATGTAGCTCTAAGCGACACATTCAGTGACGCGAGCTGTCCTCTCCTGGCAAACAATCAACAATGCGTCAATTTTGGCATATACACACATTTTGAACACCTTTGGTTTAGATGAATTATTTCTTTTACAAAAATCTGATGTGGGCAACACAGGACTCCCTTGCATGTCTATTAAATCAAAATACTTTCGTCGCACTCCATCTAAACTTATTTTGATTGGAAGAGATAAAATACTGAAGTAGGTTTAGCGATTTCTACCTAATTGTTCCCGATATCACCAAGATGGGTTCAATTTGTAAGATTTGCTTGTGACACTTAATTTGGAGATATTTCACCAAAAGCCCACAGACTGGAGTAACTGAACACAGAACGGAAAAAACACTCAAAACACTGGTGTTAAACGATAAAGTAAATAAAAAACTTTGTAAAAAACACACATAAGTTGTTATAGGTAAGAAGATACGCACGTTTCGGCCAAAAATTGTTTCGGCCTTCATCAGTCCAAGACCTTTGTCGCAAGGAACACAGGGAACTGAAAAGAGATAAACAAGCAAGATGTTGCCACAAGGGACAAAGAAAAGTCGAACAAAATCACGGAGAGGGGAGAAAGAAAAAAAAATAAATTATGGGATAAAAAGGAAAGGAAAGAAGCACAAAAAATACAGAAATAAAAAATCTGATGTGTCAACACATGACTTCCTTGCACGTCTATTAAATCAAAAATGTTTTTTACACACTTCCTCTAAACTTATTTGTTTGAAAGATATAAAATATCAATAATAGTAAGATATAGCGATTTCTAGCCAAACATTTCAATATCGCCAAGCTGAGTTCAATTTGAAAGATTTCTTTGTGACACTTTATTTGGCGATATTTCACCAAAAGCCGACAAACTTGAAATAGTTTGCGAGATTTTGGGGATAGCCAAAGTAGTCATTGACCACAGACTTTCAATGAATTGAATGCATCCATACACCTTAATGTATTTAATGTCATTTGGCTCACAGTGTAAATAAATTCCCAGTCGATTGCTGTCAAAAAAGATTTTGAAAACCGTTAGATATTATAATATAGTTCTAAATACAAAAGTTCAAAATTCTACGGGTTAAGTTTTAGAGTTATACAAAATACGAAATAATTTTTGGCGCCAAATTTGGCGATATTTCGGCGAAACTCGTCAATGTCGACGACATTTGGCGAGATATTAAACATGGACCAACAATGACAGATTATCGCCAAATTTGGCGATATTTCACCAAAACTCGCCAAGAACGATGACAAATGGCGATACTTTGGGCATGGACCAAATGACTGACTATCGCCAAATTTGGCGACATTTCGGCAAAACTCGCCAAGGTCGAGGACCGACGGCGAGATTTTGGGCATGTACCAAACAATGACTGTCTACAATTGCATTATATTGAAGATGTCCATAGACATTAAAGTACTGAAATTCTTTTCGGTGGTCCTGTAAATAAACTCTCCAGTAGATTTTAACCAAAAATCGAGATGCACAACTAGATGTTACAACAATCCTATATATGAAATTTCAATATTGTTTTTGAGATTTGAGAGTTAAATATGCACACACGTACACAAAAAAGTCGCCAAGCTTGGCGACTTTTGGCATAGTACTTGAGAGAGGCACGTGACCGTGGTCGGACCATTACCTAACTTATGTGGTAGGACGGTATTGTGCTTGAAATGGATGAATCTCCTAAAATTGCCATTGACCGTAATGTATTGGAAATCTTTTGAGTGTTCCTGTAGCAGAACTGTAAATGATAAAGACACTCTTTTTAATGGAGAAATTCATTTTCTAACTCTTTACAGCATATATCACTTCTGAGTCGTTTGAAATAGCCCAATACCTCTAAAAAACGCTTTGATGAATTTCGGCCCATTGAGCGTAATGTATTTCGAATGTTTTGGGCGGTCCTGTAGATAAACTATCCAATCGAATGGAACCAAAAAGGGAGGTGCACAACTAGATGTTACAACTATCCAAAATACGAAGTTTCGACATTCTACGCCTAATAGTTTTTGAGATATGCGAGTTTAATGATTTTCGGCCCATAGAGCGTAATGTATTTCGAATCTTTTGGGCGGTCCTGTACATAAACTATTCATTCGATTGCCACCAAAAGGGGAGGTGCACAACTAGATCATAGAACAATCCTAAATATCAAATCTCAACATTCTACGACCCATAGTTTTTGAGATATGCGAGTTACATACATACGTACGTACGTACGTACGTACAGACGGCATGGAAAAACTGACCACAATAAACTGGCCGCTGGTCAAAATGAGTTGCAGACGCGTTAATAGGATCGTGCATGCTAGCCTACGATGAGATGCATCGAAAAAATTTTTAAAATTCAATTTAGAGGTAGTCAAAATCGGTTTTTTTGTCGAAATTTGGCCCCCAAAATTTTTCGGGATCACATTACTTCCTTATACTACGTACAAGGAAGTAAAAAGGAATAAGTAAATAAAAATAAAAATAATAGTAATAAAAAAAAGGAACACACGAATACAAACACACAATTAAAAAAGAGAAAACAGAACAAACAAAATAACAAAAAACAAATAGAACCCATTTTTTTTCCTTTTTAAATTAAAAACCACGAACAGGACAGCACAATATATATGTTACAGTGAAAACCCGAAATCAGTCAAAACCCGAATTAACTAGGGAAAACGCGTTCTGACTGAGTGCATTAGGGAAAACCCGAATTAACTAGGAAAAACGCGTTCTGACTGACAGCGCTAGGCAAAACCCGAATTAACTAGGTAACCCGTGTTATTGGAGTAGCGGTAGTATGTTTTCGAGGGGCCCCTACAGCGGAGGCATATTTTCCAGGGGGCCCCCTACAGCGATGGCCGGACCCACTGATTTTTTTCGGGTCTCGCAAAGGGCCAGCTTTAGCATATTTTCAAGGGGGCCCCCTAAAGCGATAGCCGGACGCTGTAATAGGGAGTTTGTGCATACCGTTTCTTCCTACGCTAACGCTAACGCTATCCGCTATACGGAGTATTTTGACCAACCATGTTTCGCACTTTATGCGTGCGCATGCGCTTTATTGTCCAATGTCATTTAACGTTAGCGTTACCGTGAGTGAAAGCGGGCCTGCACAAACTCCCTAATGTTTTTTGGGTCTCGCAAAGGACCAGCGTTAGTATATTTTCCAGGGGGGCCCCTACAGCGGTGCCGGACCCACTGATGTTTGTTTGTGTCTCGCAAAGGGACAGCATTAGCATATTTTCCAGGGGCCCCCCTAAAGCGATGGCCGGACCCATCGATGTTTTTTTGGGTCTCGCAAGGGGCCAGCGTTAGCATATTTTCGAGGGGGCCCCTTAAAGCTATGGTCGGACCCAGTGATGTTTTTTTGGGTCTCGCAAAGGGCCAGCGTTAGCATATTTTCGAGGGGGCCCCTTGAAGTGATGGCCGGACACACTGATATTTTTTGGGTCTCGCAGAGGGCCAGCGTTAGCATATTTTCCAGGGGGTCCTACATGGGTGGCCGGACCCACGGATGATTTTTTGGGTCTCGCAAGGGGACAGCGTTAGCATATTTTCGAGGGGCCCCCTAAAGTGATGACCGGACCCATTGATGTTTCTTTGGGTCTCGCAGGGGGCTAGCGTTAGCATATTTTTCAGGGAGCCCCTACAATGGTGGCTGGACCCACTGATGTTTTTTGGGGTCTCGCAAAGGGCCAGCGTAAGCATATTTTCAAGGGGGCCCCTTGAAGTGATAGCCGGAGGCACTGATGTTTTTTTGGGTCTGGCAGAGGGCCAGCGTTAGCATATTTTCGAGGGGGGCCCATACAGCGGTGGCCGGACACAGTGAGGACTTTTGAGTCTCGTAAGGGTCAGCAATAGCATATTTTCGAATGGAGAGCAAGATCCAATTTTTAGTGGATAAAGCATTAACATTCCTGAATTCACATGGGAAAACATGGTGTCCGGCCACCACTGTAGGGGGCCCCCTTTCGAAAATATGCTAACACTGGCTCTTTGCGAGACCCGAAAAAAATCAGTGGGTCTAGCCATCGCTTTAGGGGACCCCCTGGAAAATATGCCTTCGCTGTAGGGGGCCGCTCGAAAACGTGGTACCACTACTCCAATAAAACGGGTTTTCCCTAGTTAATTCGGGTTTTGCCTAGCGCTGTCAGTCAGAACGCGTTTTGCCTAGTTAATTCGGGTTTTCCCTAACGCACTCAGTCAGAACGCGTTTTCCCTAGTTAATTCGGGTTTTGACTGATTTCGGGTTTTCACTGTAACATATATATATAATTTTTTTTAAATAAAAACGTAAAGGAAAGACAGTAACACACGTACACACATGAAAAGGGGGCGGCAAACAAAATAAAAGAATAGAGGGGGAAAGGGAACGAAAGAAAAGAAAAAAGGGGGTGGGGGGGAGTAGACGAAGAAGCAGAAAAGAACCTTACAGCAGCAACTTCCAAGCAGAATGAACGAAAGGAACGGAAGAACCATCGTTCACAAGACGTTCTAAGTGCTGGGTAATGGAAAAACTTTCCAAAAAATCCATATGGGACAAAGACTGAGGAGTGCACAAAATCTTAGCCTTAGAAAACTGAAAACGATGATTGGAATTCCAACAATGTGAGGCAATAGAAGATTTGGAAAGTTCGTGCTTAGAAACATATCTCTCATGCTCTTTGAGCCTAACCAATATATTGGTCAGACCAGAAGAGCTCTTCAATGAATTGAATATATCCATACACTTTAATGTATTTAAAGTCATTTTTCTGACCCTGCAAATAATTTACCCACTCGATTGCAATAAAAAAAGAGATGCACTGTTAGATGCTAAATGGATAATTTCAACATTCGACGGTTAAAAGTTTAGAGTTATGAGAAATGCGAAAATATTTTGGGCGCCGAATTTGGCGAGATTTCGGCAAAACTCGCCAAGATCGACGGCAAATGGCGAAATTTTGGGCATGGACCAAAAAATACAGTTGTAATCTATTTAAAATGCCCATAGACATTAATGTATTGAAATTCTTTTAGATGGTCCTGTAAATAAACACTCCAGTAGATTGGAACCAAATATCGAGATTCACAACTTGATGTTACAACAGTCTTATATATGGAATTTCAACATTCTGCGACTAATAGTTTTTAAGATTTGAGAGTTAAAAACATACACACGTACACCAAACGTCGCCAAGCTTGGGCGATTTTTGGCGTAATTATTGAGAAATGCACATAACTGTGGTCGGACCATTACCTAACTATATGGTGGGACGGTACTGTGCTTGAAATGGATGAAATTTCCTAAAATTGCCATTGACCGTAATGTGTTGGAAATCTTTTGCGTGTTTCGGTACCAGAACTATAAATAATAGACATTTTTTTTGATGGAGAAATTCATTTTGTAACCCTTAACAGCTAATATCACTTGAGTCGTTTGAAATTGCCTAATACATATAAAATGCGCTTTAATGAATATCTGCCCAACGAGCGTAATGTATTTTGAATCTTTTGGGCAATCCTGTAGCTAAACTATCAGGTCGAATGGAACCGAAAGAGGAGGTGAACATGTAGATGTTACAACTACCCTAAATATAAAGTTTCAACATTCTACGTCTAATAGTTTTTGGGATATGCGAGTTTAATGAATTTCGGCACGTAGAGCGTAATGTATTTAGAATTTTAGGGCGGTCCTGTGCATAAGCTATGCAGTCGATTGGGATCCGTCACTGTTGTATGTCTGATGCTCATGAAACAATTTCAGCGGCATTTTTTGCCCTACTAATTTTTATATCATTTTGAAATATGCTATTGCATGCTATTGCATGTCGAAAGTTACATGATATTGCTGTAAACGGTGCATGCAGCAATATTTTATAAAGTTTATTTTATTTCCAATCTTCATTGCATCATAATGCTAATATAACTTGCAAGATCTTTAAATTTTTGAGTGCCGTTCGCATGTACTTTCAACAGTGCATTTTTGCTTTCAGGGATTTATAATATATCCGCACACAAGTAATACTTATTGAAAAGCAAACTTGCTCCAGTAATGAAAATGTAATTCACTTTAGTGGTATATGCACTGAACTTCAAAGATTATGCATAGAAAAATCCTAACTTAATTATGAAATCTAAATTTTTAGAAAGTTTTTGAGGATAGTATATACAAAATGAGATAATCCATGTTAACACAGTTTTATGAAACTATATTAAAGAAATACTACTTTAGAAAACGAAATAAAACGACGAAATTATCTAAGAAAGATTTAGGCTTAAATCCGTAAAGTAATATGTCTTGCAGAATAAATAAATAAATAAATAAATAAACAGAAAAATTACGTTCAAAGTTTAAGGCCTCAATTTTAAAAGAACAATGTTTGCGAGGAATTTTAATTGCTATAACGAAAGTAAAATAAAATTCGCCACGGAAGGTTCGAAATTTTACGATAACTAATAACTATATAACCAGATTTATTAATTAAAATTTCCCTCATTACATATTTTTAAAGAATCTTAACGTAATATTACTAGGCATTTCGGAAAATCTTTCATGTATCCATCATATTACGCATTCCCAAAAATTGTATGCAATAATGAATCAATTTCCTATATTGTCCAATATAAACTGTTATCATAAAATAAAGTTGCAAAGTGTATGACTATAAAAGAAGAGGGTATTTACCATATGGTGTGACCAGCGGGATCTCCAAACTTCAATCTCAAAGAGCGGAATTTCTCAAACTTTTTACCTCGTAGAGTATTTTGAGGGTTCTTGCATAGCACCTAATTTAAGTTAGAGATTAGTGAACTGGAAGCCAAAGCAACAAGATATTTTTGCGCGGAGAACTCGCTATATTCGCGAGGAGGTACTTTTAGTACTGCGCGGGACGCACTTTCAGAAACCTGCCATGCACTTGTGGAATTTTCTAGGAAGAGAAATTGCATATTAACAACCCCTCCAAATATTCGTCGAGCGCTTTTGAAAGAATCAGAATTACTGCAACAATCATTGATCAATAACCTTATTAACCCTTAACGAGCGCTGTCCTTACTTGAGAACATAAAACTCTGACGTTTAGACTGTCGTCAGTCATGAGGAAAAAAATTTTTTTTTATAAAAATACTTGAGGGTGGCACAGTTACACGAGAATACTTTACTTTTTGCCACAAAATTTCCTTTAAAAATGGTCGATTATTTGTAAAATTACCAGGATTATTTTACCCAGCTCTGGTATCTGGTGAAAACTGGAGAGTACGATGGAAATTGATACATTGATATTGAAGAAGAACTGGATGGAGAGCCTACATTAAACACCTCTGCTAATATTTTCTTTCACCGTTTCCTGCCCTACAGCATGGAGTACTAGCACAACAAATTGCCATGCAATAAACCCATTTTTCTCAAAAAATTCCATTTTTCATGTTTTTCACATTTTATGTTTTTAAAATTACTATTGGACTCGTTATGTTTGTTAGCTTCATTTGGGATAAGAAAATAATTTCTGTACGTCCGTTTATTTAACAATTTTCTTTAGAAAATTTTATTACTCTTTAAGCATCAGAAGAATAATGCAATGTTTATATAGACAGAGAGTCCCCAAATGCCGTGGAGAACATCGTGTGGAGCCATAATTACGTAGGAAAGCATGGACGGAAAGCGATAGGTGGCGATGTACGCGAGCTCGCAAGGTCGGCACGTGTGGTTTTCTCATTTCAGACACGGTCAGCGTGCGATGAACATGAATCGTTAAACGAAAGCCGAGTTGGCGGACATCCACTTCATCTGTGCCCTAACCAGCGGAAATGGACGTTCGGCTGTTCGGCTGTATGGGGAAAGATATCCAATGAGTCGGCAACCGAATCATCAAACGTTCGATAAATTCGAACCTGGCGGAACATGGTGTGACGCAGATCATGCGTGCTTTAATTCATGGGCCGTAAAGGTGGTAAACAAGGATTCGAAGGAGAAGTAATATTCCCATTCATGCGTCGTGATTACATCAAATTGCACAGATATCACTCCGTCCATCAGAGCAGCTTGAATGTTTATTGAAGATCATTAAATTCTTACAAAGTCATTGGATGAAGAGGGGGCGGGTATGGACTGCCGAATTTTTGGGGCCTACCAGTTACTAAAACTGGAGATAAAGTGATGTCTTTTAGAAGCGAAGCAATTAGGCCTAGTCTACAAACTTGGCTATGCAGCGCTAACATAATACGCAAAAAAACAAAAAATACACGCACACATCCGAAGCGGTTAAGAATAAATAAATGTATTAATTTTAAAAGTCGAAAGAATTAGGCGTAGAAATTTAAAAATGTTACCAAAACCTGTCAATAACGACAATCGTTAGCATGACATCTGTGAGAGAGAGCTGAACAAAGCAAAAATTAACAGCCTACGTACATTCAAGAAAAATCGGGATCTGTAGCAAGACCCCCAGAACAATCAGGTTTTGATTACGTCATAGGAATACAGTTGCATCATTGCGCTATTACGCAGTATTAATGCAGGAATAACGAGCTTTACAGGCCCCATGAGAAAAATCCCTCCAAATGTTCGAAATGTCACCAATCTTGGCGACTTTTTGGCGCCGAAAAGAACTCTCCAGTCAGCTTAGGCCTAGGACCAATATTTCTCGGGGAAACCCAAAACTCCATATCTGGCGATCTAGTTAACCAATTTTGATGCAGTAAAATGCAAAATTTAATTATTTGACGCGTAGAATACGAATTTTACACTATATTTAAATTCCGAGAGGCAGTCCAGACCGAAAATTCGTAACAATATGCATACTTTTGTATATGCACGTTTGTGTAAATCAGAAATATGTAATATTCAGCTCTCCATATACCATATTAAGATGTTTTGGACTGATGTTGCATTAATGCAACAATGTAGTTTGAATTAACTTGCCATCTAATATAATTCCAAATTTTATTCTATCCCATTGTCATTTTTAAGGAATGGAATAAACGTATGCTCAATTTTCAGAAAATCACTAAATCTATAAAACATTTTGAACCACATCGACACTAATACAATTTTTTAATTCCTAGTAATGCTCTGACAAAAGTCTGATTTTATTTATAGAGATACATAAAAGTTCCCATACCGAATTTGAAACAACCATCACTTCAAACTTTAGTCACTTTTCCCCAATCAGTGGTCGTCTGATGGTTAGTAAGCTGATCTCTCAAGCCCAGAGTTCGAACCCCCTCGCCGGAAAATTAGAGAAACACAGTTTTTAAATAAATTGAAGTCGTCATGTCCGTTCTTATATCTAATAACAGATGGCAGCACCGACATTAAGATGAAATTAATTAGTTGGAAGAATTCATTAAGTCAGAAACAACACTCTAATCGTTTCGTCATAGCTGCAGAGTCATTCATTAAAATCAGCCGCTCCCAAATTTTATTTATGTAGATGTGAAACGTTGGTAAAATTTGGTTGATTAGGCTCGTTACTGTTTTAAACATTTTTTAAATCGTTAAAAAAATGTTTTTAAATTAACGCATTAGCGTTTTTTAACTGATTAAAGGCGTTAAAAATTGGTTGCTAAAGCGTCGCGACATCTTTTCAAAAACGGTCGTTTCAAAATAGTAACTAAATGGGTGCATTATCGGCTATTTTTCGTTACGGTAAACGTTTTAAAAGCGTAGGAAAGAATGAATGTTTAATCGGTGGAAAGCGATGACACATTAGCGAATTTATTGCGTTGCAGCTTGACGTTTCTACAACGAAAGGCGATTCCGTATTTGCCAGGTAATAAAAACGGAAGCTTGCTACTTGGGGAACCACACATTTTCAGAACAATCATGGAGGCAAGCATAAGAAGAGGAATATTTTTCGATTCTAAAAGCAGCCAAAGATTATGCTAGACTTGCTTCTTTTTTTTTTCCTAACGTAAACGTTCCACCATCATTGTCCTAAATAAATTTCTCTGTACTGAAATTGTCAGAGGACACAGGAACTTGAATAAAATTTGAGTAGAACTAAATAAATAAACAAAAATATAAAATACAATTTTTTTTTCAGTGTTTGGTTTGTCATATTTGGAGAAACTTTTGAATTTCATGTAGGTCAGCTAGTTTAGGAAATGAATAAATAATTAATTACTGGTTACTACAGTAACTGAAGAAGACGTAATACAGATTGAAACACAACTAACAAAAATTTCCTACGCTATACTCTAATCTTTTACAAAAGGCTTTTTTAATAGATTTTAAAAAAGTGCGACTCTAAATGTTTAATTCTATTTTAAAGGGCGGAACATTTTATTAAATTTACCTCTAATAAATTAATGTGAATGTAACATTACAGAATTTTCAGGGCGTGCAATTATAACTGTTGCACATCTATAGATGGAATAGGATTGTTTTATGCTTAAGTGTCAATTTTTCACAGCAGTTAGCTTCTTATTAATTATCATAATGTTTGTTTATATATAAAAAAAACTTTAGAAATATTTTATTTAATGCACGTCAGCATAATAATACTTTTTGACTATTCAGCTCAAAGCATTTTTACAAGTTTTTATAATTTAAAATTATTGTACTTTTTTAACTCCTGAAACTTGTAAAAATTACAATTTAAATATTTTTGGGAATATATATTAATGAATAACATGAATTATAGCACATTATTTAAAATCACTTAATTTATTAGAGTTGAGCAAAATTATCTGGCATTGCTAAAACAATAGGTCGTTATGATTCATTTTGAAATCGAACCGTTAAATATAATACATTTGATAAGAGATCGATTAGTGAATATCGATAAAGAGTATCGTTGCATTGATTAACCATTATTGCATCCTTGTTGCATTCGCATAAAAATTCCTTTCAGAACAATAACTTAGACCTCAAAGTAAATACTTGAAATATTGACTTAACACGAAATATATAACTTCAAAATTTGAAATCAAATTTAGTTTTAAAATACATTAACTGTACAGTAAATGGAGCTTGTACAAAAAGTTTTCATACATGCATGCAAAATTTTGTTTCAGAATTATAGAAAAAATTGTAATAGGCAAAATTTTTATGTGTATTTTATATCAGCTTAATTTATGGACATTATTGCTAAAGTAAATATTCTTCTACAGTAATTTCCTACCGACAACTTAAGCATGGATAATTCTAAATTTTCACTGTTTCTTCGACTCACACTTTCTCATAATAATAGGGTATATTTTTATGCGTTGATACTAATCTTAATTTAATTGACAATACATTTTTATATTAACCGTATCTATAAATATAAATTTAAAAATAAATAAAGAAAATAAATGTTTGTTCAGAAAGTTACATTAAAATATAAGACATAAAATAATTTTAAAACGTTCGCGACGTCTGTATATTTTCATTGAAAAATTCACTGTAATTCAATTAAAGACTATAAAACTTTAAAGTGCAACTTTCTGCTAAAGTACAGAACAAAATTGGACATTAAGCCTTCTTTTATGCATGTTAAAATAGAAAATATCATAGGTTAAACAAGAACAACAAAAACGTTACATTTAATGCTTTTATGAATACAATTTTAAAGTAAAAAATACTTTACTCGTGCATGCTTGAAGAGAAACAATTTCTTTATGCAGCTGATATTTCCAAGAGTTTCCATTTATCCTTTAATGCTGCGTTTTAATGTCATCAGCCTTACGCTGTTTTAAATATTTTCTGGTATGTCAGAAACATTAAATTTTCATTAAATAACCAGCGCAGAAACAGTTATGTTCAATAGCTCTTCCAACTGTGTCTTTTGAAGAATATTAAGCACACAACTTAGCTTTCTTGAAATTTCGTTTTAATCTCAGCACACTGAATGTTTACTAGAAGATATAAATATTAATTAAAATCGAAGAAATACATTTTACATTTTTTAAAAAAAATTTCTGAAATAAAGCTATTGTAAAATTTTATAAACAAATAATAATGCACTCTAACGAATGTTAAATTTTTTGAATTGCAGCATTTCATAAAAATGTATCCGTAATTTATTTTGCATGAATTTAAATTACACAGTTTGGATTATTTTTTTTAATATTTGTAATTTATACTTGTCTCGAAACATTTATTGAGCGAAATTCCAATAATAATAATAACAAGAGTAATAATACTAATTGAATGCTTACAAACTAAATAACTCGGGGAATAACATACTATATACTCTTTTAATGCGTTCTGAGTTTTAGCTACTAAAATCAGACAATCTTCTTCATACTTTCAAAAGCAGTAAAATCATTTGCAGAATGGCGTTCCGGTACAGTTTAGTTTAACTTCAAGGTATTCCAAATACTACAAAAAAGTAAAATAAATAAAAATGTTTGCAAAAATCGCCATAAAATTTACTTCTCTGAATATCGCTGTTTCGAACTACTTCGGTAACGTTACAAATCAGTCTCAGACTGGGAAAATGGAACATGGAACTGAAGAGAGGTGTGATTTTGCAAATTTTTCCATTTATTTTATGTTTTAAACAGCAGACATTTTCAGTACTAGACCGCGGATTATATGCACTTAAAAAATGACAAAATATGCGTGTTTTCTGAAGTTTGTGTTTTCTGAGTTCTGAAGTTTGTGTGAGAAAAGTGTGTTTTCTGAATTTCCAATAGTAATAAGCCTTTGTCTTTTATCATCTAAAGTCCTTTTATATGCTGAAAATGTTCTTTCAACATCAACGGATGTCACTGGACAGTACTTATAATATTTCGCTTTGGATGGTTCTACTTTTTCCGATAATCCACACCTCTCACCATTCATAAAATATTTATTTTATTCACATCCAAAATCCTGAATTTTTATTTAAAATAAAATTCAATTTCTCACTGATTTCTTCTCCTAATGACTCTGGAATCTTACCAACGCATTCCTGTATTTTTTACAACTTGACTAATTGCATGACTCAGCAGCATATTTTGAGATTCTAATTTTGTGAGAAAACTGATAGGTGGGCGTTACTACTTGATATCAGTATGGGGAAAGATAGCTTTCTTCACCCCCTGAAAGAGGTGTGCAATAGTTTTGTGAAAAATAACGTGTGGGGGGAGGAAAACGAAAAATTTTGGGCTATTTTGCTGAAAACCTGAGGCTGTATAAATTTTTCAAAGCGTGGGACTGAAACAATGAAAGAAAAAAAGAGGAAGGTTAAGAAAAGAGTTACAAATTTAAAACTAAAGAGATTGAAACATGCATCCAGCAGAGAACATACGCCTTTTATGCAAAAGCACCAAAAACACCTGAAATATGCAATTACATATGCAAATATTCGATTGCATATAATCCGTTGTCTAGTTATAACCAAACAGTGTTATAAGTTATAAATCTATGTTCTACACCAATATATACACTATTAAAAATGTGGAAAAATATTTGAATACTGCATAGCTTACAGGACGTCCAGAAAATAAAACCCTGCTTTCAAAGTTAAAAATTTGAAGAATAAGGAACAATAAAAGGGTTCAGCAAACGGTAAGCCAGAATTATTATGTAAGCCAGAAAAATGTTATACAGAAGTTTCGAAACAGTAATTACGAAAACCCCTAACAGATGGCTCTGTAATGGCAAACTTCCATGTTAGATTCGCCTCCATATTCCACCGATCTGACATCCATTTACTATGCTGCACATTGAAAAACACTGCCTACCGAAACCATCCAGATACGCTGGACACACATGAAGCGTCAATTCGTGTGAATGTTTTGTGACTGCTTACAGTGAATACTTACACACAAAATGAGCGTCTATTAATTTTGACGTGCAGTGCCATCACTTTGCAGCGGCGTACGCACAGTTGTAGGGCTTCTTGCCTTACCTTGTTTAAGATTTTTTAACATGAACGCAAAATGCTTCATTTTCAAGATTTCGTTTAACACTAAGATTGGAACCATAATACTCCTCCTCCTTCAGACAGCCTGTATATTCCACTGTCTGTAATCAGCTATTGCAACTACTATTTAGAATATTCAGTGAAAACTTTTACAGGTTACCGAATAAACATACCGTTTTCTACATTCTTTTCTTGATCTTTAAATTTGAAATTTTTTGTTTTGCAATCAAGGTGATATTTTCAAGATACCCTATGTTTGATTAATTTCATGTGCTTAATAACTTAAAGCACATCAAGGTTTTATTTTCTTATTTTTAAGTTCATTCTACTTGGTTTTGTTAATTTGCAATCGAAACAGCATGTAAACTAGGAATTTTTCCATTGTTACATGAATACTTTCGCTGCAAAATGGTCTGATGCATAGAATGTACATGCTCCATTGAATAGAACCTGCAGATAATATACAACGTCTAAGACAAACTCGTAGTTTGAAGATATCTAATTGAAGCATTGTTGGTTGAAGAACCGTGCCAAACACAAGTACACCTGGGAGTTGTAAAACAAAGAAATGAAGTATTTTTCGTTTTTCCTTATTAAATTAACGTTTTATTTTTCCCAATAAAAAATTTTGGAAATCGAACGGTATGTTTAGCACAGGGAAAGTCTGGAAAGTAAGACGTCTTAAATTGCAGAAATGGTTATTGGTTTATTAGAACTCCTAGTACAATAAGTTTTAACTTAACAACCCTAGTAGCACAACTAGTTCAAAAGCTGTACAAAAGAGGTCTTGTTAAAGCCTTTTGAACGTCTTTTGAAGTAACTATGCTGCTAGCGAAGTATTATTCCTATACAAAAGGTTTCCGTTAATACAAACATAAAATGATAGATAGCCGATTTCTACTTCCAGCGCTGGTACTTGGCTTACGATTATGAATGGTCCACAGGTAGAAAATAGGGAATCATTAACACTATTTTTGCATTACTGGGCTAGAATAGTAATGTTACAATACTGCAATGCTGTTTTCCTGAATTAATGAATCTTGCTGGAAAGTGTGTTGCACAGGCACGCTTGCAAATGAAATAAGTGTATGACCCCTTGACCTTGGCGACAAACTTGGTGATCATTTTATCGACGAAGTTCTCGGAAGTAGTGGAATTTTGGCTGCATCTCAGATAGGAAAGTAGTTTTGTGAAAAATCTGGAAATATGATGTCACGACAGGTATGACGTCACGTTCTGCTTAGAAATCTACCAATAGAGAGTCTCTCTCGATGTCAAGTTCAGTGTGATATTTTGCGTTTGTTGAGAGCGGAGCTATATGATTGACATTGCGATATACATAGTGTTATTGATGTGAAAGTAACCAGAGGCGGATCTACGGGGGGGCTATAGGGGCTATAGTCCCCTCCATTGAAACTGAATTTACACTAGATAGAACAGAGTTTTGAGGCTTAGTTAAAAACTGCGTGTCTAAAAATCGGTTGTTTTGAAATTTTAATTTACCTTTTTGATTTAGTGCTCTGATTTTTAGACTTGATCTCAGTCAATGGCTTTTAACCCTTTCGTTCCCAGGCTAAAAGTATTTTCAAACCTACGAGTCCCAAGGAATCGCTCGAAATTTCATCTCCCCCTTGAAACATTTGGGTTTTTAAGGATGATCAGTAACCAAGTTGTTCTCGCCTTTTCCATATATACGTGAATAGCGAAGAATAGCTCATTGTTAGAAAAGGGTTATGGCAAGTTGGTTAATGGAAAGCGAAAAGAACAGTATTTGAGCGATGATGTCCATTCACCCCCTGCAAGGTCATAAAAAGGGGAGCTAAAAATCTATGTATAGTATATATAAATACGCTAAGGAAAACCTTTATATCCCTTTTGCAGCACGAACGGATGAGCGCGAAATTCGGCACAGTTAAAGTTCGAATGGAGGTGGTTGAGCGAATGTTACATTTTCGTGTAATGTGCTAGTGCAGCGTAAAAAAATTAGAGAAGTGATTTGGCACGCAGTATTTTTGCGCCAATGAGCGATGGTTCCATTGTTGTGTCAATTTTGAAATAACAACACTAAGTTTCAGCAGTACTAGGGTTATAGTAGCAGTAAAAGCATCATTACAACAAAATTTGCAAGAAGTGAAATTATTCCCCAGTTTGGTGAAATGCCAGTGACTAAAATGTGCTTTAGTCCTGTGCTAGGCGACTAATTTAGAGGATCGATAAGTGCGCAAAGTGTTGTAAATTTCATGTATTAAAGCTGTGGAAAAACGAACTGAACATGGCAGGTTGCAATCCAAAAGACTCTCCACTGAAACGCGCCAATTCGACAATTTCTTAACAATATCCTGCCACGCAATATGCTAAAGCAAATTTTCTCCGAAAATATTATTGAAGAAATACCTCAGCAATTAATAGCGAATGAAAATAATATTATTAATGAAGTGTATGGAAATATTTCCGAAAACATACTCTCAGATAACATACTGAAGTCCGTTATAATATAACCTAAAAATGACGATTGAACTTTTATAATGCTGACTTAATCGAATATCTGATGAATAGAGAACATATCACCATAGCTACGCTAAAATAATTTACTATGATGACAATGAAACAATAATTATCCGGGTAGTTTTTGAATTCTTTCACTATGAATGGGGTTTTTTTCGGTTAGCCGGGAGCAAGTGAAAAATTGTGATCTGCGCCAAATGCTTACAAAACTAAAACGATTTCCACTATATAGTCGTTTATCGCTTTCCATATTTTGGAAGTTCAACTTAATTTCACACGTTTTTTCCAATTCCAAATTATGTAACCAATAAGCATGCAAATTTCTTTTTAGTATATTGATATTTTTGTATACAGGGTGTCCAGCTTTAATGTGACCCAATAGCTAATTCCCGAACCGTTCGGTTTAGATATGCACTTCCAATTTGAAAAATGTTTTAAAAAAGGTAAAGAATGTTTTTACGTGCTTTTCGAACCAAAAATCGCATTTAGAAAAAAATTACAAAAATTAAATTTTTATACGGTCCCCAGGTCCTATCACTTATATTTAGGAAAAGATGCAGTACACAAAAACAAAGTAAACACAAAAAGTTTCATTTTATTACGATAAAAACTGACCAAGTTATGGAACTTTGAAAATCATACATTTTATCCATTTTCTCGGCCAATTTCAAGAAGCTAGTAAGGGACCGTCTCCAAAGTGAAATTAATTGGAACTCTGCCAGGAAACTTTCGCTCTTGCACGTCAATCTTATGTAAATCGTTTTTAAATTTAAAAGTGCATACATTACGTTAATATTACAATAATTGAGTACTTAAGAAACAAAATTTATTCTGTGTACGTGTAAAACATAGATAAAATAAAATATTTTGGACGAAGAAAACTTTTCAAAAGCAGTTCCAAAAAAATAGACTTATTTGCCTGCGGCTTCAGACTGATTTGCTGCGATACTAATCGTGGCGAACGTTAAAAATCTGTTGTGTAGTCGCTTGCAATTGCATACAGCCGTATTCTAATATTACGAATTCTAGTATGGGAGAACGAGATGTATACAACTGGTCTCCAGGCATTAGCTCCTGCGCCAGGACTGGACGATAAGGAAATACACCGTACGTATGTAATATGTTCCACACCGTCGATTTTGAGTAGGAACAAGCCTTGCTAATATCCTGGACACTACTTTCAGGATGAGCCAGGGCATATCCTAGAACATCCTCAGCGGGTATCCGCAAGCTTGAAGGTGTGGCACGAGACAAGGGAATACGTCTATGACAACTCCCAGTTCTATACAAGCGTTGAACAGCACGGGCAATTGTACAATAAGATAGATGTCTTCGACTGGGAAATTTAATGGCATAAAAACTTGCCGCCTCTCTCTTATTTCGATTACACTGACCATACAACAGTACCATTTCGCAGTATTCTTCATTTGTATGCATCTCGTTCTCCTGTACTAGAATTCGTAATATTAGAATACGACTGTATGCAATTGCAAGCGACTACACAACAGATTTTTAACGTTTGCCATGATCAGTACCGCAGCAAATCAGTCTGAAGCCGCAGGCAAATAAGTCTAAGTTTTTCGAACTGCTTTTGAAAAGTTTTCTTCGTTCAAAATATTTTATTTCACCTATGTTTTACACGTACACAGAATAAATTTTGTTTCTTAAGTACTCAGTTATTGTAATATTAACGTAATTTGTGTACTTTTAAATTTAAAAACGATTTACATAAGAGTGACGTGCAAGAGCGAATGTTTCCTGGAACAGTTCCAATTAATTTCACTTTGGAAACGGTCCTTTACTAGCTTCTTGAAATTGGCCGAGAAAATGGATGAAATGTATGATTTTCAAAGTTCCATAACTTGGTCAGTTTTTATCGTAATAAAATGAAACTTTTTGTGTTTACTTTGTTTTTGTGTACTGCATCTTTTCCTAAATATAAGTGATAGGACCAGGGGACCGTATAAAAATTTAATTTTTGTAATTTTTTTCTAAATGCGTTTTTTGGTTCGAAAAGCACGTAAAAACATTCTTTACCTTTTTTAAAACATTTTTCAAATTGGAAGTGCATATCTAAACCGAACGGTTCGGGAATTAGCTATTGGGTCACATTAAAGCTGGACACCCTGTATATTGAATTCTGTATATAAATGCTATTTTGTATACGTACTAAAATTTCCGGCTTTGTTTTTGGGAACGACAATGTTTCAGAAGTAGTCTTTAAACATGTCTCCGAAAAAAAGCGGTATTTGCGCCTGGCTAACCGAAAAATACCATAGTTTGCCACCACACATTTTAGTATTCAAAGTTGATTGCATCGTTATACTAATCAGAAACTTTAATACAAAGGAAGCATTAGTCAACGGAACAAGAATGTGCATCAAGTTTATCTATCGTAATGCTATTGATTGCGGAGTTTGAACTGGAACCTCAGGCAGTAAAAGAATTTTAATTCCACTTATAAAATATTCTGGTACTATTTTTACATATTAAAAAAAAAAATCAGTTTCCAAATATACCTGTTTTTGCGATGACAGTAAATAAATCTCAAGGACTATCATTCGAAAAAAGTGCATATTTATTGAGGCAGCAAGTTTTTATTCATGGTCAGTGGTACGCCTCAGCAAGTAGAGTTCAATCATTCGACGGTTTAAGATTTTATAACTCCGAGGGGGCCACTAGACTTTTCAGAGTAGCTTAAATTGTTCAAAACGCAAACTGAACGTGTAAAATCTAAGTCGGTAAGAGAGAGATAACCACTATGACCCACTCGTTGAAGCTGCCTTTGCATTTAGCAAAACATGATAGAGTTTTTATAAAAACACTGTCTTCACAGAAAAGTGTGGTGGTTGTGAAATTGTGTACAATATAACAAAGGTGAGGATTGTTTTATATAAAATAAAATTTATATAAAAGACCTCCTATAGTGACCACAAATATGGTCACTATAGACAGAGGGTCTCTTAGCCAAGGTGGTCATTTTAGTAGGACGTTCAGAAAACGTCTTCTAAACGTTAATAGACGTTTAGCGAACCTGTGTGTGTTTGCTGGGATACTATTACTATGGCTAATTTTCCTAATCTGGTTTTCGGACATTTCCTGTTCATACAAAAGTACACCCATTTTGAACGTTTGGGAAAGGTGGAAGAATTTCTTGGAAGTACTGTAGTCCTTTCTAAGCAGGCTTCAAAAGCTTAACCCATTGAAATTGCTACCGCTACTTTGTCGTTCTTTCCGGGTGAAACTCTAGTGTGATTCATTTGCTCTCTGTCTAGCTCCGTTCGTGTCTAGAATTTAATTTAAATGCAGATATTATGGCCTCAAAAAAGCGGTCAATGAGTGGTAAAATGTGATTATTTTAGGAAAATTCCGAAAAATGATAATTTGTCTCGTGAAAGTGAAAACGCAAATCATCAAGCAGAAATCATAAATACACAGCCCTAGAACAAACTATTTCAAGAGGAACAGCACTCACAAAATGTACAGTACATGCATTACTATCAAGCAGTTTAAGAAGTGCATAATTACAAGGAATACAATGATATGGAAAAATAGATATGATTTAAATTAATTTTTTCAGACATTGTTTTTCCTATGAAGTGCAAGTTCTTAGCAGGTTCGAATATTTTATTTTATCAGAAATTCGCTCGCGTTTCACGAAAATCAATTACGTAATATTATAGGCAGGCAGAAAAATAAAATATACAGGCGACATGTAAAAAAAAATCGTGCCAAATGTCGTCAAGCTTGGATAACTGTTCCCAAATTATGAAATACCGAGTAAGTTAGCCCCCCCCCCTTTACCCAATCCTAGATCCGCCACTGAAAGTAACGATTTGCCGTTGAATGTGGTACTAATTCTCTATTTTTGTGAAATGTAGTGCTTCGATTTTTTGAATAATGTGTTAGATTCGTTTTTCGAGATCATATGACTATTTTACTCGAGATCATATGACTATTTTCGAGATCATATGGCTATTTACCACTGTGAATCTTTCGTAACAGTATAAACCATGAATCAAAGGCAAGGCCGTAGCCAAGGAGGGGTTTTTGGGGTTCAAACCCACACCAAAACTTTTAGAAACATGTTTTACTATTCGCAAAAAGATATTAAAAATTCGACATATTGAGAAATAAAACTTGAAAACCACTCCCGAAATGTTTCCCTGGCTACGATATTGTTCAAAAAAATGAGTGGCGCATACTCTACCTTTCAACAGTCTGCCGACTCTAGATATGTGAAGGCTACATGTTGGCTGTGTTTCCGAATCCGTAACAGGTTAAGATCATATTGTCATTTTCTTAGATACTTTTGAAAAATATTTTAGACAATATATTTTTATATTACCTGCGAATAATTATATAAACGCGTAATTTAAAAGTATATATTCTCTTTCTTTAGTTGGTATAACTTTATTGTGATGTGATGTGTGTGTGTGTGTGAGCGATGAATTTTATTTTATATAAAACAACCCTCACCTTTGTAGAGCTTTGATCTCTTTTCATGTTGATGTTATATTAATATTTAAAACCTTCTTATTCCGTTATAAACATCATGCTGTCATGCTTTACTTTCTGAAATACCATTTTTTAATGTATAAAAAAGGAAATAATGTATTAATTGCATTTTAAGAAGAAAAGAAAAAGGAATCTTTATAGTTAACTTCTGAAGTTATACTTCAAGTTCAAAATCTCAATATGTAGATCAGTATATGCCGGGCGCTCCACAAACATTAGAGTTCAAATACTTAAAATTCGAGTCTTTGAAATCATTAATACAAATTGTTTGACTCCTTTTCTATAAAGAGTAAATTATTTCAACAACCATGACAGAAATGCCAGATAATTACGCCTAGCTGAAATGGAGAACTCAAGGGTCGTTAATTGAAATTCCTTCTGGAGTTATGTTCAAAGGTGGTACTTGAATTACTACAGGTAGATGGCAACGGCTAATTTCTATTATCTGAAGTCAGCCAGAAGTGATATGTCCCAATCCTATTTCATGCTGTGCTGTTAAACTACTGGAAATGAACTGTAAACGGTAATTAGTGATAATTACTCTCACTGCGGGAAATTGAAAATTGAGTGAGGTCACACTGTTTTTAAACATATCAAGAAAGCTCAATTTTGCAGCACGTTCATGAGCAGCAATTTAATATATGTCATAAAACATTCATTCTGCTTAATTAGAAAACTCTAATTTATGCGTATGATCACAGTAGAAACAACAGTAAATGGTAAACTTACGAAATGAAACTATTCACAGATATATAAAGATATATTAAGTCTGACATTATATATGGTGCGTTTTGATCATAGAATTTAAAAATAAATTATAAAGTTACGTAAAAAGTAAGGTATCATTTGAACTTATGAGTGGATGATATCCAAATAAATACAAACTTTAAATACTTATACGGTTCCTGATCAATAAAAACAACAAAAATGCCTGTAAATAAAATGCCTCATGCATTATTTAGGTAAAGTACAAAGTGCAATCATTTCACACTAAAATATTTTGGAGATATGAAAATACATAGATGATTAAAATCATTTTGTATGGGGTACAGCTTAGACATGAGTTCGGGCTCATTTTTTTAAGCCCGAGCCCGAGGACTTTTAATCCGAGCCCGCCCGAGCCCGATCAATATTATTTATGTCAGAGCCCGAGCCCAAAATTTCAGCTAAAGATAAATAAAATCCAATTACTTCATTGAATAGAATACGATAAATTTTGCCGTTTGTGCAAATAAAGACAAATATAGTTGCAAACTCACAATGCACTTTCTAATTCTTTATATCCATGTTTATCCAATAATAACAATAATGTTTCAATTTTAAATAAATATTCCGTTGAGTAGTCACACCAGTGTTAAACATTCGCATGCACTTAGACATATTAGATACAGAAAAATACAAGTTACAAATCTCATATAGTGACATTAAAAAATGTTATATTTAAAACACGTCCAGAAAAGAGATTTTGCATAATAAATTTAAGAAATTTGCATAAAAGAATTTAGTTGATAGAAACAAAATTACTTTAAAAAATATTTTATGATACGATGTGAATATATACAATGCGAGCAATTAACTAAGAAAGACAAGTAAATAATGAGGCCAAAATTTTGAATTAACACCATTTTAACACACACACACACACACACACGCAAATGAAATAGCACAACGCACCATTTAGTAAATTATGTGAAAATCTAGCTTTTTACCCATCAATTATTTTGTTGCAAGTCCTAACATCATATCAGTACGTTTATTTTACCGATGAATCGCGTTTTAAAATCTGTTTCAAGGAGTATGCTCAATAAAGGAGGCATTTTTCACGAGCTCGAGCCCACCCGAGCCCGAACGGAATCATGAATTACAGGGCCCGAGCTCGGGCTCGGGCTTTCGGGCTCGGGCTGAGCCCGTCTCATCTCTCAGTTTACTAAGTGGGCAATTTTGTACTGAGAAAGTATAAAAATTTAAGTTTTGTATTTATTTAGACTTCGTAAAACTGCTCCCCATACATTAATTAGGTGAAGTACAAAGTTTAAGAATTTTACATAAACATTTTTGGAGATATAAAAATCAATATGTGTTGACTTAAACTATTTTTAATGGCTGTCAAGAAAAAAATTCATTGGGTTAATTGGGCAGTTTTTTCTACTGAGAGCGTATGAAAACTTACGTATTTATGTAGATTACATAACTGAAAGTTTCAATTAATATCAGAATATATCTCCCTTTACGCAAGTTTGTAGTTTTTTATTACTGTCTGTGATCTATATTTAAGGTAAGAAAGGTTAGATCAGTGTTTTGGGAGATCCTGTATACACACTCTCATATATATATATATATATATATATATATAGATGTCATATATATATATGTAGTATATATATATATATAGTATTATAAAGATTTGATATATTGATTAACAGCATTTTCATTCAACAACTGATCGAGATGAGATATCAGGGACTCTATTCTGCCACGTACGTTAAAGCGAACGTTCGGATTTGTGACGGCATCCAAAACTTATCTGTGCCGCATCCTAGTTAACGAACGTTCGAAAAATTGGTATTCTGGAAGCCCTCCAAACGAACGTTCGAAACAGACTACAGCGTGCGGAAGGCGGAGCAAATTCCAAACAGTTCGTCCCAAAATGTCGATGTCACACAAACAAGAGTGATGATTTTTACGTCACTTCCTATTGATTATAGCCAATGAAAATTCGGCAGACGATTTTCGGAAAGCAGTGAAAACTTGTAAACTGTCGAAGTGATAAGTTACAGCCGGGCTCTGGGTACTCCAAGCAAACTTATTTCCATGTTGATTTCCCAAAAGGTTTTTTAATTGTTTGATAACTTTAATATTCGACAAAAATAAGGCATTTCACCTCATTTTCAACTACAGTACAGTAAGTTTTAACACTTGTATGAATTTAAAGTAAATTGAATGACTATAAATATAATTAATTCTTTGATAATAGTTGAAATCGTCTAAGCCTAACGATCTGAGAACATAAATAAACATCATGTACCCGTAATGTAGGCATTTATTAGACCTATACTAGTGTTGTATTATATTTTTGTGTTTTTTAACTTGATAATGAATATAGTTGAACACAAATAACAACAAAATGTGTATTACTTTTGTTTCATAAATTATTTATGAATTTATTGTGTATTTTGGAATGATTTATGTAATCATTTTACATGATTACTTGTTATATAATGGATTAATCATGTCATAAATAGCGATCTGATCAGCGAAGACAATATTTATACATTGAAGCGATTTTTTTCAACAATAAAAACTTTATTTAATGTATTTTCTTTATAATAATGGTATTTAATTTTGTAATGGGTGCTAGATTATTTAAATGCATAATTACTGTAAACTCTGTGTCAAGGTGCTCTTTTTCATAGAATGGACCTCATTTGAGAATTCTAAATATGTAATTTGTATTGACTATAACTATAGATTGCTTATTATCATTGCAATTTTGTCTGTAGTTTGTTTTTTGTGAACTTCAAAAGATTAAAATTGTTTATTCACCTTATGTTTTTAAACATACAGTATATCACTCGTACGTACATATACATATCTATTTCTTAAAACTGTTCAAGTACCATAGTATGTATGTTTCTCATCTCTTCATTATTTGTAAGATAAGCTATATAGTAGAATTCTTAAATTTTATTTTCTAAACATATTTTTAAAGGACTAAAACATAAGTGTCATGTAGCATGTTGTTTTTCAGTATTATATAATGTGTGCTTAGTTAAGCTAAATAATCTTTTTTTATTAAAATTCATTCATAGGTAGGAACATTCGGTGTCAGAGACGAATTCATAAATTTGCTGCTTGAACAAAAGGGCTACCTATAGGCAGAACCAAAGCATCGTCTACTTTACTGTCTTTGTAGGTTATAGCCTTGTTAGCCTACTTAGAAATTCGCAACTGCATGTGTATGGTGTAGTATTTACTAGCTGGATTCTGATCGTTGGAGCAGATATTAATTTAATTCTGCTTCATGTTTGGAATTCTGCTGGTGTGTGGCTACTTAGTTATATATATTATAGATTAAAGAACCTTGCAGTTAAAAGTAAACTCTAGGTAAGTGATTTCATTACTGTCAATTAATAATTAAATTGATTAAAATACAAAGATAATAAGTCTTGTTTAAGAAAAAAATCATCTCTTTTATTTATAAAAAGTTACATTTTTGTAAATACCAACTTATGTCATATTTCCCAACCCCCCCCCCAAGGCAAATCAATATATTTTTAATTTAAGGATAAAAGTTTAGTTTAATAGTTAATCGTGAAATTCGTCTGTCATTTTATGAAAGATATTTTCTGTTGTCGTTGAGGCTGTTGTCTTAGTTTTTCTGATTGCTTAAAATCTTTTGAACTTTTAATTTTCTCTTAATGTAAATGTAGATCATTAGCATTATTCTTGAGTGAAAATGTATTTGGATAACACTGAAGTTCGAACTTTAGTTACCTGCTTTGAAAACTGTTAAAACTTCCTTTAGAAACGAATTTTCAGTTAGCGAAGTTTGATGAATGTGAGATTAACAACAAGAGCAAAAAAAAAAAAAAAAAGAAAAGAAAAGAAAAGAAAAGAAAAAACATCTATAAACGGTTTATTTATGTTATAAATATAGAACATTTTTGAAGGTGATAATAACGTTCTGTTAAACTGCATTACACAAATAAGTAATTTTAAATAACATGAAATACACCTATTGTACAACTCCGGAAAAAAAGGCACTTGCAATTTCGAAGAGGAATGTTGTATATACCAATCGCTTACGAATGACAGGCCCGTAGCCAGGCGATTCGACTAGATGGAGGCAGTATCCCAGGATGGCTATGTATTTTCAATTGTTTTTTTCTCCTCCCTTCCCGCCTCGGAGATCCTTAAAGTGTTACGAAAGCACATCTCTGGCTATTTCATTTACTTTATTGTTTTTACTAATTTAATCGCGTATGTTAATAAAATTACAATGCAGGCAAAAAGTCCTGAACACGTGCAAGTTTTTGTGGTTGACTTAATTTTCATTATAAAATTTCCGTATTATCTTAACTATTGTTAGTGATTCTAAAATGTTTTAACGCTTTCCAACAAAGCTGAGAAGTGATTATAATTTCAGTTCTGTCAATCTGTTCTATCCGTCTGTCCGTGTGCTAACAGCCGTAAATATTCATCGACCACTACGAAGTTCTATATGTTATCCCTATGCACTGCGCCATGTACGGTATTGAAAATCGTGTATGTAGAATTCATAGAGCACTCAAAATAAATGAATACATTTTGCTCTATGGGCAGTCATTCTTTAAAGCTTATTTTAGGGACATTTCGGCTATTTCAAACAAAAGAAAAGCCGACTATGGCCAAATGGATAAGACACTAAACATAGTAGATGGCTGAAGTGTATAAGTCCAGGGTTCTGGCCTACCGCGTGGCTGTCGAACTAACTGTCTTGAGTCTTGGGCGGTTTCTACAGATGTAACGTGAATACGCATTTGAACCTCCTAAAAAGCTTTTCACCCAAGACAAACCAACCCCCTTTACAGATAGCTCTAGTGTAGCTTTGACTTAATTGCAAAACCGATCAATCAAATGGTCAAATGGAACAAAATTGTTATTTGTTATTAAGAATTACAAAGCAGAGCTCTTCACAGCGCCTCTATTATTTGTAGTTCCTTTACAGGAGCGCCCAAATGTACTATGATTCTAGAAAATTGTGAAAGTGAGATAAAAAAAATGGAATTTTTTATAAATGCCCATCTATCATGGAATCACGATGTAGATTTCTGGTCAAGAAAAAGGGCTATCGGATTGAACATTTAAAAAATAGTCATATTTTAAGCATATAAACTATATCCGGCCTCAAAACGCTTAAAAAAGTGTAACCATCCTCTGTATTTACATCAGTTAGAGCACTGACGGACAGACAGACAAACCAAAATCATAAGCATTCTTCAGCAAATTTTATATTTCACATGACAAAATGTATTAAGCACTCAATATTTAATTTGTAGTATTTTTTAACACTAGAAATAATACAAATATGATGTACTGTAAAAGCAATCTAGAAGATTGGTATGTTGGCAAACCGGTCACCAAAATCAGCGACGCACATAGGTTTATACTTCGGGAGAGGGGGGGGGGATTTTAATTTTTTTTTTAGAATAGTTAATATAAATGTTTTAAAATAGCTGATTTTTATAATTATTTTACATTTTCTGAGGGCGCCCAGGCCCCCCTCGCCCCCCTCTCGAATACGGCAGTGAGAAAACGGCTTGAGTTTTAAAAGTATGCTGAAAATGCACAATCTGTCGTATGTACTTCAGTAATGGTAAAACAAGATTTTAAAAATGTTTAATTTTTTCAAACTGATTCTTTCATTTATTAAAATCACTTTTCTGTCAATTTTTCGAATTCGGGATAAGCGTTTAATTTACGGGGGGGGGGGATTCTTCTCTGGGAGGGCACTGCCCGTAATTTTATCCATCGCTGGCTACTAGCCTGACGTACACTTTAATTTAAAGTATGCGTAAGGTGCCATCATATTTAAAGACGCACCTACTTAATTTTTACAATAGCAGCAGCTATATTTCACTTCGTATTTCTAGAAATTTAGCTCATTTTAACACCGAATAGCAATTTTCAATACCTTTGAAGTAAAAATTAATGAGTTGTTATCTTGTAAAATTTCCCTTCCTATGTTAAAATATTTTTTCATCCTATTAATATAATATCCTATCCCTTCATGCCTCTTCGCGCTCTTCTATCACGCTGATAAAATTTTGCAAAGCAGCTGCCGCCCTTTTGATTTGAAGCATTTTCAGCGTACGGATTCTCTAACGCCACGATTTTCTTGGCGGGTTGAAACGTATGCTAGAATGTAAACATACGGAAGTTAGAATCCACACCTAAAGCTCTACCGTAATTTGCAGAATACCAACATACGGTAGATGGTTACGAATGACGTCAATATGATGGCACACATCCGAACGTTCGCTTAAACGTACGTGGCAGAATAGAGCCCCAGGTATAGTTAGTATTAATAAGAGGTGTCATCTAAGAATTCTGAGGATGATAACAAAATGTCACATATGATTACTCTTATAAGCTCAGAAACTCGAAATTTTCGAATTATTTAATGTTAATTGTCATTTGTTTTCAGTTTCTTAAATTTAATCTATTTGAAACAAAGCATGTTAACTTTTATTTTTATTCTCGGAATTACTTCGGTTTTCAAAATTCTGATTTTATTTTTTCCAATCGCTTTCAAAGTTAACTGCTTCTCTATCCCATTTATAAGCTTAAATTATTTTTTCCCTGGTTTCTATATGCCAATAATTCGATTAAGTCGGTTGAGCTTTTTTTTTCTGCTTTCCTAGCTGTTAAGAAACATCTTTTTCTTATGCAAAACATTTACATTTAATTAATATGTATCTATGCAAAACGGTCTTCATCTACTTCTATGCGTGTACAAACATCTATTTCTTTCATCACCAAATATAGACTCACATCAGTCAAAATTTTGCTGATCTAATTTTCTATTACATAGATTTACTGTAATTTGGCTAGTTTTATTCCATTTGTTTGGTGCCCTGTTCTCTTTGTTACGCCATGGCATCTCTTTGTTGACTAAGATGATTCTGCTGTATTGAGACATTATTTATAACTAAGGTATTTTTGGCTGTCATTTGGGCCCTCCTTTAATATGCCAAGTTTAACTTTTAGCCTACCTCTTGATCATTATTCGATTTTATTGTGCATTTTTTAGACTCGAGACTCATCCACCAATCTTCCTGGCATAAACGTCTGTCAGCCACCACTGTCCTGTAACTATGCATGGCTTCTAAGAAGTAAAAAAAATAAGTTTGTTCATTTTCTACAATTGCATTTCTATAATAGTGTCACAAAGTAATATTCATGGATAATTTTCTTCAACACAACGCTCAGTCCAATACGTAATTATTTTGAAAGATAAATCTTAAAATTATTTAAAAATCACTCCGAAGCAAAACTAGTTCTTCTTCATAGTAATGCCCACTTTTTTCTCGCCGCAATGTGCTCAGCGCATTCGAAAACCGTAATGCCGGAACGGTACGCGTATCTCAAACAACGGGTGCGACGCACACACAACAAACAGCTTTGCGAACGTACAACAAAAACACGATCGGAAAGCTAAATGGGTATTTGTATATAACAGAGGCATGGCAGTAATCAAAGAACGCCGTTTGCTGTATATTCTGTGTAAAAAAAATAAAATAAATATGGGGTGGGAATGTCGGTTCTTCAGTAGTGAGCCCGCACATCCCGACGCAACGATTTTGGCAGTGAAAGTTTAGCTGTTTTTCTTTTGTATTTTTTTGTGCGTGCGCAACGTGTCAGTTATTCTGATACACGCACCGCACAGTTCTAACACTCTCTAAGGTTTTCAAGTGCTCTAATCATATTGCGATAGGGAAAAAAGGATTTGAATTTCGGAGATTTCGAGTTTCTGTACCTATAACCGCAATCATGAGTGCCATTTTTTTTTTTTTTTTTTTTTTTGCCACTTAAAGAATCCGGTGCTCATATCTCTCAATAACTCTATCTGAAATCTTCTCGTGATCCGTTGAACGGAGTAATCACTTGAGAAATATTTTTATGACTACCCTACCTTTATCCTTTACACACTAACTTAATGAAGTTTATGATTTAATATATTTTATGTAATACAGTTTTAAACATATAAAAATTTAGGATTTTAATTCGTTTCTAAAATTAATCCTGAATTATTCATTGTCAACATTTTTTGGAACCAAGGGGAATCAACGGTAATTTAATTATTCTGCAATGTAGAGATATCGGATGTAAATCTCACAACCAGATGCAAACCAGATCCGTCTGGCTGTGTATGTATAGCCATAAAATGCAAACCAAATCTCTGTAGGTTCAGAACTCATATTGGTGAGCCCAATTTTTCATTTATAATTAAATAGTATATCAAAGAAAACCTCATCTTGTAGTGGATGAATGCTGCAAAACATTTTTTTTTTTTTTGTCTCAGGGAACAGGAAAATTCGGTCATTTGGCATAAAATTCATTTTTAAGGTTTACTCAAATATGTACTCTAGCTTGACCAGATTTTTATTAATTTTAAATCAACAAATTCAAGTAAATAGTCTTACAGAATTCACAGAAGTCATTGTGAGTAAGATGTTGGTCGCAGCGGTATTTTTCACTTATTTAGAATATAATTCAATTTACATCTGTCAGTACATCTGTTATTTTTCCTACTTGACCATTCTTTTAAAGCGATTTCAGTATGAGAAACATTTTACAAATATCCTCGGTACGGCAATAACATTCATAATCATTATCATAGCCAATATATACTTGTTCATAATGTAAAGTTTCATTCAATTCTTTGTATTAGTATAAAATAGCGTAATCGGCTTATTTATAGGAAAATCATACTGCTTTGGGAGTATATTTATCGTTGCACATTACAAATATCAATATATATGAGTGTGTGTGTCTATCTATATATGTGTTTACCTATGACCCACCTGATTATAATATTCCGTTAGTTATACTAAATTTGGAAATTAATAGTATAAATGTACTTTAAGAACATGAAGTAGCTCAAATATGAGTTTTTGAAATACATTTCTCACTTCGGAAAAAATTCCCAAGCTCAGTTTAATTAACGCTAATAGTTTACTGAAGCTAGTCGTAAATAAAGTGCCATAAAATAATTGGTTTTAAAAATATTTAACTATACAAAATGATTCATGAAAACGATTTTTTCTTTCTCCCGACAGAAAAAAATATTCATTAGTAATTTTTGCAACAAAATTTGGAGACCCATTTTCTGGTAATATAGCATGATTTTAAATATTATTATTATTATTTTAACAAGTTTATAACCATGAATAGAAAATAGATATCTTATAGACTAGCCATATTATTTTCCTCTTTTTGTACATGCGTCTCTATCAAAGTAATTTTAAAATAGAATATATTTATAATTAATACAAATATTTTACTAATAGGCTAGTATCAGGTATGCCTTCCATGTCCTTAGATTAGTTTCTTCACAAGCAAGCTTAATTAGCTGTACTAGGATGAAGCCTAATTAGCATCCATTTATAGTTCAAAAATTCCTTTATAACTTACATATTCGTTTCTTTAACAAAAGACTTATGATAAAATAAAATGTTAAATTAAAATCTAAATGCTTTTAGAATTAAATTATTTTCATCCGTTTATTACCTGCAATATACAGTTATAACCACTCTCTAATAAATGCTGAGAAATATTTCAGACATCATATTTTCTTTCCTGCAATTTTAATATGTTAAAATGCTTTGATTGGGGAAATATCTAAATTTAACTCAATGGCATAATAAAGTGTTGCAGTTTTTATATGAACAAAAAATCGTACATATTTCGAAATATAGTAGGATATGAAATTCCACGTCAAACAATGTGCGTTAACTCCCAAAAATAAATTAATAATAATTTATTTAAAATTTATTATTAAATATCATTTAGTATCGGTTTCAAAATTGCATTTTTTTAAAACTTTTCATGTCGATAGAAAAATAACGATAGCAATTTTCATTTATTATGGAGACGAATCAGTGAAATCAGTTAAATGGATGAATGTATTTTACAGTCTTTCCATTATATATATATATATGTTTGGTTCACCGATTTTAATGAGATTCTGATTGATTATAGGAGAGCCACAGTACAGTAAAATGACAAAAAATAGCCCCCACTCTCGCGTATTTTTGAAAAAATTCTATTTAAACATTTGATATATTGTTATACAGCAATTATTTTACAGTTCGCTTACTGTGTGTGGTGACGCCGTGATTTCGCATTTAACTACATGCCGAAAGGTTGCGTGTACGTTTCCGAGAGTGATGTCTATTATTTTTTTCTTCCTTAAAAATTCATAAAACAGTTTAAAATGATTTGGAGTCCCGCAGTAGCGTCGGCGCTAAATTCCGTTCCCACAAGAATACGGCAAGTGAAGCAGCATCCGGCTTGGCCAGTTGTTGGGAGGGTCATCTCCTTCTCGGCTCGTCCGCTATGGAACCGTGTACGCTAATGGAAGCTGGCGCACGTAAAATCTGTCGTGGCTCCAGTGTCCTCGAAGTTGTTAAACGATACCTCTAGGGGTGACGATTTCAGGGTGGTGATTGGTCACTCATCTGGAATCGGTTAAAAATTAGGGACCAACAAGTAGAAGTCCAACCCCCTCGGGGGCACTGGCACCCCTCTTTCCATGGATAGTGTCGTCTATCCATGGACACGACAACAACAACAACAAATTATTTGGATTAGAAAATTCAATTCATTTATTTTGTAAACACCGTTTCTATGAAATAAAATTGAATAACTAGAAATGAAACAGTATTAGTTATAAACCACATTTGGAAAATATGTCGTTAGTTACTTTTACAAACGCTGTACCATAACCAAGTGTGATATGATATTTATAATTAAATCATGAGAAACACAAATTGTTTGGACACGTACTACAGCATATGAAAGAAATATTTTTGCAATAACATTTCTGTTTGAGAGAAACAAATTTCATTTACATTTAGAAATATCTCTGTCATCAGAAAGTTTTGTTGCGAACCATGCATATTTTAAGATATGAGAAAAAAAGTTAATAATAGGAAATACATAAATGAATGAATTTTTATTGCATCTTTACAGGTAACTATTTCCCGCGTATTTTGCTTAAGGAATCAGGTATTTTGTAATTTTTGATTATTTTTTCTTTATTTCTCGATAAAATTAGATATCACAGGGTTGACAATGTGATGTAAATTTAGGTGGAATTACTTTTAGGAGACAAGATCTATTACTTTCGTCACAAAAAATTTCGTCATAAATTGTTTCATTTGTTTGACATTTCCATGATTCTACCAAAAAGAAAAACTTCCCGTTCTCTACATTTGATTTCAAAATTAGATCAAGGAATGAAGCATAGAGACTCGTAGAAATTTTCCTGGACTTCACGGATGTTACATTCACATTGAAATATTCTTTTATTAAATTCTCTATAGTTTACTCTACTTGAGGGCTAAGAGCTCCGGGTAAATATTATTATTATTATTATTATTATTATCATTATTATTATTTATGTTATTTTCTACAAGTTAAATTTAATAAACTTAAAATTAAATACATTTTCCATTTTCCATTAAATTTTAAATGTGCTACATTCAAACTTGAAAAATTGAAATGTTCTAAATTTGCAGGTGCATAACTTTTGAACACTCCACTCCAGGAATATCTAGAAATCGACACGGAAAGCGTTAAACTGTTGCATATTTTTAAGGAAAAAAACACCAGCCGTCCAATAGCCGTCAGAAGCGTATACGAACACGTAACCTTTCAGCCAGTTGTTGAATGCGAAAGCACTTCTCCAGTATGTAAAACAAACGAGATGTCAAATAATTGGTATATAACAATGTATCAAAAGCTTAAATGGAATTCTTCCGAAAATACGTGAGAGTTGGGGGCTAATTCATTGGCATTTTACTTTACTTTTGGTCCCTTATAATCCATTAAAAACGGTGATCCCAACGTCTGAGTCTCCACATGTAAGAGCAAATATAATTTGTATGTTGCTTTAGTAATTTTAAATCTTGCATTTCTGTACTATAATGACAAATTATATTAAAAGTAATTAAAGTCACTATATAAAGAAAAGTAATCTACACTTGTAACTGATGAGCTGACTATTCTGATTTAAGAGTGCAAATCATGCAAAATATAGAATATTAAGGGAAGGTGGTGTACCTTGGAGGCACATTGATTGTGCAGCCACCAGGAGAGATAAATTTAAACTAAAATATTAGTTGCATATATTTATTACTAGAGGCTCATGGGAAGTTGTTCTATGACTGATCAACACACGTGTTGCTGATGTAAAAACCAAAGTTTGTTTTTAGCAACAAAAAGTTACATTTCAAGGAAAAATTATTTTTCTTCCATATCTTCCATAACTATACGCATTAAATTTTGTTTGAACTAATAATCACAAGTTTAAAAGCATGTTTTCAGCTACATTTATGTATATTTGAAAAATGGTTAACTCTTAACATAATAAGATATGGAAGCCTTTTTGTAAAACACTTGCTTGTAGTGTACCTTGGAGGTAGCTAATGTTGTGTACCTTGGAGGTACCACCAAGGTACACTTCCAAAATTTATTAATAATTATGAGTAAAAGTTGTTAGAAAGTATTTCTTTACTTTAATAACCAAAGTGCTGGTCAATTAGGCCTAAGTCTAAATGTAGGAAAGTTAAATTCTTGAAGTTGTAAACCTAAATATAAATTCAAAAGAAAAGTTATTTGAGCTTAGTATTAGACAGTAAATAAATATTTTAATAAATATATTAATAATTATTTATATATTATTATTCCATGAATAATATTTTTTTACAATTTTTTAACGCTTTGCATTTTTAGAAAGATTTGCACTTTGCATTTTTGAAAATTATCATTTGGCATAAGTTTAGATCACCTGAACGTGGAATAGAATTAAATGTGTTACACATAAAAGAGAAGATATTAAACAGTGGTTATTTTTATTTGACTAAACTTTATTTTATGCTTAAATTATTCCATTTATTATTTTTGTTATATGAACAATTTTATGTTCTAAAATTGTAAATTTAAAACTAATTAGACTAATATTAGCCAAAGTAAGCTTATGCAAAGTCAGATTACTGTAAACAAATAATAAACCAACTTTTCTTCATTCTGTGTAGTACTCCATCTGTTAAAAATAAATACCTCCAAGGTACACCACCGGTGGTGTACCTTGGCTGTATTGTAAGCTATTTTTTAAATAACTAAAAATGAGTATAGGAATGTATTTGGATATCTTATAAAAACATATGTAACTCCTGATATCCTAAAATTTATGGAAAAAAATGTTTTACAGATATTTTCCAAACACTTTTTTTGTAAAAAATCAAAGTTTGAAAATACCTCCAAAGTACACCACCTTCCCTACCATTTTTCGTGCATCACGGAATACATACAAATTAGAAAGGCTACTGGGAAAATTAATTTGGATCTTTAAAGCACTAGTTTAAAGGGTGATTAAGATTGCTCTTTTAAGAAATTTTCATACAGAAATACAAAATAAAATACATAGAAAGATTTTCTTTTGCATAACTAAGCAGACCGTATGCTTTATTTATATGCTTGAAAAATAAAAAGTACAGGCTGTAACAAGTAACGCAAAGAACTTATCATCTGCTGATTTTTTTGAGAATATGTAGTGACAAGAACATTGTGTAGATGTTCAACACACGTTACTTAATGAACAATAATATCTTTTTATGCATATAATTTCTAATGAAGCAAAACTTGATAGCACATATTCGTCGATAGCTTAAAGCATTTTCTATTAAAATATAGGACAATAAAAAGCGAAATGCACAATGATGAACTTTCTTGAAAAGAAATGCGTGTAAATTTAAAATATTGAATTCCTTTATAGTGAAAGAAAACTTTTTTCGAATAAAACTTTTTACAATTACGAAGATAAAAATCTTATGCAGTATCATTTAAATTTCGAGTAATGATTGTTAATTATAAGTCTAAAATGCTCGAAAAATAGCGTTATTCTGAGTAAAAAAAAAAAAAAAAACAACTCATATCTCACGCATCTCTAAATAAATGTAAGCTTAAATGAAGTAGCTACAACTATAAAATGCAAAACTTTGAATCCAAGTCCTAATATATACGGCCCGTTTAATTAGTATTATTTTCTAATTAATTGAATATTTCTAGAACACCTGTTTTTCAATTATCAAACTTCTTCGTTACTTAGTGTTACGCAGTAATAAATATTAAAGCACTTTTTTCCCCCGTCCTCAACCTTCTTTCTTTCCCTAAACCAAACATCGCCGGGCTCACATTAATTTCACTGTTCACTTGACACTAATATATTTGTTAAAATTAAGACACAGTCCCGACTAATTACTTGGTTATTAATGATGCAAAGCGTCGTTCATCATTTAACTTTTCTTTTACAGCAAATAAAAACAATTAACATAAATACCCGTTTCACGACTTGGATACTAATGGAGAAAACACTCGACCAAATACTTTAGCTAATCTCGGAGGCATAGCAAAAGAGAGTTATTTGTCTTAATGAAGAACTTTTCTTCGATCGAATGATAACTGAAATAACAGAATAAATAGCGTTAGTTAAATCCATTCGAAGTATAGACGTATTTGATTTGATTTAAGCTAAGGGAGGGAGGGAAATGTCAGATACAAGTATAATTTTTGTCATTAAAAGTATATTTCAGTGTGATAAATGATTACGAAATTATAGACTCGTTTCTATTTGGTTAATGTAATGTTTAAAAGTCTGCTTGTATTTCGTTTTTTGCCAGATTGGAATTGTTCTCAATGGCACTTTTAATTTGTTTGTTTCTTTTTATTTGAAGAGGAATGCTTACTTTTTGGGTATTGATATTGAGCAAGATTTTAAAAATTTATTTATTTATGAAAGAAAACATTTTTTCGAAATAAGACTAAATATAATAATATTTAAAAGAATGTAGGCTCGAGGTTAATAGTGATAGTTGAATGATAGAAGTATTTCTGAATTTATTTTTAAAATTAGAAAATATCTCTTTTGTTAAATTAATATGAAGTCTTCTTGTAACAAGAATCTTTATTGTGTAAATTGTTTTCATTTAAAATTGTATAAATAGGAAAAAGAATTGCATAGCATGTGAAATAAAAAAATATAGTTTTTTACGCTTACGGACACACGTGTGAAATTTGAATCCCATGAAATATACACAGTTCCATTATGAGAGAAAATAATTCATCAATAATTTACAGTTCTCTAAATAAGTAAAAGTAACACATACATGCTTTTTTGCACATATTTGCATACTATTTATCAATTAAATTCTAATGAAAGTTTTGTCAAATGCTCATAAAAGATTTTATGTATTTCATTTGCCTAAAAAGATCTACTTGAAATTATGTGCATGTGTTCTACACATGGATAACTTATTACCTTGTATGGATTTATATGCTGCACATGACCAGCACAGCTAGATACAGAGAATTTTTCTGTTATTTGTTTTACATAAATTAATTTCTTAAACTTAAAAAAAAAATATGTGTTATAGAAACATCATGAGTATAGTTTTATGTTTAAAAAGCCTATTATACGAAAATAAAAAAACCTTTCCAAATGTGAATTGAGTTAATATATTTAGCAAGTAATGAAACAAGCCAAACAGCCAAGTATTTCTCAATTTTCTCATCTTGATTTCTTAATACTTACAGTTTTCCTTAAACTTCTAGAAATAAAAATAGCACGGGCTGGACATTATTACTTTTTTCCAGAATCGTTTATTGATTCCACTTTTACTCATTCATATGGTGTTGGCATGTTTTAAAATAGAATATATGTTGTTTTAGTTAATAAAATATTGCAATGTCTGTTAAGATAGAAGATAATTTGTGAAAAATTAATTAATGAAATCAATGAAATGAATTTATAAATTAATGAAATATTATTATGTTTTATTGCTTTAAAAAATAACGCTTTTCATTCATTGCACTAGGTTTTTTACATTATCTACTTCGTAAATAAGCGTTAATATGCAGAAAAATGATGTAAACGTGATCCGAATACCCGCTTCAAGATAAAACCCAGAAATAGCACTTTTATTAATCTCTGGAAGTTAATATTCGAAAACCCTTAAAAAATATAAAAAGTAAAAACAATTAACAGCATTCCATCCCCGTGACTTAGATACTAACGTAGAAAACATCCAAACAAAGTACTCACGCTTTTCCCAGAGGAATAAAAAGCCGGTTATTTGTCTTAATGAAGAACCTTTCTTGGACAAAAGGATAATTGAAGATAAGCGAATAAATATCATTTGTTGATTCCACTCTATGCACATGGGTATTTGAATTAATACTGATTGACGGTATAAGACTGTCCCAGTTGGATTACACTATAGCCTAACATTTAACAGATCCGATGGAGTAATTTGAAATTAATAAATTCATTTATTCTTGAAGAATATATTAATAATTCGTGAAGAATATATTAATAATTTGAATTTAGTATGTGAATTAATATTTATAACTGAAAGTATGGTAATCGAATCCACTTAAAATGAAATAATGTATTCTACTTAAAGTTATTTGATTCACACTCATTCAAGTCTTAGGTCGATTTGAACATTTATACAAATAACATAAAGCACTGAAATCTTACACTTCCAATTAACATAAAATAAATACACTAGTGTAGTTGAATGCTGTGCACATATTCTTGAAATAGTAGTCATGACCTTCTATTTATATATATACATATATATATATATATACGCTAAAGAAAACCTTTGTATCCCTTTTGCAGCACATTGAGCGAACGTAACCGATAAGTTATAGATGCGCAACATCATTTGAGAGCTAGAGCTCAACTTGCTAGTCTGGATCCTTGTGGAACACTGGTAATCCCATTGCATAAGAATGCAATGGGATGTTTCCGGCGACATTTTTGATAAACATGCGCCAAAAGCATCTGTGTACAGCTGGAAGTGTTTACCTAACTCTGGAGTACTCAGAGATGGCATTAAATGTGAATTTTTATAAATACTTTCTTAGCTGTTGTTTACTATCTATCAACTGCCTATCTGCCAAATTCTAGCTTCACGAATGCAATTTCTCTACATTATCTTTACAATCCCATTTTAACCCATCATAAGAGTAGTTTGAAAAAAAAGTAAATATGCATATTTTTATTATTGATTATAAACAATAATTCTTCAACGCAATAAAAAGTTTCGGTACTTACGTATTATCCCGGCGGTCCGCCAAGACGAGCGATTTTTTGTCAAGATAAAAGCCGGATACATGAAATTAATTATGCTTCGGAGTACGATTGGCAACAGTTTGCGAGCACATTTGACTAAAAAATAGTTTGGCCTGAATGACCACCGGGATAGTACCAAAGTTTCATATAAAAATCACCCTTCTCTCATGGCGAGGAAAATTAGAATATAACCGTATCCAGAGTATCATCTATCACTATACCAAAATTCATCATAATCGATTTCAGTGGTTTAGGCGTGAAAGCGTAACAAACAAACTGACTTCCGCATTTATAATATTAGTTAAGATATATAGTATATATATTACGAAAAATTAGTTTTCATCTTTTGTAACACCTGCTACAGAGTCTTTCTTCACAATGCTTTTTAAAAGCTCCTCCAGCGTGAAAATTCGATCCTACTTATAAAAGTGAAATAGAAAAAAAAATCTAGAAATTAGTTGTTGCAGATGACGTTGCAGAAAGATGTGTGAACTTATATAGGATTATAACGACATTCTCACAAAAGATGAAAGTGAGAAATAATTCGTTTTACTTATCATTCCTAAGGGAAAAAAATTCCACTGCTACTGAATCCTCTCTTAGGAAAAAATAATATCAAATCCAATGCTTTTTTCAAATTATGTTTTAGATATATTTTTGTTAGTTATATTGATATATAAAATATTCTTCTAAATACAAATGAGTTTCTCTTACTCAAAGTGTGATTTCGTAGAAAAAAAATAAGTAATTAATAACAATAGAAATAGCAATAATCCTAACTAATACTATAAATGCGAAAGTGAGTTCGCTTATGACGCTATCACGCCTAAACCGCTGAATCGATTAGGATGCATTTTGGTTTAGATATAGATGGGACCCTAAAGATGGTTATAGGCTACTTAGAATTTTAGATTTTTAATTACTTTTTTAATTATTAATTAAAAACCGTTTTTACGTTGCCATGCTTGGCGAGTTTCGCCCGTATCATATGATCCATATTTTGAGCTAACAAGAATGCTATTACTTCAATAAAGAAGCACGCGCATCTAAAAAACATTAAATAATACTGAAATTATGCCAGTTTTATGCCAAATATATCTATCTCTAATAATAAAAATGAATGTACTCCAGACAAATCTACAGAAAGCAGATCTTTGAAAATTTGAGCATGCCTGGACGCATGACTTCGGTAAAGTGTACCTGAGGCTCGGAAATTTTAATTACTTTTCTAACTATTAATTAAAAACCGTTTTATCACCCGCACAAAATGATTTATGCTTTTGAAATAAAACATAAATTCTATTTGCAAAATCACATGCATTTGGAAAACATAAATAAGTATGGAAATTATGTTGATTTTACGCCAAATCAAAAAGGATAAATAAAGAAAACTGTACTTACATATTATCCCGACGATCCCTCAAGACGAGCGATTTTTTGCCGAGATAAATGCCGGGCACATGAAATTATTAATGGTTTTGAATACGTTTGGAAACTCATTTGACGAAAAAACAGTTTGGCGGGATTGACCGCCCGGATAAAAGTAAAGTACCAAGAAAAGTCAAGATGTGTTTCTTAAAGTTCGTAAATTTCCAAATCCTACAAATAATATAAATGTGTTCGTTTATGTGTTTCGATGTTTTTGACTGAATCACACAAAAATGGTTAAAAAAATTTGTAATGAAGATAGTTTATGCCCTGAATCAACATACAGGCAAACTTTCAAGCATATAGCATAAATAATACTTTTACAAAGACACTCAAAATAATGCTAATGCATTGCGCTCTATGGAAATTTTGTAGCTACTAAACTGATTTTAAAACTTTCTTCACTGATTGAAATTCCTAGGCATATATGGTCCTAGGCCTATATGATCCTAAGCCTATGTGGTCCTAGGCCTACAGGGTCCTAGGCGTATCCTCGAGAATAACTGTGTGTGGAATTTTCTAAGGTATCCTAGCCCGTATTTTCGCGAGGTTTTTGAAAAAAACACGGAAAACTGCGAGCGGCTAGGTCGACAGGCGCGACCGGGGTTTGAACCTGGCACCTCCCACCTTCAAGTTTTGAGAGCAGAACCTCTTAGACACTGAGGGGACCCTGAGTGTTATAGGCTACCTTTTATGCATATATCACAAATAGTTCTTTTACAGGGATACTTATAGGAATTACATTACGTTCTATGTGTATCTCTGTAAGTACTGAACCGATTACAAAACTTTTTTCACTGATAGTAAGCTGCACTATTCTTGAGTATTATAGGCTAAAATTCGTGCATGTAGCGCAAATAGTTCCTTTACGGGAACACTCAAAATAATTCTAATACTTTACGCTCTCTGGGTATCTCGGTAACTATAGAACCGATTCTAAAACTTTTTCGCTAATAGAAAGCTGCACTATTCCTAATTAACATAGTCTAAAATTCATGCATATAGCATAAATATTTCTTTTACAAGAACACTCAAAACAGTTCGCAAATACTGTCGGAACTGTCTCTATTCGCCAAATGCCTGAAAAAAATCTAAATTTAGTATACTCTGTTATTTTAACTGAAGTATACTACCATACCAATCTAAATTTAGTAACTCTGTGCATATTCTCTTATTTTAAATGAAGTATACTAACATGCATTATACTTCATTTAAAATAAGTAAAAAGCAAATAATATTTAAATGCAGTTTCTTTAGTTGAAAACATATTTGTTATTCACACATGCTTCGTTTCTCTCGGGACCTAATTCTAAAGCCGACGCGGACGAAGTCGCGGGTAGCCGCTAGTATATATATATATATATATTTAATTTTCACAACATTAGACTTATTTTATTTTTAAAACTAAATTTCAGAAAGTTGATTCAGAATGCTTTTAAACATTTGTTTCTAGATCTATCCACATCGTTTTGTATACGAAGAAAACAAAAAAAAAGGAAGTTTGAAAAGGGATAAGAATGCCATTTTTAAATGTAGTTGATCATTGCCAAATTCAAGGCGCTTGCGGGTCACCTTAAAATTTTCCTATTTCTTTAAATTTTACACATTCCCCCTTTTTCTTGGTTGGAAAAGATTAGGAGTTGGGAGCAGCAAAATTTTAATTTTTGAAAATTAAATATAGATAAGGGCCACCCTAATATATATGTATACTAGCTGCTACCCGCGACTTCGTCCGCGTCGGCTTTAGAATTAGGTCCCGACAGAAATGTAGCATGTGTGAATAACAAATATTGTTGCGACAAAAGGAACTGCATTTAAATATTATTTGCTTTTTACTTGTTTCAAATGAAGTATAATGCATGTTAGTATACTTCATTTAAAATAAGAGAATATGCACAGAGTTACTAAATTTAGATTTTTTTTCAGGCATTTGGCGAATAGAGACAGTTATGACAGTATTTGCGAACTGTTTTGTAAAAGAAATATTTATGCTATATGCATGAATTTTAGTCTATGTTAATCAGGAATAGAGCAGCTTTCTATTAGTGAAAAAGTTTGAGAATCGGTTCTGAAGTTACAGAGATACCCAGAGAGCGTAAAGTATTAGAATTATTTTGAGTGTTCCTGTAAAGGAACTATTTATGCTACATGCATGAATTTTAGCCTATAATACTCAAGAATAGTGTAGCTTACTATCAGTAAAAAAGTTTAGGAATCGGTTCAGTACTTACAGAGATGAACATAGAGCGTAATGTAATTCTTATTAGCATCCCTGTAAAAGAACTATCTGTGATATATGCATTAAAGATAGCCTATAACACTTAGGATTCCACCAGGGTCTAAGAAGTTCTGCTCTCAAAACTGCAACGGGGGAGGTGCCAGAATCAAACCCTGGTCGCGCCTGTCGACCTAGCCACTCCCAGTTTTCCGTGGTTTTCTAAAAAACGTCGCATAAATTCGGGCTAGGATCCCTTAGAAAATCCCCCACAGAGGAATTTTCCATAGGCCTAGGAGCATAATGCAGTCAATCGGTCTTAATCCAAAAACAAACAATGATACTCAGGAATAATGTAACTTTTAATCAGTGAAAAAATTTTAGAATCGGTTTAGGAGCTACAAAATGTCCATAGAGCGCAATGCATTAGAATTATTTTGAGTGTCTTTGTAAAAGAATTATTTATGCTATATGCTTGAAAGGCTGCCTGTATGCTAATCCAGGGCATAAGCTATTTTCATTACAATTTTTCTCAAATCCGTTCAACCATTTTTGTGTGATTCAGTCAAAAACATCCAAACACACAAACGTACACATTTATATTATTGGTAGGATTTGGAAATTTATGAACTTTAAGAAACACATCTGGATTTTTCTTGGTACTTACGTTTTATCCCAGTGGTCATTCCCGCCAAACTGTTTTATCGTCAAATGGGTTGCCAAACTGTTGCCAATCGTATTCAAAACCATTAATAATTTCATGTGCCCGGCGTTTATTTCGGCAAAAAATCGCTTGTCTTGGCGGACCGCCGGGATAATACGTAAGTACCCCTTTCTTTACTTATGCTTTTTAATTTGGCGTAAAATCAACATAATTTCCATGTTTTTCAAATGCATGGGATTTTGCAAATAGAATTTCTGCTTTATTTCAAAAGCATAAATTATTTTGTGCTGGCGATAAAACGGCTTTTAATTAATAGTTTGAAAAGTAGTTAAAATTTCAAAATTTTGAGCCTCATGTGCACTTTACCGAAGTTATGGGCTCAATCATGCTCAAATTTTCAAAGCTCTGCTTTCTGTAGATTTGTCTGGAGAACATTCATTTTTATTATTACAGATAGATAGATTTGGCATAAAACTGGCTTAATTTTTGTGGTATTTAATGTTTTTCAGATGCACGCGCGCTTATTTATTGAAGTAATAGCATTCTTGTTAGCTCAAAACATGAATCATTTGATACGGGCAAAACTCGCCAACCATGGCAATGTAAAAACGGTTTTTAATTAATAATTAAAAAAGTAATTAAAAATCTAAAATTCTAATTAGCCTATAACCTACTCCAGGGTCCCCTCTATATCTAAACCAAAATGCATCCTAATCGATTCAGCGGTTTAGGCGTGAAAGCGTCATAAACAAACAAACAAACAAACAAAGTCACTTTCGCATTTATAATATTAGTTAGGATATAGACAGGGTGGGAAAAGAAAAAGCTTCGGCAATATATCGACCTCTAGCGGCCGATGTGTTCAACCGATCGAAATAAAATTTCAGAGATAGTGTGGGGCTCGAGATTCTGTGAAAGGCAACAAAGTGACGCTCACGGTTACGGTTATAGGCACAGAAAATCGAAAATTTCGATTGGTAACACCTATTTTTTTCGTCGCAAAATGATCGGCGCATGCTTACACCCTAAAGAGCGTTGGAATGGTACTTGCTTCGAGAAAACGGACGCGTTATGGACGCACAAAATGACGGTTGGACGGCTGGGAAATTTACCAAGGTATGATGTTCTTGTCCAGTTGCTAAGCTGCAACTATCTACTGTTCCGTAGGAGGAATCATTTCACTTGCTAATTCAAAAGGCAGAACTGCCTGTCGGTTCGTTCCTCAGTGCCAGCAGTTGCAGTGCGACTGTGAATATGTTAATTTAGTATACAGTGGTGGCCAAAATTGTGGACACTTTTAGAAATGTTTAGGTTTTCTAAATTTGTATCCTTGTAGGAAGTACTACGTTCCACGAAGTGTAAACTCATATATAATTTTCAAGAGAATATATAATACTGATATTAATAAACAAAACTAAATATAAATAGGTGCAATAGAATGAAAGTTATAATTGCTTTAATCTGAAAAACAAATACAACGATGAAGTGGATTATAATTTCTAACTTTGCAGGCCAATCACTGTTATTTTTCTCAGCTTAAAACTCTCATCAGTTCAATGAAACATCGATCTAAAGCTGCAATAAAAATTGAAGTTACCCTACAAACTGCTGATAGCTCAATGCAATCTTCAATGTCTAATGTATCCCGGTAATTTTAGTCGTTTACCTTTTTTATATTGGAAATATTTTAATTTTGTTTTTTGTATTAAAATCAGTATTAAATTGTCTTTCAAATGATGTAAAAGAGTTTGCGTTTTGTGAAACATAGCATTTGTTATACGTATACGAACTTAGAAAATAGAAAAAAGTTTTCAAGAGTGTCCACAATTTTGGCCACCACTGTAGGTACAGTAAGTACAGGAATAGTATGGATACAGTAAGTAGTATTTTCAGTGAAAACAATACATCTACATACACTTTTATACGCATAACACTTAAAATATTCTATTTCTCTCTATCTGTAAATATATAGGTATATCCAGTGTAAGATTGTTTACCATGTAAAATACAATTAATGCAAACAATGCATAAATCTAGTGAATTAAAGAACTATTTTTTCTATATGTGTTTGCAATATGTCAGGCTTACCTATCTATTAATTCGTAAGCATTACCTTTACAATCCTTGCATTACAATATTAATGCTATTTTTGAAGACATATATGAATAGTAAAGGATAGCATTTTTATAACTATGTATCTTTATTTGGACAGTCTAAAAGAAAAAAAATCCCCTGTTTATTACTAATTCACTTGCGTAAGCAAAAATACATTATTTCTGCTACATCAACAAAGTTTTATATAAACTCCTAGAGGCGCCTAGTTCATGAACACAAATATTATCAGGATCGGATGCATTTTCAGGAGTCATGAAACGCTTGATATGAGAAGAATGCATTTCAGATTCAAGGACAGATTTCTTTATTCAGTACGCCATTTTAATGAAAGAAATAAAAAGTAAATTGTGTGATGTAGACACTAAAGGACTCTCGAACGTGTATTAAACTTACGCCCATTTTTTAAAAGCTTTTTATTTAAACTTGCATCATTCGATTGCAATAATATTTAGGTTTGGCGATTTCTTGTGAAATACTATAGATGTCTATAAACTGGGTTCAATTTTTAATTCTTATATTTGATGCTTAATTTAGAAATAACTCTCCATTCGGAACCAAATCATGGCGATCTCTCTCGAATTTCTTGAATTAAATGTCTTTTGAGTGACCCTACGACTAAACAACTCAAAATATTTTACGATTTACCGTTTCTAAGCTATGCGAGAGGCATTCATATGTGCATATCAACATGCATTCGTGCTACATAAGTAGGCATAAACGTGACGTACACACTTGTCAAAATGGATGGTATGCACAAATACTTACACACATATATGTACCTGAGAATCAGACTAACGCATGTCACACTATACTAACTTTTCAGGAGGGCACCAAAACTGTAAGAAATGAACTCTAGGTCTGCAACCAGACCGAATAATCGAATCAGTCAGCAAAAAATTATTGACATTATTCAATTTGTATATACTTAACCCATTCATAGCTATTTCGTTCAGAAACAACTCTTTAACCTGAAAATTATAAAATATGGACTTACGTTCATCCGGTTTTGGGGTTCAGATATAATCACGGTACAAACGTCAAACAGAGACTTGCCAAAGTAAGCATAGTGATGGTCAAAATCAATCCCGAAAATTTCCCCGATTATAATACCTTTAATTAGTACAAGAAAAGAAAATCAATGTAAGGGAAGTAGGCCTAAAATGATCCCCTTTAAGGCTAAAACTTGTAAATAAAACTTTGGCCCTTTGCTATCCTATTTTACACTATATTTTGCATTATAAACATACTTAAATAGTATTTTAAACGCACAATGAGTAATGAAATGAAAAAAATAGAAGTTTTAGAAAATGTCCAGTGGATCATTTTACCTTCAACCCAAGAGCAAAATAATCCTTCATCTGAAAACAATTTTAAATTGTAATTTATCGGCAAAATAAAAGATACAAATGTAAGTATGACCATACATAATGAAATAAAACCAGTTTTACAATCATGTAGTACGCATAATTTATTTTATGAAAATTTTAAAATAAAAAATTTTCACGAAAAATAAAATGGAATATTTTAAAACGATAACTAAAAATTTATGGTCAACAATAAACACAGAAATAAAATAAATAATGTAATGGGGATTTACGCATTTTGAGCACTATTGAAAAGCTACCATGGCACCTAGGACCCGGTACTGGATTTTCACCAGTCGAGGGATTTACCCGGCAATATGGCTTCCCACTAGGTCATAGTTCTGGAACACGCAGAGAAATATAATAAACTAATTCGTGCAATTCACTTCTATAAATATACTCTATTCCGTAAGCCAAATCATCTTTCTGCACATTGAAGACTATATTTCTAGATTAATAGGAAAGTTAATGCTTACGTTATAAGATATATGATAAATCCAGTGTTTTGAAGAATTCTGCTTAGACACATAAAACGCCGATCCCTTAAATACCGCCATCGGTTCTTCTTGACTTGACACAACTAGTTTATAGGTTACCTCGTAGATAGCGCTGCCTGTCGCTAAGAAAACATATGTGGATCGATTTTGCCCGCTAGGATCATTTTGGGCCACTTTCCCCTATAGTTTATTTGCGGTTTTATTATATAATACCGACACTGATTGGGGTCAATCTTACTGGTTTCAGTTAATTAACACTGAACGGACGAGTGGAAAAAAGGAAAATGTCTTTTGAAAAACTACTTAAGTGACAAATTTTCGGGAACATTAAAGCTGTGAAACATAAATATCTGGATTTTAAAAGAGGTTTATTTGAGTTTAATATAATTATACACTTCTAATTATACAATAAATTTACCGTATTTACCCGCGTATACGGCGATCCTGCATATAATTCAACCACCCCCCTTTCCCGATTAATTTGTATAAGTCTACCCACCTCTTTCCCGATCAAGGAACATTAATTTTTTTTTTTAAATACACTTATTCAAAATCATCTGAAAAAAAGAAAGTACTAAATATACTATAATAAATATAATAGTATACAAAAATAGTATACAAAATTAAACTGATAATAATGAATAATGACACTATACTTATAGTATGATATTAGTAAATTAGTAATGTACCAAGTTAAACTGATTCAAGATTCGATTCAGTATCCTACTTGTCAAACAATTCACAAAATTCCTTCCTCGTCATCGGTCGATCATGATACCCTTCCTCCCAGAGCCCATGTGTAGCTTGGCCGTAATCCCACAACAACATGATACACGTTTTCAATCTTTGTATCGCTACATTCTTCCCGGTATGGAAATCAACCTTAAATGACGTCATTGTGTTATGGAATGCGTTTTATCTTTCCCGGATTACATATTTTTAACGCACATTGTATATTTAAAAAGAATTTAACTCTGTTAAAAAAACTTCTCATACCAGGTTACTAAAATCACTGATTCATCGAAAAGCTCTATAAATCATTCAACAGTCAGTAACATAATCTTATTTAACAGTAGAATTCATTGATAAAGATATACTTACACTTTTTAATTCTCACACCTCAATACCCTACAATGTAAGATGCCCAGATCTTCAATTAATTATCTATCAAATGATTATAGGCTAATCACAACACTCACGTGAAGATTAAAGAGAATATTGCATCATTATATAGCACGTAAGTGGCTTAGTTTGTAATTTGCAATATGTAAGCGCTGTTGCCAAAGATTAATTCGAAATGATCGGTTGACTAACAGGTAACACAAGTGATCAGGATCATGCGAAAATTTGGTGTGGAATCTGACGTGTTTCAAATCACATGCACTATATAGTTTTATTTATTCAGAACATACTTATATTTGTGTGTGTGTTTGTATATTATTTAATTACCAGGTCCGTGCTTCATGCACGGATTCCATAACGTGTTTAATTTCTAGTTCGGCGAATATATTGTGCTGAAGAGCTTATGCAATCGCAGTATATTTTCTATGTCATTTGCTTGTGAAGAAAATTGAATGCTAAATAGAAATTCATAAATATTTTCGTGTCTTGCATACTTATTTTCCAATACTGCATTTCTACGCTTTCATGAAAAATAGTTTTTATTATAAGACGCATACACACATGCAGTGTGCCCTCAAAACTCTCAATTATACTTTTAATCTAAACATTCATCATAGAACTATGTAATATATTACAAAGTTACGTAAAACAGGTAAAGAATATGTTTTCGATGAAAATTTTCTTAGGATAAATCCAAATAAATAAAAAAATTCATTTTTGCATAACAGCCGTTAAAAAATTTCCTAATTAGATAAATGTGCTTCATTCATTTATTCTATGATTCACAAAAGTTCAGCCTTTCATCATAAAAGGTCTCAGATATATGGAAATAAATATATTTTGATTTAAATTTCTTTTCAACGGCTCTCAATCTAAAAAGTATTACATCGGTAAATCGCATTTTAGTGGCTGTACACAAATTACAAAAGAAAACATTAATTGTATTGATGCATAATACATTTGCTACTTATCGATATTTTTTAATCCGATCCTACTTTGTTTAAATCAGAAATAATTCTGTTTATGATAAAAAGATGGAATTTTATAAATCACATAATTAATGTATAGGGCACAGTATACTTATTGGGAGATTTTTTCTTACGGGGACCGCATAAAAATTTTAATTTTGTATTTAGTTAAATTTAATCTCCTAAAAAGTATAATTGGTACCATAAATATTTCTACCTTTCTAGTTTAACTTTGTAAGATATTGTGTATGCCTATGATCAATATTCAAGCAATGTCAGTCTTTGTCAGTGTTCTTGGAGCACTCTCTATAAATCACATTAAGCATTGTTCATTTCGTCTTTCTTTAAATTAAACTGCATTGCTTCGGTTAAAAACATTCAAAATGTAAGGTAAGACTCGGAAGATTAAATTGCGAGAGACATTTTGCTAGTTACATTTAATTAGTAAAATTAAGCATGCCATCTTCCTTTATTGAACAGCACGTTTAATATTAACAAAAAAAAGCTGTGATATCTCTCAGTTCTAAAAATATCGTTTATTAGAGAAAATCTGACTAAGCTTTTTACCTCACATTTACTTTTCAAATATAAAAATTTCAGCATAATAAAAAATCTAAAAGCTGACTTTTTTTTTTTTTTTTTTTTTTTTTTTTTTTAACCTATAAACTTACAAAAATTCAAATTTACCTCAAAATTACCCAAATTACTCAAATTTACCTCAAAATTATTATTAAATTTATTTATCATTGTATTTTCAACGGAAAAGTTTAAGGAGATGATAAAAAATCAAACAATAACAAAAAAAATATTTTCACAATATTACGTAAAAATACCATGTTCCACAAAAAGGACCATTGGCAGGAAACCGTAACAATATACAAAATCAGTGATATCACACGCACATGTTGCTTTATTAGATTTTAATATATGCAACACTCATAACTTCCAAACTAAAGACTGTCAAAGGAATTAACAATATGTCATTTATTTCTGAAAGGTGAAGGACTGGGTGAAGGGGAGATTGTCTCATCTATCTCACCAATTTTAGTGAAGGGGGACGGATACTTACAGTTGCATTTTGCTGATTTGATCTCCGATAGCTGTTTGTTTCTCCTGTTATCAATGAACATAGCTACTTTTGTCCTGTTAGTGCTTCGCAAGGGTTTGTTTGATTACTTTAGGTCGATGCAAAGGGAAACATTGGGGAGAGAGTGGCAGCAAGTTAACATGGCTGATTTTCTATCTACGTTCTGCGAATTTTTTGAGACCATCTCAGTTCATTCCATCAACATTTTCAGAGGTGTCAATAGCAACATTTTGCATGGCGCAGTCACAGAAATTCCTAACTGTAGAAGATGCCATTGCCTTATTTATAAAAATTCTTTATGATTCAGATGAGTCGAATGTAGTTTTCTGTGAATTGCTTCCTGATAAAAACGGATGCATTCCTAACAAGCAAAAAATAGTAGTTTCAGCTGATTACGACTGGAGATGTCTGCGGTCAATAGAATTTTAGAAAAAAAGTTACATTTAATTTGCTTCGGCCAAAGTCTATAATCACAGTTATACCTGGAGCCTGTGCCCATCAGTTAAAGTTTCCAAGAAATTCAGATGCACATCCTATGGTTACATCACAGGGATGTAATGAGAAAACAAATTTGGAGAGGGCCCAAGATCTAGAAACTGTAGAATTTCTCAGAATACCCGTGCAGTTTTAATCCATTTTATTCATATACCTTAGACATCAGCTTATTCTTCATTTAAAATCCTGTAACGTAAACAAAAATAATAAAATGAGCATATATTTAAAGGAACAAAAAACGTTATTATGAAATCAAATATACAATGTTTATTCATTTATCATTTTTTGTCGAGAAATACCTTAATTAAAGAGTATTTCAATAGTCCACTTTAACATCAACAATAAAATTTCATTCGTGTCTTCTAAATTGACGTAAATACTTCAAATTAAAAAGAAAAATGCATAACAAGTTCTAAAAAAACTATCGATACAAAGTATAAATTACTTAAATCTTCATTTTAAGTCATTTTGTTAAAACGAGCTTAGATTATTTTTAATTAGTAATTAGTATTAATTAGCCGCTGAAATTGCAAGCACTAATATTTTTTTTCCTCTCGATATGGAAATTAATTCTTTTAATATTAATTAGAAACTCTCTTATAAAAGATGTTTCTGTTTTTTTTTTAATTTTTAGAATTAATCAGAGCAAACGTAAAGTTCGTTAAAATAAATAAAATGGTTTTTAATTTTTTTAGAGAGTTCTCAGCTTTTTTCAAACTAGCAAAATTGTTTTAAGCTAGTGTTTTAATGCATAAAAGATGCTACTATTAGATGCAACTAAATATTTCATTCAAAATGGTCTGTCCCTAAATAACAATCCTAGATCAGCTTGACGTTTACTGTCAAGCTTGTATTTTGTAGATGAACATTTATCTAATAGCGGTACTATTATATGCTGTTTTGTATATAAATGCTAACCTCGCATCCAGCTATGTCAATAATGAAGATCAGTTTGATATTGATTCTAAATTTCAAACCGCACATTAGTATCTTTAGATTCAGTATTATTAATTTTCAGCTTTCATGTTCACCAAAAACTACTTCTAACTTTATAACTTTAAAGTCAACCCCACTTACCTTTCTTTTTGCTACTTTACATTTATCAAACATACTATAATATTTCTTTAGAGTTTTCGTCACCATTCTTTTTTCACGTCTTTTGTGTTTCCTTCCTTCCGTGCTTTTCTTTATTCTATTTTCTTCCATGGCCTGGCAAAATTTGTATGCGTATCGGATCAAATCAGAACAAGTGGGGTGGAACTCTGAAAACGAGCCGCAGACTTCCGAATTACCACTAATCCAAGAATCAAGAACTCCACCTATCACTCATACACCAAACTCATTCTCTCATATTTTATCATTTATGTTTCAAGGCCAGTATTATATGTATATATGAATATGATAGATAGATCGATAGAGATGCACAGTGGCCATAATTAAAGTAGAGTTTAGAAGATTGTAAGAAAGCCGATTGTAAGAAAATTGTTACGCCAAGATGAGCCAAATTTGCAGCAAATACTATTTATAGTCCATTCTATTAGAATAGACGGATCAAGGTCATCCATCCTGTCCCTCCTTTCTCTCGTAACTGCGGTTACGGAAGACGCTAGGAATGGATTCATTTTCCCCCTCTTTTTTTTTCGTTTCCGAATGAACATTTGCAATGAAAAAGAAACTTTCAACATATGACCCTGAACTATAATACCAAAAAAATAAAAAAACCCGAATAAAAAAAACCTAAAAAAAATAGTACCTAAAATGCATAAAATAAAAATTTATCCTAGTAAAGGTATTCCACAAATGGATATAAGTTTCAAAACTAAGAAAACTTTCAAAAAAAAAATTATTATCACTTTTTCAAGAGATTAAGTTTTCTTAAATGTTCTAAATATTTAAAAAGGAATTAGATACCAACTTGAGCTGTATTTTCTTGTAAGGCATTGATTTAGTCATTAATATCTGTACTGCAAAGGTCTCGAATGTTTTTAAAAATATTTTAAACATTTAAAAAATTTCATCTCTTGCAAAAGTGAAACAGCTATATTTTTCTAATTTTTATTTTTGAAAGTTTATTTAATTTACACTACATCTTTACGAGAATATTTTTATGGCTTTTACGGTTCCACAATAAAAAATTACCTTTAAAAATCGTATTTCTACTTAATTTTTATTTTTCACTTTTTAATTACAAATAAAACACAAATTTTATTTTTCTTATAATGCCTCATTAGTTATCTTTATTAGACGTATTTACTGGTCAGGAAGTATTGTATGAAATTATCTTACCACTTTTTAAAACTATGAGTAATTCAGTTAAGGAACATGAAATAAATTTATTTTTTAATGTAGTATTACTCAAACTATAAAATAGTATTTAATCTAATTAATACAAAATATAAATGTTATAAATTCTTCGAAATACCAATGTTATATGTTGTGTGTAAAGGAAACATATCATAAGACAAAATAGTTTCCTATTTCATAAGGTGGTAAGTTATGAAGACAATCCTTTTTTTCCAATGCATCTCCATTGCAAATCTGTCCCTCAATCAAAAGATTTAGAAAAATTTCGTCGATTTCGATCCCATCAAATGACTGACAAGCACTTATTACTTGTTATTTAAAAGAAATTCCATTGCAATTATCTCCTGTATGATCTGCCTTAAACTTTTCTATCCAAATCAAATTCATCAAGCCTTTATTATCAAATTCATCAAGTCCGTTTAGTATGCAACCGTCATAAAAAATCACTTGAGAGATGCTAGATACAATATGCCATCATCTATTACTGGAATAATATGGATCCAGGTCCCATTCCGAATGAACTGAAATCTCTTACATTTCCCGTAACCCAGTAATAACTTAATTTCACGATCTATGTACAGTAAAATTTACTGTCAATGAAATATTACTGTAAAAACGGACCCACGATATCCCCATAACTGGATCTCTCCCAAGAGAAAGTTTAGCTACGCCCGTGCTAATTAACCATATTAAAACATGATTAATTATTATTAATCATATTTATTAGTAAAATAACTTAGTTAATACTGATTACAGAGTGTCGAATAGTTGTATAACTTTTAACAAATGCATGTTATTTACAGCTAAAATCATTCGTCAAAATTAAAATCCCAGTAATATTCGACAGCTTTATTCTGCAAACTCCGGTAAAAGTATTGCCTTATTAAACTATTATAATGAAGTAGTTTTGCGGCACCCATCTATTTGGGTAATTAAACATTAAAAAAAGTGTACAGGTATTACAAAATCTGTTTCGAAACGCCTATTTTAATTAAATTAAATGTTCATTTTCTTCTTGATGCGTGAAATGTTACAATTTTGCAAAAGATGGCAGCACTTCATAATTTTCTCTAGTTTTTTGAGAGGAGTAAAAAAATTCCCAAGACATTATTTTATGAAGTTTCGTACAATTACCATAAAACTTCACCAATAAGTCATGTAGCCCCTCTTCTTCCGCCAAGAATCGAACCCGGGTCTCCTAGACGAGAGCCAAGTACCCTAAAACTAGACCAAATGCGACTTACCGACAATTCCAATACTTCTAACTTTTATTAACTAGAGACCCCTACCTTTTTTAAAGCGTGGCACGATGATGGAAAGAGAAAATACAACTTCATTAAAAACTTATCTTCGTCGACGTAACAGCGCCACTTTGGCACTGTAAGGTGCATTTTTTGAATAAAATAGGCATAGAAAGTACAACATTAACTAGGATAGTGGCATCACTGACATGTGTAGTTCAATATGTTTTTCCTGTAGATGTTGCAAAAAGTGCATTTTCTGAACAGCATTCGCTACTGCAGAATGCATCAGACCTCCGTTGATTTGCTTCACGAGCAATGCTAATCGTTCCTAATTTGTTAAATTATCCACATTCCTTTGCTATTCCAAATTTTGCAATACCACTTCCTTTTTATGCGAAGATCTGCATATCCACTACAACGCATTACTGCATATGAAAGTCGCCGCTAATATGTTTGATAAAATGTAAAATGTCGTGTTAATTTCAAAATGCTTGTAAAGTGTTAACTTACTGTGTTCCTATACGTACTTTACTCAAAAATGGACCTACAGCACCACCTTGGACTGCCCTGGGTGGGATATATACCGTAAGCGAGGGGAAATCGCCAAGCTGAATACGTCACTAAACTTACGATAAGTAAACAGGCTAGCATATTTGCCAGTCGTGTTGAATTATTTAGGAGTCCTTTGCAGAGTTGTGTTGTCGCTGCTTCCGTCATAAGGAAATTATGTGATAGGCCAAAGAATTTAACTCTCAACCGAACTATGTGTACTTGTCCCGCCCTGCCCGTCCCACGCCGCGATTCATTCGAAGTCGTAAGTATTTGAAGTCAGGTGCATGCTGGCTGATGTTTGAGGTTTTGTAAACGTTGGTTATTTTGGGGAAGTGAAATTTCTGGTTGTTTTTATATTAAATGTAGAAAAGTTGTGTAGAGCTGTAATGAAATCGTTTGCAATTTAGTTCTGTTTTTTTTTTCTATATATGTTATGTTCGGCGAGAAAAAAATCACCAGGGTTCGATGTTGGTGACATAAAAAAGTCGCCGAGTAAGCCTCCCCGCTCACGAAATTATTCCCCCTTGGTGGCGAAAGTCCTAAATATTTTCTTTTTTCATTTTTTAATCAAAACCACGTGGTCTATTGAGCATTTACAGCAAATTTGGTTCAGTTTGGCCAAACATTTTTTTCTCACAATCGGACTCCAAACACGTCTACTTTAATTATGGTCACCCTGTAGGTACACTTCCTACAATTAGTTATTGACGCAACGAAGTTTTCTATACACTGCCCGACATTGAAAATGCAACACCCGCAAGGAGTGGCCAGAAAGTGTTGAAACTCGGCAAGCAGAGAGAGACAGCAGTAAACAATAAGTTATCTTTATTTCAAAACGATATGCATAATACAGAGGGAGAGCAGCTTCGTCTTAGTAGGCTGTCGGACCACCGTGGACGGCGATACATGAAGCAACACGTCCAGGTACTGAGTCAATGAGAGTAACATTCCTCAGAATGGAAGACCCTCCATTCCTCAGAATGGAGAAACATTCCTCAGGACGGATGCAGTCCTGAAGAATGTTTCTCCATTCCCTGTCAACCATTTGTCACAGTTCGTCTTCTGAACGGGCTAGTGGCAGGGTCTGCCAATAGCGTCCAATCACATCCTAAATGTGTTCGATTGGCAACAGATCAGGAGACTATGGTGGCCAGGGAAGCGTCTCTACACCTTGTAGAACACGTTGGCTGATGCTAGTAGTGTGCGATCGAGCGAGTAGTGTCGATCACTGCTGATGCAGTGCGTTGGGAACCGTTTGAAGGTTGGGGAGTGTCACAGGTCGCAGCACATCATCCACATATAGTTGAGTCGTCATGGTGCTCCGAATACGAACTAGAGGTGACCTGGAGTCATACAGAATTGCTCCCCAAAACATGATGCCACGTTGTCCCGCGGTGGGCGTTCTACAATTGCTGCCGGATTGAACCTGTTTCCACGTCGACGCCGCACTCGTAAGCGGCGACTATAACTGGAGAAACAGAAGCTTGACTCAACTGAGAACACGACCCTGTGCCATTCTGCCGTCCACGTCTCTCTAGCCTGGCACCATTGCTGTCGTTGGTGCTTATATTTAGGAGCCAATGGCAGTCTTCATAACGGACGCCATGAGTGCAGGCCACTAGCAACCAATCGACGGAAAACGTTCTGGTCGATATAGGAACATCCAAGGTGTCTTGAACTTGTCGCAAAAGGGATGTTGAAGTAGGTTGCGGGTCACCACCGCTTGTCGGTGGTTGCGTCGATCCACGCGTGCTGACGTGGCTCTGGCTTACGGATCGACGCGAGACGACTTTTTGCGAGACGAGACAGAGGTTTACAGCTTTTTGGCGAGACGGGACAGAGATTTACAGCTTTTTGCGAGACGAGACAAACATTTTTAACATTACGATATAGGGATTTTGCGAGAGGAGACAAAGCTTTTAGGCTGTTTTGCGAGACGCGAGACGCCTACTTTTAGTCTCGCGTCAATCCCAACTCTGGCTGAAACGGCACCCCTTAAACGTGCCACATTTCCTTTTGCCACAGCCGGTGTACAGTGGACACATCCAGGTGTGTGTCTGCCGAGATTTGCGGAATGGACGTTCCTGGCCTTCTCAGTTCGATCCCTCGTAAAATCGTCGATCTGCTGGAACTGCCTCCGTTGACGGCGGCCTGGCATTCTCTGGTTACACGTGTCCTCTTTTACAACAATACACGTGTCCTCTTTTACAAAACTTCTACAACAATAGCAGCAATAGTTTCACAAAAATTGTTCGTTCTACCGGTTCCTTCCCGTAGATCTTTTTCCATGTGCACTGGCGAGCTGCCAATTTTACATCATTAGCATAACTCGGCAAGGTGCATTTACCCTGAAATTTCCATAATTTTCTGATCACTTCTTCTTGGTGTTGCATTTTCAATGTCACGCAGTGCATGTAAATTTCACTCCATTGTATTTAACTTCAGAACGTTACTTTAAATTTACCTATCACAGGAATAGCAACCTTATTCCAAATCATCTATGTTTCAGAGGCAAAACTATTCAGAAGATACAAACTATCTCTTGATATTTGAGAAAATATGTACATCCATTATAGCTTTTAAGTTTGCAGCAGAGAAGGATCTGTACAGGTGTTTCAGAAGTATTTCAGCACCCCGTAGATGTAAAGAATTTAGTGTTTGAAATCAATTCACTTTTTTAAACTGCACTTCCAAAGCATATTAAAGTGAGCGTATAAATATTAGTTATTACTTATAATTCAATTGTAGTTATTTAATACAAATTTCATGATGTAATAAAACTTAAATTTATCATTCAAGCTTATAACGTCGCCTAACATTTGAGCATTAGTTTGTTTAATTTTAGAGTAGTCCAGTAATGAAGTTTAATTTCTAAATTCTACACAGATGCCCAACTTTATTATAAGGGAAACTATCCAAACTAGTAAACTGTTCTAAGTTGATTAGAGAGCTATTTGCGCCAGTATGAGCATTTTCAATAAGTATGAATTTTACATGACAAGCGAACAGCTTCAGGAACGTACAATGTGAATGCGTTATGAGACCTTTGTAGCAACAGAATTTGTGCTAATGACTGTGTCCACTTAGGGGTATAACCTTTACTAATCAGATAAAACATCTTTGAACAGAAGGGCTTAGTATTGTTCATATTTGAGCGATTATGGAAAGTAAAGCCATTTACGTTATCAATGTTTATGGAAGGAATTACAAAACTAATTGCATATTACCTCACTAATTATCGAACAATTTAAGCAAGCGAGTCCAGATCACGATTTTATCTGTTGTAAATAAATTCAGAAATGATTTATATCTTACATCTGTGAGGAAGTACTGAAATATAATAATTTCAAGAGATCTATTCATATATAAAGCGAAAAACATGCACTAATTAGTATATATATACAACACTAATCTATATAAATAAAATTAGACTTTTGTCTGTACATTTCTTGGAATTCAAAAATTTTGCGATTTCTATCCGTTTCAAGCACCCGGGAATCCGATGCGACCCTCAAAAAAAGTTTGTCTGTCTGTCATTCTGTCCTTCTGTCGTTCTGTCATTCTGTCGTTCTGTCCTTCAGTCGTTCTGCCATTCTGTCCGTGACGCTTTTTTTGTTTAAGCATCACGTAAAAACGACAGAAGCGAATGATATGAAATTGGGTGTCATGATAGGTGGTCACTCTATCGGCATAATATAATAGGCGTCGAATTTTTAAAAAATCTTGATTAGATTTTCAGATTTTGCGAAAATCGTTTCAAACTGCGTAAATTTGTGTTGAAGCATCACTTAAAAACGACTGAAGCGAATGATACAAAATTGGGTGTCATGATCGGTGGTCACTCAACATAAAACATAGGCATCGAATTTTTAAAAAATCTTGATTGGATTTTGAGATTTTGCGAAAATCCTTTCAAACTACGTAAATTTGTGTTCAAGCATCACGTAAAAACGACTGAATCGAATGATATGAAATTGGGTGTCATGATAGGTGGTCACTCAACTTAAAAAATAGGCTTCCAATTTAAAAAAAAAATCTTGATTGGATTTTCAGATTTTGCGAAAATCCTTTCTATCTGCGTAAATTTGTCTTCAAGCATCACGTAAAAACGACTGAAGCGAATGATATGAAATTGGGTGTCGTGATAGGTGGTCACTCAACTTAAAACATAGGCTTCGAATTAAAAAAAAAATCTTGATTAGATTTTGAGATTTTGCGAAAATCATTGCAAACTGCGTAAATTTGTGTTCGAACATCACGTAATAACTGCTAAGGTGAAAAAATGACATCTGGTGAAATGATAGGTGGCCACTCACCTTAAACTATAAGCATCTAATTAAAAAATATCGATCCGATTTCGAGATTTTGTGAAAATCGTTTAAAACTGAGTGAACCTTTGTTCCCTCATTCCGTAATAACGACTCAAGCGAATGATATGAAATTGGGTCACACGATAGATGGTCGCTCAACATAAACTATATGTGTCCAATTTTTTAAACATTTTAATTAGATTTTGAGATTTTATGAAAATTCTCTCAAAATACCTTTCTATTTCCTCAAACATCACGTAATAACGACTAATACGAATGATACGAAATTTAGTGATATGATAGGTAGTTGCTAATCTTAATTATAGGCGTTGAATTTTTAAAATATTTTGATTACATTTTGAGATTTTGCAAAAATCGTTTTAGAATGCTGAAATTTTGTTCAAGCCTCACGAAATAAAGACTGCAGGGAATGAAACGAAATTGGGTGACATGATAGGTTGTCACTCAACTTAAATTCTAGGCTTCAAATTTTTCAAAAATGTTGATTAGATTTTGAGATTTTGCAAAAATTATTTCAATATGCGTAAAAATTCGTTCGCGCATCCCATAATTACGACTAAAGCGAATAAAATGATATTACTTAGTGACTATCTAACCTGTAATATTTTAACAATACATAAAAATTATAACTTCGCTTTCTTTACTTTGGCAACATACTACATCCATTCTGTGTACTCCTACAATGCTGACGGAAGTTCTTGCTTTTTGGAAATTTGCATTCACTAACCCGCCAAGGACGGGTACTTCAGCTAGTTAATATATAAATTCCAAAATGGAAATTCTTAAAACCAAATTCAGCACTAATGAAAGAGACTTTCATTTTGGTAAATAATAATTTCAAAATAAATTTTTTTCATTCTTTTGTATTCGAATTATCAACTAATGAAATCATCGAAAATATATTCAACGCAGTGAATTGTGAAAATGCATGAATTATAAAAATTTAGTTTTAATTCATTAAATAAATAGTCGTTATACACATGACTTTCATTTCATTTAAATAAATTATTTTAGTAAATTATTTGATACCTACCCTCAAGGGCTTGTTGTTTTAATTTGTAAGAGATATACACATCATTGCTGCACCCAGATTTTGAAATGCTATGATATATCCTTATTGAGAAAATAGGAATGAATAAAAAATTAAGTATAAAGATAAATGGGTCAACATACAGTCTCAGAAAAACTCGTCTTTATATGAAAATTCAGCCCTCATTTTCAAAGAATTATTTTCTTACTCTATGGAAACCCAATATTTATACGTAATAAAATATAGCATTTATATACTATCAATCATGTACTGTACTTTCAAAATAAAAGAAGAGGAAGAAAGAAAATATGTTAGGTGAGAAAAACACTCAAATTAAAAGTAAAAAAAAAACAAATAAAACAAATAAAATATCGTGAAAATCTTTAAAAACTCATATGTTGTAACTTCTACATCATTTATTAATAAATACTAAATCATTTACTATGATAGCTCTTGAATTTCTTATGAGGGTCAAATTTACGCCTAATGGTAGTTTTAGGTAAGTCCAAAATCTGGCTATTCTAGTGTTAATATGGCTCCACAATATCAGCATTCGTCTCATGCGGCACAGAGTAACTCTTTCTTATTTACACATTTGAAATTGTCTCTTCGTGGTCATCGTATTGCGTCCATTAATTCGATTTTTAAAAAATCCGTACCAACTTTGAAAAGATTTCCCAAAAATACTTTAAAACTTATTTTAAAGATCGGGAAAATGCTGACAAAAAAGTATTGCAGTAGAAGGACATTACTTTGAAGGCAATGACTTTTATTAATAAGATGGTACATTTTGTCCCTTAAAAAGTCCTCCGCACAAGACACCTTCCCTAGGAAGATGCCCCTCATGGAAGCTGTCCATAGTAAAAAACAAAAAAAAAACGGTAAATTTGTTTTATGCCACCATTGTGGATACATCTTATCACTGTAGAGCTTAGGGGAAGGTGGCCCAAAATTTTGCTAGCGGGCAAAATGATCCACATATATATTCTTAGATAGAGGCAGATAGAGCTATCTACTAGGTAACACATAAACTAGTTGTGTCAAGTCAAGAAGAAGCAATTGCGGTATTTAAGCGATCGGTGCATTACGTATCAGAGTAGAATTCTTCAAAAACCTGAATTTCATCATATCTTATAAATAAAAATGAAATTCTGTTTGTTTGTTTGTAGATTTGATTAGTATACAAATCCACAAAAATGGACCTATCAGCCTGAAATTTTGCACAGATATGTAAAATAATATAGAATAAATTATAGTCCACTTTAAAACTTTAAAAGTCCACCCGTTCCCGGAATTTATGAGATTTTTTATGTTCTCCACGCAGAAAGCTTTCCGTAATTGTAACCACTGCAGTAAAAAAAGTGTGAAATAAGCATCGTGGTTGCCATGTCTGGCGATTTTGCCGAAAAAAATGCTTTAAATTCTCAAAGTAAAAATAGAAGAATAATAATGATTTTTTTTTTGTTAGTTTATATTCGTAAGGTTATTATTATTATTTTTTTAATTATAATATCGCGTGCATGGAATTCATAACAGGAATGAAATGTTTTATACGCAAAACAATAAGAATTGAACATTTCCGAGGCTAATATGTAAAATTTTTTAGTTTGGCGAAAAATAAAATGAATGAAATGCCGATTTTGGGAAAGTGAGTTCTAGCGGTTTGCACAGTTTTCGGCTTCGCGCAATTTATTGAGAGCTTAAGGAAATAGATTTTTGAAAACAAGTGCAAAAGTTTTATTAGAATACAGCGTTAAATTTTAATGATCCGTGCAGAAATAATGCAGTTATTAAGGGATTTCAAGCTATCTATCTTCAGAATTCTCGCCAATTGAGCACATTGATTTAAATTGGAGGAATTCTGCCAATTTTCAGAAAATTGAAATCTTCGCATTTAGTACATCGGAGTAAGGATGAATAAAAGACGTTATAGTTGATAATTTAAAAAATGCGGCTATATTAAGGGATTCCACTTTTCAAATAAATGCCTGCTTTATTTTTTGGCGGTCGAACCATTTCTCATTTTGATTGCGGCTAAGTCAATACTTCGAAGGATTCCCTGAAAAAACTGTTGCAAAATGGCGTATGTTGGGACTCTGGCGACGCTTAGATTTGAAACTGGATTTTATTTCAGACTGGTATATATAATAACACTGGTTATAGATAAAAATGAATGCTGGTATGTGTGTATGAGGTTGAAAAACTCCAGCACCGTTTGACCGATTACCATGAAATTTGGTTCATCAAAGTCTTTTATCATGGAGAAGGTTTTTATGCTATCCGTTTTCCTCTAACTTGCCAATAGGTGGCGCAGCAGAACGTCGAATTCTATTCAGTTTAGCCTTTTACTATACCAATATCGTCCAACCGATTTCGATGAAATTTGGTACACGCGGATATTAGAACATGGAGAATATTTTTCACAATCCATTTTGCTGTAACTTGCCGCTAAATGGCGCTGCAACGCATCACTTCTAAACCGTTCGACCGATCGGCATAATATTTTTATACTTACAAATTTGAGCACGAAGAATATATTCTAATTGGTTCCCTTTGATGTTACTCACCACTAGATGGCACTGCAATGCATTATTATTTTAACGCGCCACTAGATGAGTCTGCAGCAAGCGAAATTCAGGACCATTCAAACGGTCGCTATGAAAACCAGTATCCATAGCTATTTCAACAATGAGAATATTTTAGCGTTATCCATTTTGCTATAACTCGCCACTTGACGGCGCTGTAGCAAATCATTACTTTAATTAACCACTAGATGGCGCTGCAGTGTATCACTGCTTGACTGTGCAACCGATCACTATGAAAATAGGTATACATAGATACCGTGATATTTGAACACGGGGGAGAGTTTGGCACTGTCCATTTTCCTATGACTTGCCACTAGATATCGCGTCAACACATGAACTTCAGGACTGTCCAGCCAATCGTCATGAAAATTCGTATACATCGATATCTGAATGCGAAGAATATTTTCGCCGTATCCATTTTGCTAAAACTCGCCACTAGATTGCGCTCCGACGCTTCGCCTTCTGCACCGTACAAACGATTGCCTTGAAATTCGGTATGCATGATTATTCAACACAATATAACGCGATATCGATTTTGCTATATCTCTTTATTACAATAAATAGTAATCACAACAAATCGTAATATCAAAAAGTCCACCCATTCCCGTGCGAAGAACGGGTACTTCAGCTAGTCTCTTATAAGGTAAGCACTAGTTTTTATTAGGAATACATTGTTTAATGTGCAGAAATATGAGTTTTTACCGAATAGACTATATTTTTAGATGCGAAATACACTATTTAAGTTTGTTATGTTTCTCGGCGTGTTTCAATTACATGATCTAAAGTGGGAAGGCATATTGCCGGGTAAAATAATCCCTCGACTGGAGAAACTCCAGTACCGGGTCCTAGGCGTCATGGCAGCGCTTCAACCGTTCTTCAAAAGTGTAACTCCCCATTACATTATTTAAATTATTTCTGCGTTTATTGTAGACTATATAATTTTTTACTTATAATTTTAAATGTTCCATTTTATTGTTTGTGACAATTTTTTATTTTAAAATTTCATAAAATAAAGCATGCTTACTACATGATTGTAAGTTGGTTTTATTTCATTATGTATAGCTTTAATTACATTTCTATCTTTTATTTTGCCGATAAATTAGAATTAGAAATTATTTTCAAATGAAGGATCATTTTGTACTTCTCTTCAGGGTAAAATGATACTTTAGACACTTTCTTAAACTTCTATTTTTTTTTCAGTATTCATTGTATTTTTAAAATATCATTAAAATGTGTTTATGATGCAAAATATAGTGTAAAATATAACAGAAAAGTCCAAACTTTTATTTAAGAATCTATGTTGCTGTATGCAAGTTCTTACCTTAATAAACCATTTAGGGCCACCTTCTCCTATATACGAAATAATCCTTAGTGTTTCTCCACATGTTATTAGCGTAATGTGGCTGAAAGAAATATTCAGACCAGATGATTTGACGGATATATTTAGGCTGTACTACAATAATTCCATAATTTTGGAAGCATTAACAAATTGGTAATATCGAATTAGAAAATTTTATTTAAAATATTCAGTTTATTTTAAATAAAATTTCCTAACTTCAGAACATAGAAGTGGTGTAACATTGCTGAAAATATAATTCAGCTTGTCTATTCATTGACATTATGCGTTTACTCATAAGTAAGCGGGCCCAAAATGTAAATTTTTCCGGACACAATTTGCAGTTCATTATTCCATGGACTCGACGATAGATATCCCCGAAGAAAATGAAGTTTCTAACTGGCACGAAAATGGAAAATTATCCATAATATCTTAGAGAGGGGGAAAATAAAAGGCATACAACAAATCTCTCTGAAATCTCCTTAATCCTTTAGAATGTGTTCCGTTGTAATACACCCTTTTCACGTCTTATCAAACTTCGTTAGGGTATCACAAAATTGCGCATTTAAGATTACATGCGGAGGGAGACTTATGGCATAGGAGCACCATAAAGCTTGTTATTTAATGAATAACAAATGAGCTCAACCCGCACATCCAGTTCAGAACATAAAATATAGATGCGCATACATCATCGGTCTTAAATATAATTACATTAATATTAACGTATGTGAGGCAGATTATTTGTGGAATGATTGGGGATTTATATATGTCATCTAAAAATTTTACATTTTGACTGTTAAAATTTCCTTAAAAAAACTTGTACATTAAATAGTTCAAAATTATGTGGAAAACATAATTTTTGCTTCTTTTTAATAGCTGAGTCATCTGCATATTGGAGGCTTGGCCACTGCGAGGGCCTTAGATGTGGATCGTTTGATTATGAGGGCGACTAGTAGGAAGACCAACTTTGCCCTCTATAAGTGGTGTCCGAATTTTGATGAATTACAGATGGGAGACCTAGCACTCGAAATCTGTACACCAGAGCAACGGTTTGAACATATAGGACATTGAAACCATGAACAGATTTTATGTGCACTAGCTCTCATTAGTGTGTACATGGTTCAACAGGAGTCAACGGTGAGAGGAGTTCATCCTCCCAAGCACTGGTCAAGTCGTTCGTGCTAATCTTTCCGTGTTCTTACGGGAACGATGCTTTGTGACTGGGTCATTGCTGTACTTTTCAGTACATTGTTTTCTGTGTTCAATTCTCTAACTGCTCTCTTATTTAAACTTGCATGATTTATCAGATCTAATTGATTGTCTAGACAAAGCAATTTTATGTTGGTGTGAGGAATTTATTTTCTTAAAAATGTACCACAACAACAAGTTCATACGCAAGACGTTTTCTTGAGTATGAACAGAGGAGAGTATAAGCAGAGTGTGAACAGAAGTATGAAGAGAATTGAGTTTTCTTTCCACAACAGCACGTTCATACTCAAGACGTTTAGTCTTTTTTTTTTTTTTAAAGGCCAATTATCTGCACGAGGGATCTCGGCCCATGGCTGGGGTGCCCTACATGGGGGTCTTCCTAAGGCCTTCCTAAGTCTTCCTAAGCCATATTTACGCTAAGTTTCGGAGGAAACCACGGAAAACTCAGAAAGGTTAGGTCGGCGGACGTGACCTGGTTTCGAACCAGGCACCTTCCCTCTCCCAGTTCAGTGCGCTCTGCATTATGCCACTGGTCGGGCAATAGATAGATTGACAGATAGATAGATAGATAGATAGATAGACAGACAGACAGATATATAGACAGACAGAGAGACATACAGATAGATAGACAGACAGATAGACAGACAGATAGATAGATAGATAGATAGATAGATAGATAGATAGATAGATAGATAGATAGCCAGTCATCCCTAGTCTGTGGATCACTCAAATAATGTGGATATGGCTCAAATATTCCTCCCACAGGGATATTGGAGCCACAGTGATTAATAAAAGTAAAAATAATAATAGTAACAATCAAATATTCCTCTCATAGGGATATTGGAGCCAGAGTGATTAAGAAAAAGTCAAAATAATAATAGTAATAATAATAGTAATAGTGATAATAATAACATAACTACTGAGTGAAAATGTCTATTTTTGTCCGTCAATATTGAAGAGAAAATACGCTTTTTACTACGAAACTTTATTTTTCAATATAAAGTTATAGAAAATTATTCAAAAATTGACTAAACTATACAGTCTCTGTGGTGGAGTGAAAGGAGCAGTCGCGACAATATATGGGAAGACCACACAGGTGGACAAGAAGTTACAAGAGGCGCCAGGCAATTGACAGTTTGGACACTATAGCACAATGGACTGTGTTAAAATATTTATGGCAGTCCCGAAAATAATATGCAAATCTGGAGGGGTATATTACCCCCATACCACACCTACATGTCCCTGATTCGGCGAAGTGATTCATTAATTCCCCGATGCGAGCAAATCAAAAACTCCAGCCAATGATGTAAGAGGGGGTAAAAAAGAAACAGCCCCGTGGGAGAAAAAAAAAGAACAGAGGACGGGTGTGTTTCGAAAAAGAGTGTGGAAAAGGAGTGTGCAGAAGAGCGAGTCGAGAGTGTGCGTCGAAGCAGTGTGATGAAGTTGTGTTAAAAAATCTGTGTCGGCAGAGAATGCCAAAGGAGTGTGGCTTGGTAATGACCTAAAAGAAAATGCGGTTCCAACAGTGCACGCAATGGAGAAAGAAAAGCTTATCAATCCCGATGAAGTGACGGAGTGCTAGCTAAAAGCCGGTCGTGTCCTTCGTAAAGATGGCTACCTCATCATAATGGTGAATATAAAAAATATTTACTTCCTACTTGTGTTTCAAACCTATTGTGGGCACACATTTTCCTCCAAAACCACATCTCCCCAGATACTTTGTTATACTAAAATTGTTTCAATATCGCCTTTTAATTAACGTTATTGGAATGTCTAAGAATAAATGGAATTTATTTGCAGTTCATATAGTCAGTTTTTTTTCAGTGTTTAGATGTATTCCAATCATTTTCCTTTTTTCAGCGTAATCCTAGGAGTACTTGCCAGGTAGGTTATGCGCGGCACAATCCCACCTTACGATCATATTTGGCCTTAGTATTCATCAAATTTTAATCATTTCAAAATATACTACTACAGTCTCCCCAAGAGATTATAAACTATCTCTCTTATGTGTATCTTAAATCATCTATTAGTTTGTTTTTCCATTTACAGAAGACACTGCTAAAATTCAATCAGTCCTTTAGCTATTCCGAAGTTGTCAAGTTTTGTTTCGTATAGTGCATTTAAATTTAGTCCCTTACCCAACGTCTGCAGTTCAGATCCGGAAAAGGGGTTATTGAATCATTGAAAGTGCAATAAGAAAGTTGGTATTCTCAACGTAGGTGACAAGAGAAAATTAATAATTAGGTTAGGGAAATACCCAACTTTTTTTCTGCGGTCTCGCAAAAATTACGCGAATGAAAAAGTAATGAAATTAATAAATTAAAAGTTTTAAAAAATAAATTTTACGGCGAAGTGTTGGCCGCTAGCTTTGCCAACATTTCGCAGTAATTCATACGGTAATACATACATATTTATTTCCACCAAGCCTTCTCATGTTCGGGAGATAACGTAATCTGCGATCTTTGCAAAAACACTTTTTCTTAGAAGAAATTACACAGGTCTGAGGAGAAAAAAAAATACAAGGGAACTGAAAGCTGAAATTAACATATTTTTTATGCTGATTTCAAAAATAATAATGAAAAATTTCTACCACGCCATGTTGAAAAATTCTATTTTATTTGGATTTTTATGAACATTTATCATAAAAAAATGTTTCGGGTTGAATTTTTTCTCTCCCTGCCTGATCATAGATTTATATTGTGCCATGGATTTATTTGTGCTTGACCGGCATTCTACAGTAGTGAAACTGAAACCTACAGAATAACCCTCTGCGACACCCACCCCCCAAATCGTGATCCCTCCCTCTTCGTCACAATTTTTACATGTCGTGTAAAACCTTATCTCAGATCTTTATTTTGGTTCACTGACCTCTTAGGAGTGTAGTCTTGTACAGTATCGTGCATTCTCTGTATCATGGCAAGTGGAAACTTCAACACATAAATAATTTTAGCAGTTGCATTTCTCTGTGATTTTCGTGAAGCATGGCTTTGAGTTCGAGACATTTTGAAAATTCGGCAGATGACTTTTGTTATATATGGACGAATATATTTTTATTAAAAATCCTATGAGGTGCATTACAGATTATGTAAGACAACTTTATATTGCGTATTTTGGCATGAAACTCGGAGACCAGGATAAATCGTATGCTCTTCATAAAGTTTATGTGCAGTGTCTCAAGGATCTAAGAAACTGGATGAAAGGAAAGAAACCTGCTTTACGCTTTGGAACAGCTATGACATCCAGGGAACCGAAAAACCACTATGATGATTGTTAGATTTGTTCCTGCCATGTTCGTGGGCATAACCGGAAAAATTGCAAGCTAATTTCCTATCCTGATAACATTCCATCGGCCATTCTCTCCTTCCTCATGGACCTAATGTGCCAGTGCCTTTGCCTTCGACTGAACATTCAATCCTTTCTTCAGAGTCTTCAGACTCCGAATACCCAGAATTTAATGGCTCTGATACAGAATACAAGCCCTGTGGAGGGGATTCACCTCAGCCCTTCTCAGGTTGAACTTAATGATCTCACTAGAGATCTGGGCCTTTCGAAAGAGGCAGGTGAACTGTTCGGCTCCAGATTAACAGAAAAAACTTATTGGCCAAAGGAACCTCATTTTATTGGTACAGGAATTGAAAAATGGAATTTTTCAAGTACTTTGAGGACGACAATCTGGTGTATTTTTCTGATGTTCCCGGATTGATGAGAAAATTTAATATCTTTAAAGATGAATGGAGGTGGTTTATAAATTCCCCGAAAAGGAGCCTTAAAACTGTCCTTCTTCATCACGGAAATCAGTATGCAATTATGGAAAGAGATGGGGGGTTTAAAATGGGAATGAGTATTAAATTTAGAATAAGTAAAGGAAAAAATCATATGTAGTTATAAATATGCGATTAACTACATCACAGTTCTCCCCAAAATAAAATACGCCGATCACGATTGGAGCATTTGCTGGAATTTGAAAGTCATCTCCATGCTACTTGCTCAACAAGTCGATTATACAAAGTACCCATGTTTTATTTTCGATTGAGACATCCGTGATAAGACTCAACAATGGGATAAAAAAAGTATGGTCAAAAAGACAAATTCTTGAAACAGGCATAAAAAACTTCAATTTCGCAGGCCTGTGTTATCTTGGCCATCCATCGATATGCATGCACTGCTCTGCAAGTGTAAATTTTGAAATATTGTATAGTATATCCACTCCAAACATTGTATATAGTTCAGCGAATTCCTTAAGTCATCTGCTAGTATTTGGTTGATATTTTTCTGAAATTACTAATACTCATTTTTAATTTTTCTCTCTTTGAAATTAAGTTTTACGTATTCTCTTCAAGTTTTGATAATAATACCATTGATATTTTCCTAAATTTTTCTCACGTCTTTAAACAGTTATACATAATCATTGCTTGCTACTTCAGATGGCTTACTTTCAACCTCAAAAAGGGTGCACGCATCACTTCAGAGGCCACTGTAAAATATGCCCATAGTGTTCCAAATAGCAATGTGTTGAAACAATCCCAAAAGCATATGCTTGAATTCTCCAAAAGAATTTTGTAATAAAAAATAATAATAAAAAGACTTTTTCACTGTCACCAAATGAAATTATAATTGCAATTATTTGTTCATTTGTATTTCCGAAATTTACTGGTAGCAATAGCTTACCGTAGCTCCTTAATCTTTTAGGATTTGAGGAATAACATTTGTAAGTGCTACTTCTGTTACATTCAATTTTTAGCACTCAGTGCATGTATGACCTATTAACATTACACTGTTCTGAGTTGTGCTCAAGTGATGCTAATAATGGATGAAAAAAGACCATCAGAAGAAAAATAAACCGAAAGGTTCAATTGCCAAAATTGCATAGTAGTTTTAGTTTTCACATTATCTTTCATTCTTTGTCTTTCTTTTGTATATACTGGGTGTCCCAAAAAGGTGATTAATTTTCTTTATCTATTACAGATAGTGGCCAATGTAAAAGGCAAAAATGTTAAAAATAAGGTCTGAAACAGGACACCGCTAAGAAAAAAAAATCCTGTCGGTAATTCTTAAAAAGTTACACTTTTTAAATTTGTTACCGGCCACGTACAAAAAAAATCCCAGTTAGTAAAATATGTCCCATACACTAATGATGATGAGGTGTAAACTTGAGAATTATATTTTGAAAAATGTCAGAGATATGAAGATTAAAAATATGCTGACTTAAACCAATTTCGAATGGCTCTCGAAGGGAAAAACAAAATCACGTCCGATGCTCACATTTCAGGGTTCCTACAGAAATTAAGAAAGAATTTTTTCCCACTCTAGCAAAACGTGTTTACATTAAATTCATGCATAACTCCCGATCATCTTTGTTGAAAGATATCTCTGTCACGTTTTATGATGAAAGGCTGAAATTATGTTCATTGCCTCATCAATATATATAGCGAGAGACTTAATTCATCCATTTTCATATTTCCAAAAGATAGGATAAAATGCTGAATGTTGCTCAACACCTAATTAACATATGCAACGCATTTTGCGACTAAGGACATGACAGCCCTCCCATTCTCTAAAGAACAACTTCAAAGCGAAAGTCACACAAATTTGCAAATGAGATTTTCACGTAATAAGAAACGAGTTTTAAATTGAAGTCTTTATAAACTAAATAAAATATTGACAATCTGCCTTTAAGAGACCCCAGTTCAATTGAATTATTCAATTATATATTCTCGCTTCAGAGGCCTTTAATATGTATTAGTGCAATGTGTTTTCATTAGGCTGTCTGAAATCTAATAATAGTTTTTGATCATAATTAAATCGATTAAATGAGCGTAACCAGTGTAAAAGGAAAATTTTATTAAATGAATTTAGTATTCTAACTTTGTTTCATTTATTAAAAAATATAATATATTTTCAAATGTTAAAATCTCATAAATATTAGAATTTTACATCTTACAATAACATGTGATCCATTGGCAATTGTGTTAAAGCATAAGTTTTCGTAAATTAGATAACTTGCAATTACTGTAAAAAGTGTTAAAATAATCTCTTGTCTAAATCTAAATATGCGTTTAAATTTTGCCTTATAGAATCTGAAATGCATTTATGTTAAAAAGATAAATAATTTAAAATTACCGAAAAAATAATTCTGAAACAATAAGATTCTTTTTTTTCTAAGGTCTCTAAGATTTTAAAAATTATTTTTTAACACACTTCTTTTTGAAAGAGTAACTCGCAGGTATTTTAGGAATTTAATTCCGGAATAAATGATGCAGATGGAGGCTGGTGTTTAAAGGTTAAAATGAATAAAACTTAGTAAAGTAACACACATAAATAAAAATAATTATGTTTGTCATGCTAATTCCAAATATTAACCAACAAGATCTCTTTGAAATTTTAATGACAAAACTGTGAAATAGAACAAAATGCGTCTGTATTTGAAACACTGTTTTGATGGCTTTGTGCATGAGCATGCCAGAAATATATGCAGGTGAAATTTTTAAAAATACTTAATAAAGAAACGAATTAAAAGACAATTGATTAACTAGAATTTCTGTGATACACATCGATCGAGACACTTTTATGTGTGCGTTTTTGTAATATATGTATAATATGCTCATTCACGAAGCCATCAAAACAATAATTCAAATACAGACACATTTTGTTCTGTTTCACAGTTTTGTCATTAAAATTTCAAAAAAGATCTTGGTTAATACTTTGGAATTTTGGAATCAGCATCAGAAACATAATTATTTTTATTTATGTGTGTTACTTTACTAAGTTTTATTCATTTTAACCTTTAAACACCAGCCTTCATCTGCATCATTTATTATATATATATATAAAGATATATTAAAAAAATATATAATGCAAAATTTAAATGCAACAGATATAATATATTTATCTTTGATCAGACTGATGTCTATTTCAAAAATTAAACATATTTCTACGTGCAATTAATTTAATGTTATTTTTATTGTTTTACTCTAAAAGAAATTTTGAATCGACAAATTTTCTGTTTTGTAAATGTTACGAAGCAGCTAATGAACGCATTAAATTTAAAATAATAATTCGATAAGTTTCACATCAAAATGCATTTGACAGTTTTTTTTTTGCTTTAAAATGCTTAAAAATTATCCTTTCTTTAAAGTTTAAATTGATGAAACCAACTAATGAATAAAAGCACCTTATAAAAGTTTATTTAATTAGATTAAAACAATCGGTAAAAATTAATTCATCTACCGATTGTTCAATGTAATTTAAGGTTTAAAAGAAAATTTTGTTTATGAGAGCAAATTTCAATTCTAATAAACAATAGAATTATTTTCTAATTCAAAAATGCATATTTTTGTTTTTTATTATGATTAACTATATATTTAATTCATTACATTTGTTTCTCTAAGAGCTTTAATAGTTATAATGTTTTTCAAGTAAAAAATTGCATATATATTGTATTTTCAGAAAACTACGGCATCAGGATTTCGCTATGGTATGTGTAATTGCTTTGGAACTCTTTATAAAGCTATATGCAAGAAATTATTATTATTTTGGCAATTAGTAATTTGCCGTACTTTGTAAAAAGTCTTTCCCGTTGTTATTTTAGGTACGTGTTTAGTACTTTATTAAGTAAATCATATACACCAAGAAAACCGATATTTACAAATTAACCAAAAAAGGAGTAGCACACCTGCCATGGAGTGATAAAAAAAGTACTAAATTTATTATGCGAATATTGGATTCAATTTAAAAATATAACACATATTTTAATTATTACAACATTGTGCTTAGGCAATTTATGTCTTATGTTAAGCTAGCACCTTCAGTTAAAAGTATTTTTTAATTTGTTACACATTTTTGCAAAGGGTAAGGCTATAAATTGTGACAAATTTCAAATTGTACTAAATAATAAATTATTTACTGCAATTGTAGTCAATTGAATACCTTTTTGGATAAAATTTAAAATTTTTCTACAGTAAGGTACCATTTTCATGATATTTCTTACATAGGATCCACATTTGCAGAATTCCGTACGAATGCATCTATTGGGAAATATACGTAACAGAGATATACCAGGTTTTATAGAACTAATTTGTGGGGTAAGAAATCTAGGGAAAGTGGAAGCTAATCCGTGTCCTTTCTTCTATGCATGAAATTAACGCATCATTTTCAAGTAACCGGCAGGGCCATTTGTTGTTAATTTTCGTAAATTTCGTTTCTTTTACGCTTTTTATCCAGTTCAGTCTCAACTTTTTCTGCTTTCATGAAATATAGTGTGCTTAAATAACATTAGCTTTCATTGTTTAAGTTATGATTTGCCCAGCTATTTTTGAGAGGCATATTTTAAGTACAAAATAAGACTGATATCGTAAGAGTGACTTTTAGTAAATAAAAAAATAAGTTCGATTATGCTCACAAAAATAAATTTATGGTAAATCTAATGTTATGAACATTGGTAATTCATGTAGTATTTAAAAATAATTTGAAAATTCATCATAAATATAGCCTTGTTCCGCACATGAGAATTCTTTGGTTTGCACATGATACAGAAAGATAGTTTTTTCCCGTATCCTAGTTCTAACAGCCTATTCTTACTAATTTTGGGTCGCAAAAGAGGAATATATAAATGAATTTTTTTTTATGTTTTTAAGATACACAAAAGCCCATTGGAGAAGGATACACAACACAGCAGCCTACCCATTGACTCAATGCTAAGTGGAAGAAAAAAATATGTTTAATAAATATAATGCAATAGATCATGCATCTTTAAAGATGCTCATTTATGAAAAGCACAGTTAATTTTAACTTATTTCTGTGAATATTTCCTTTATAGCTTCCTTGTACGTCAAAGACGGAGCATCTCTTGTAACGGTCCAGCTGTAGTCATCCGGTATTGACTTTATCCAATGACCCTGATATTTGCGAACCATTGCACAGATAACTTGATGATTCTGTCACCATGCTCATAGCTTAAAACTCCACAGTTTTAGGAAAAAAATAAAGATGGAAGTGGAGGAAAATAATGTGTCATAGGCATACTGAAAGCAAGATGACAGAGCTTTAGTAGGAGTTTTTTCACCAACTGTTGGTAGTCTTCGTCGTTTCTGTTGCCTAGAAATCGTCGTAACACACATTTAAGGGCTTCCCAGGGTGCTTTCCCTTTCCTCTCCAAAATTTAATAAAAATCAGGGTCCTTTATTATTGTGCGTATTTGAGGGCTCATGGACACTCCATGAGCCTTAAACTTTGCAGCCTCACCATGTGTTGACAGATATTGCCAACATAAAGAGGGCGACTGAAAAGAATTTCTTTCGAAGAAAAGATCGGGAATAAGTATTTACTTAAATTGAATAAAGAATTTCGAACGGTACTTACCCCAATCCAAGACGCTTCCAGACTGCAAAATTAAAACGAGAACTGGCCACAAAATGAAAACTAATAACTCCAGAATAATATTAGCACAGCATACATTTATTGGGAAATGAATAGATTTCGAATAAATTTAGTTTGCACAGCCGAATTGAATCACAAAATTATGCATTACATCAGCGAGATAATAATCAGTCCGATTTCCCTTGCGAATGCAAACCAGAACCCCAACCTCTCGAGAGGGATTCTGGGTGAAAAGCAGAGTTGCCACTTCTCTTCTCAGAAGTGGTGTACATTTAAAGTTGACGAAAAGCAGTCTCTAAATGAATCGGAATTTCTTTCCGAGCATTTTCCCGGGGGGGGGGCAAGTCGATTGCTGGCAGACGGGCAATCTGCTTAACAGAACGCTTGAAGACCCCTTTCGCCGTCTTCAGAGTAACGACTCGAACCACGTCGTCCGTGCCAGGGTGTGTAGCAGTGACTCTAGCTAGGTTCCAGACCCCAGGAAGGCTGGTGGAATCCTTTACTAAAACTAGGCCACCAGGCTGTGGTGATTGTTAAAGTTCGGATTTTGTTTGCTCGATGGAGGACAAACTGGTTGCCTTTAACTGGTGGATTTTTAATCCAGCTAAGCGTAATTGTAGAATCGGTCCACAAAAAACATTGATGGATCGTGAATGGTAGAGTATCTTTAACCACTTTGATTAATTCCGCCAAAAGAAGAGCGGAACATAATTCCAGCCGTGGCAATGTAACAGGCGCGAAGGGAGCAATTTTGGTTTTCGCAGCGACCAAAGTAACTTGTACTGGATTGCTTAACACTTTGAGAAATATTACGGCTGCCACGGCTTTAGTCGATGCATCACAAAAGCCATGGACTTCAATGCTTTCAGATTTAGAAACGTTTATAAACCGAGGAATGGACATACTTTTGAATGACTGCATTTCAGCGTAGAATTGATTCCAAGAGCTAAAGATGGTTGCCGGGAGAGGATCATCCCATTCTAAGTTAGCTTTCCAGACATCTTGCAATAAAATTTTTAAAATTACTGTCGAAGGTGAAAGTAAACCCAGTGGGTCGAAAATACGAGCAATGACCGAAAGGAGCTGTCTATTTGTATAAACAGTTCCATCCTCACACTCCTGAACACTCAATGTGTCAGCGTGCAACTTCCACTCAAGGCCTAGGATTCGCTGGGAAGCATCTGGGTTTAATGAATGTGAGGCTGTTTGCCCCTTTAATGAATCAGGTAAATGGGATATAGCGTCTGGGCAGTTCGAGACCCATTTTCTTAACTGAAAGCCTCCCGATTTAAATAAATTCAGAAGCTCTGAAACCAGAGCCTTTGCGGAATTCACCGAGGACAGACCCACAGAGGACCCACAGAGGAAGTCATCCACATACATGTTGTTTTCTGCAGCTTTAACTGCAGACGGAAAATTAGCTTTCTCATCTTCTAGTAACAGTTTAATGGTGCGGAGGGCCAGAAATGGTGCACAGGAAGTCCCGTACGTAACCGTATTTAATTGATAAACACAAAGAGTGTCCGAAGGATTGGCTCTCCAAAATATGCGCTGAAGCTATGCATCTTCATGTGTCACCAAGATCTGGCGATACATTTTTTCAATATCAGCTGAGAGTCCGATTGGATTGAATCAAAATTTGATAACATTAGAAAAAATACTGGTTTGGAGTTTAGGCCCCTTATGTAGCACTGAATTTAAAGACTGGCCGTTTGAAGACTTGGCCGATGCGTTGAAGACAACTCTTAATTTGGTTGTAGTGCTGTTCTCATTTACAACAGCATGATGGGGTAAAAAGTAGTTCGGAGTTCTATTAATATCGTCGAGCTTTACTAAACTCATATGATTTAATTTCGAATATTCGGCCATGAATAGTGCGTATGATTGTTTGAGTTCAGCATTGTAAGATAGTTTTTTCTCTAAATTTTTAAAGGCCTGACATGCTTGAGAAGCACTATCTCCTAATGAATAATTATCTTGGAGTGGAAATTTGACCACATATTGTCCTTCTTCGTTTCTCCTTGTGGTTTTCGCAAATAATGTCTCTGCAGGGTCAACGGGACTGGTAGACTCATAGGACGGAACCGACTCAGTTTCAAAGAACTCCTGTAACCCTAAATTATGGCAGCAGAATGATCTTTGTTCGTGGGCAGATGTTTCTTCCCAATGACTGTTGACTTTTCCAGTTAGTATATATCCTAAGCTTGTTGGAATGGCGTAAGGCTTGCCAGGCTTTCCTTTTATGGCTGGTCCATCAATTAAGGACCCAAAAATGTCCGCTCCTAAGAGCAGATCAATTTCGCACGTTGTCTGAAATTCTGGATCCGCTAACTGGAGATTAAAAGTATGAGGCCAATTCGTTTTGCAAAACTGGAAGTTAGGAAGTGGGGTAGTGACCCTATTAACCACAAGTGCCGTTAAGGGCTGAAAAAAGTTCGAAAAATGAGGTGAAAACTCCAATGTCGTAGAATATAAGCAAGTCTCTGCTAACTAGCCATTAATTCCTACTAACTGATGAGTAGGGCCTGATAATGGCAAATTTAGAGTTGTTGCGCATGTATTTGAAATTAACGAATTTTGAGAGGCATTATCGATTAATGCTTTGCATTGAATAATTTTACCAGCAGGCGATTTAACCTTAATGAGAGCTGTAGATAACAGAACATTAAAATTTCCAGTTACATTTAAGCTTTGAGCACTATTTGCAACTGATTCTTTCAGATTTTCGTTAACCTTATTTGCAGAATTCGGTTTAAAAACATGTAAAGAACTGTGGTGGGGTAAAGAGCATGCCTTACATTTAATGCTAATTCGGCAATTTCGAACTTCGTGATTATTTCTCAAGCAATTTTCACACAAGGATTTAGATTTAACTAACTTCCACCTATCCTGAACTTTCATATTATTAAATTTTGGACATTTCAATAATTGATGCACTTGTAAACAAGCAGCACATTTGTTATCATGAACTGTAGCAGAGTTGATAACACTTGATTTCTTTATCCCAATTACCTCCTGATTTTTCTTAAAAGTAATTTGTTTACCTTCCATCTTAGTCAAACTAAATGCCTCCTTCTCAATGAATGCCCTAAAGGAATCTAAATCTGGAATTATGTGATTTCCTTCTAGGCTTAATTCCTCTCTTTGCCTAACAGAATTATCCAGTTTCGTTAACATAAAATTAACAAAAATTAAATCACTTAGAGAATTGGATTCAAGTCCTAATGTTTTTAAATTTCTAGCACTTTCATTGACTGTGTCTATCAATTGTAACATCGATTTATTATCGTCAATTTTATTTAACTTAAGCATAAAAACTTTATTTAATTGGCTTATTGCCAGTTGACGTTTATTTTCGTAACGATTGCAAAGAATCTCCCAACAGTTTTTTAAATTTTCATCCTTTAATGGAAAGTCTCTTATGAGTTTAAAGGCATCTCCTTTTACACACGTTTGCAAATACTGAAGCTTTTCAATATCCGTAAGATTAGGATTATTAAAAATGGATGACTGAAATAACTCCTTGAATGATATCCACGAATCGAAATCACCATAGAAATTTGGTATCTCTAATTTCGGCAATTTCACAACCCTTTCCTTGTTATTTGCGACCTCACCATTTAAATTAGCTTCCGATTTATTTTTGACTTTATTGAATTCCGAATCAGTTGTGTTTTCTAAATCTACTCCTAAATCCAGAATTAAATCTTGGAAGTCTAACAAGGTTTGCATGAATTCTTCAGATTCATTCTGCGACAGTTCAGCAAACGCATTTTCTAGACCTTGTTCTAACGATTTTAATTTAGCCTTCAAAATTTTTACCCTATTCTGTTCTGCACTGTCGCAATTCTGAATAGATATTTTAAGCGATTCCAATTGTTTCCCTACCAGTTTAAAATGTACTAAGCTTTCCCCATTCTTTAAACCACAATAACAATACACAAAATAAATCGATTCTGCAAATCACAGTACACTTAAGTAAATAATAATGACATAAGAATGCAAACCGAAAGACTTGTTTGACTACGAATAAAAAATAAACATCGAAATTTCTCCCAAACACGGGCAAAACAACGCCTAAGCGCAACAAACGTGAAACGTAAAACTCTAAAGTGCATCAAACACGAAGCGAAACCCAATGAACTTTACATCTACAGGTCGCTCCCGGGTCGACGGACCAAATAATTATGTTGACAGATATTGCCAACATAAATAGGGCGACTGAAAAGAATTGCTTTCGAAGAAAAGATCGGGAATAAGTATTTACTTAAATTGAATAAAGAATTTCGAACGGTACTTATCCCAATCCAAGACGCTTCCAGACTGCAAAATTAAAACGAGAACTGGCCACAAAATGAAAACTAATAACTCCAGAATAATATTAGCACTGCATACATTTATTGGGAAATGAATAGATTTCGAATAAATTTAGTTTGCACAGCCGAATTGAATCACAAAATTATGCATTACATCAGCGAGATAATAATCAGTCCGATTTCCCTTGCGAATGCAAACCAGAACCCCAACCTCTCGAGATGGATTCTGGGTGAAAAGCAGAGTTGCCACTTCTCTTCTCAGAAGTGGTGTACATTTAAAGTTGACTAAAAGCAGTCTCTAAATGAATCGGAATTTCTTTCCGAACACCATGGCACAGTAGTTATGTCACTGAAAATGGTATACGGCCGAAGAATGAAGGTCCCGTGTTCGGGTCCCAATGCGCGGCTGCCAATCTAACGGTCTGGAGTTTTGGTAGGTTTTCTCCAGATATAACGTGAATACGCGTTAAAACCCATTAGAATGTCCTCCTACCAAGGCACTTCCTATCCTTGGCAGATCGCCCTAACGTAGCGTTGCCGTAATCACACAAAACATACCAAACCAACCTTAAACATTGCTGCACTCAACCTCGGCAATTTCGTTCTAAGGTATTCGAAAGCCTCTCCATCCTTGTTCATGAAGTCCACAAAGCTCTTCATTATTCCCTGTTTAATTTGCAAGAATAGAAGCAGAATCAGGATGTTATTTGGATTTCACTAGAAGCTCATTTTCAGCTTTCTTTCCCTGGAATTTAGATTTCTTGAAGGTCATTTATAGTTTATGTAGTGAGATTTTCTATCTTGAGATACGCAACGCTAAACATTTGATGACTTTAAAATAGCCCAAGTAAATACTCTATTATAGCTTGAAAGGAGTGATATTGTGTATTTCTTTTTCTGTGTTAAATGTAAAGCATGTGTAGATTTTGTACGTACAGTATAACACAAAAGTAAAGTTTTATTCATTCACTAAACGGCAAAGTTCATAATTTTTTTTCTATGTCCTATTCAGCGGTCACAAAAAAAGCCTCGATATAAAGGTACATTTCTGCAGTATTTTATTTTCTGATTTCTATGAAAGATATCAAATGACATAAAAGGAACAAACAAAACTCTACTGAATAGCAAAAACAAATATGACTGTACTTGTATATCAGTGTCTCGAGCAGAATGCCAGAGAAATGCATTCCCGGAGACTGGAATAGCTGCAGGGCATAACATAAAGAAGAAAAGTCTTCGCTTGTTGAAAGAGAAATTAATATTTTCTCATTTTTATCTTTAATTTCCGAATTCTTTCATCAACTGAATTCAATGAAATTCTTCTGTTTAACAGTTTGCCATTCTGTACAAATATTACTTGAATAAAGACCGACAGCTAAATTCTTATCTGTTATTACTAGAAGAATGATTTTAAATAAAAATACCGGTAGTAGCAAACTGTAAACTTAAATTACAAAGGGCTGCATTTTTTTCATGAAAATAAATTTATGGATAATGATAGCATAGAATGTAAAAATGAAAATCAAAATTTTGTTTACAGATTGTATACATGTTCTATATCTCTCCTATCGGCAACCTAGGTAATATCTAATCGGAAGTGCATTTCATGCCATACAATCTGAAGTATATCTGGAGTAACCAATGCAAGCGCATTAGATATGCAATTGTTGAGTTCTTGAACAATTTTAGGTAATGAAAGCTGATATACAAGACCTTGCACATCACCGCATGGATAGAAATCGCAGGGTATGATGTCGGGATACGAAAGTGGCGAAGATCATAATATACCGTTCGTGCCTCCAATTCGACCAATCTAGCATGGTGGAAGATGTTAGTTTAAAAATGTGCGGACTCTGCATATGACTGTGCAGACTTTGACATGTGCGGACTGTGCTTCCATACTCTGAATATGACTGTGCAATTTATGCTGTGACAGCTGCCAAAATAATGAACTCCTACCATCTGTGTAATTCTTATTGATAAATTATTTTCAATTAGTTATAGCTGTTTCTAACCACTATATTCATTTAGAATCTCCCGCTTTATAAAGTACGGTGCTAATTAACCTTGAATGCATTTTGATTCAATAAGTACATTTGAAAGAAATTTTAACTGTAAACCTTTATATTTCCCACACCCTTATTAGTTAAATTATGAAACATATTTTGGTACTCTAACATTAAAAACATGTACATATGAAATTCACTGTAAGAAATACTTGTAATTTTACCACACATATTGTTGTAAAATAATGCAGCACAATGTCTTGTAAATCCACTCAAAAATGACATAATGACATTTATAAGCCTATCACGAAGAACTTATGCCAATGTTTACATGGCGACTGGCACAGTCTACATCACAACGTGTTGGTTTTACGTTTACTCGCATGTTATGCTGTAAAATAATACAACACTATGTGTTGTAAATCCACACACAAAATGACGTAGTGACGTTTATAAGCCAATCAATAAGGACATCGTATGAACAAATTCACACACAATTTGGCAAAGACTACAGCACAATGTGTGGATAAACGTTACACCAACATCACAACGTGTTAGCGTTATGTTTACCCACACATTGTGCCGCAATCATTTTTTGTTTCAGTGTGTAATGAATCTTTTCATAATATATTAAATATTTTTAGAAACCAATTGTAATTCTATTTGTGTTTGATAAAATATTTCTATTTTTCATAAATAAAAAATATTCTATTTTAAAAAGAAAAAACTGTAAGAAATTGTAGCTGCTGAGTTTCTAGTAACCAGGTAGCGACGCACGACCCATATTGCTTTAGCAGCGTGAAACTTTTCACAATACATTAAATAATTTTAGAAACCAATTGTAAAGCTATTAGGTTTCGTTAAATATCTATTTATCTTAAATAAAATACATTCTATTTTAAAAAGAATAAATTCTGAGAAATTGCTGCTGGATTCCCAGAAGCCAGGTAACGACGCACGAACTTTCTGCCAGAACCCTTTTTTGATGACATAGATTCTGTTTAGTCGATGGACTGGCAAAGCTGTCAGTCAACGTTTAAGCCAATTAAAATTAATGTATCGCCCTTGGCCCTCTAGAAGTGAACTGCAAAAACAGAGGTATTTAATCCGGAACTTGGAGGAAACGGCGGATTTTTCAAAAACAAAACAACGATGCAATGTATAAAGCATTAAACCTTCTTCAAAATCTTTAGAAGCTAGTCCCAGAGTCTCAGATTCCTCCATGACTTTGCCCACCTGCATACGGAAAGGATAGAAAAGAGCTGTTGACGCTGTAACCGGCCTCACTGCTGTCTCCACTCTACACAACTCAGGCATTATTAGATATTGTTACAAAATTGCAATATTGTTTTTCCGCGCCAATGCATACAGCGGGAAAGTGTGTTCTACAGATGTCGTGGGAAGTGAAATTAGTGTATGCGATCATGGCGACCATTTTGGTGACTTGGCGACAAATTTGGCGACTTTGACAACAAAAAGAAAGTTCTCGAATTTGGTGGAATTTCGACTCCATCTGAATTAGGAGAGAAGTTTATGTGCTATTTGCGTGGTTCTGTTACAGTAACTATTTACAAGTTCTTAAATTCGAGCGCCGCCTATATTGAGACAATTAAAATAACGAGCTTTTACAATATAGTTGCTGAAAGTTATATGAGAGAACGGTAAAAGAGGTTTTTTTACCAACTTTTCTGTATTTTTAAGATGCTTATTGAGTGGCCGAACATGATCATAGTTGTTACATACTTTGTGTAGAAAGTGTTTTTTTTTTCTTTTTTTTTGTAATATATATTTATATACATTATAAAAATTCAGTCAATGACATTGGTAAACTATTTTTCAATGCTCAGAATAATCAAATTTAGATATTATGAACACTACTTCTAGGACTATAAATTTGTCTATTATTGATATACCTGTGTTGTAAAAAAAGTAAAGAAAACATTAACAAATTAAATGAAATCATAGTATTGAATTACAATATTACGACGGGCACAATGTCTATACGGCAAGCCATTAGAAAAAAATTCTGCACTTATTTTATTTTCTGAATAACAATATTTCATTTTTAAAAGGTACTTTATTTATAGCAGGCACTCTATGCGATCCTTGTAAATTTATGATAGCTAATCACTTGGACGTGTGCCCTGCACTAAGCGGTTTTAATTGCATTGGCGAAAAATACCGCAAGGCTCGTATACTTATTTCATAGGAGCTAATCTGTATGTGGTATTTGTTAAGTAAATAAAAATAATTTATAGCAGATATACTTTAAAAAAAACATTTAACTTCAGATTCATACATCATTTTTTTTATTTAGCACTGCAAAATTTTCCAATTCAAATAGTTTAGTAGATTTTAACAGACTTTTTTATGCTAAAGTAAAAGCAAAATCACTCAGCACTCATACAAAGTCTTATTTGAATCTAACACTTTATTAACCCCTCCACAGTAATTTATGTATTTGCTAAAAATAGCAAAAGAAACAGCAGGTCCTTGTTAAACTTTTACCAAACCATAAATAAAATTAAAAATACATTTTACTCTATAGAACTAATACTTTTTGTCTGCTTAAAGATTTTCTCTAAAGTAATTTCTTTCCAAGATAATATTCGAAAAACTAAGAGCTTTTATTGTATGATTGGCTTGAAAAGGAAATTTTGCCTTTATATTTTGTATTACTATTCATCATTGCTTTACGGTTTTCAATATCTTTCGTTTTTTAAAGAAAGTGACAGACAGGTAAAACTTTGGTTAGGAACCCATTAAGTTTCTTTTAAAAAATAAAAGTTTATATATTTTGGTTTATATATAGATTTAAGAATAGAACGGTACTTCATTAAGTTGGTACTTCAAGTACGTATTTTATATTCAAGCTCGTCATAGATAAAGATTATACTTAATTTATTTTGCAAAATATCACATTTCTAAATGTTTGCCTTTTTTACCCATTTGTATGTTAGTTATATCACTAATCACTTCATAGCTGACGTCAGAAAAAGCTCTTAAATTTAGTACCTGATTCTTATAATTAAATTTAGTATAGATTAATATATTGCTCTTGAAAACATTTTATTTTATTCTTTTGGGAAAATTATTTCTAATTTAATAAGCAGCGAGATGCAATAAATAAAGATCGCAAGTTTAAACGAAAAAAAATCTCTTAGGTTAGCCTCTTAAAAGTGAAATCAGTAATAGTTTTAGTGTGTACTTACTCTTTTGGAGCTCTTAAATTTTAAAAAAATTTAAAGCCTTAGAAGAAAATGAATTGCATTTCCCAGAAAAGCAACCGCCAATCGAGCAAGAAATTGCAGTTTTACAAAACTTAAGCATTAAAGTTTTATAAAACTCTTAGATTCTGTTATGCAATAGGTACACAGGCTTGATTTTATAGGGATAAAAGTTCAAAATATGTCCTAAGATTTTTCGAACATTAGAATATTGAAAATTGAGTATCGGGAAACAACTGCTGCAGCCTCATTTTTGGTGTTAGAAGTCTGGCATTGCTTACGTCTTTTGCCCTAGAGAATGTCAAACTGCCGAATTGTGTGAAATTAGTGTATCATCTTGTGCAAGGCAAATGGAGACATTGAAACGCTTTGTATTTTTCTCATGCGGCAGAACTCTATTGCAGTTGCAACCGAGTTCTTTGATTCTGGTAAAATAATTTACCGGTGGCGCCTTTCCTTGCATCATATGCAGCAGCCACATTTTCGGTGCTGGAAGTCCGAAATGGCTTACGTCCTTTGCCGAAGAGAATGCCAAGTTGCTGAGTTCTTTCAAATTTGTGTATCATCTTGTGCAAGGCAAATGGAGACATTGGAATGCTTAGTATATTTTTCATGCGGCGGAGTTCTTCTGGTTCTGATAGAATAATTTATCAGTAGTGCTTTTTCTTGTATCGTAGGTATAGTGCGAGAAGTAGTTAATGTTCGAGCAGAATCACTCTTATTTTTATTCATAGGTTAAAGCTAATCGGCATTCACAGTAACTCACATGCTGCTTAAGTTTTTAAATATATGCAAATCCTTTTGTGTTACTTCGCCATTTATTGGTGAATTTTGGTACTTTTTTATATCAAGCACATCATTTGATTTACCTGCAATTTTATCTTATTTCAAATGAACCAACTGAACTCATTCTAAAGCTCTTTGAAGGGGGAAACTTAGTATTTGCCAACCCTATAGTTTTAATTTCATCTGAAATACTCTACTTTCAGTCATATAGTCGGTCCATGCAAGCCCTTGTAAGACCCAAATTATTGACTGTTTTAACTATAAGGCAGTATTTAGCACCTATTAGGCAGCCAAAACTACCCCTATAAAGGGATAGACACACCCACCAAGCCTAAGCCTGGAACTGAACCCGGATCCAAGGCGTGGTAGAATGGTTCGTTTGCGACTACATCACCAGGTCAGTCTATCGAAAACGTTTAAAGCATATTATTACAATTCATGAATATAAAATAATTAAAAACGTTCTCAACCTTTTGTATTTAACGTAGAATTCAAGTAGCAGTTTTAAAATATTTTTTCGGTGGTGTTTCAAAAATAACTTGAAAGCATAATTAAACCTATTTCATGCATTTAATGAAATTATTCTTTTGATTCGTCAATATAAGTATATGCGCGTACAAACTGATTAGATACCATCCCAAGGGTATGAACTTTTTTTAACATGCCTGCGTCAATTAATTTAAAATTCTTTCGAAAAGTCGCAGATTGTATTTTCTAGAAAATGGTATGATTTGCACACGTTGATTTGTCACTATATCTGCGATGGTCTTTATGTGTTATAGTGGTTATAAAAAAATCATATCTGAACACCAGATGGCTGAAGGGTGCCGCTGTTAAATTATGCCCATTTTTAATGCACTTCATTTAAACTTATTTCTTTTGAAAGTGAGTTACTATATTTAAATAATATTAAGGTTTAATGATTTCCCTCCAAATATGGGAGATATCACGAAGCTTGCTTCAGTTTTCGTCAGTAAATTTATTCCAAAAAAAATGTTAAAGGTATACAAACTTGACAAAAATTGGTGATATTTTGGAAATGGATAAAACAATAGCTGTACACATGCCTTAATTTATTGTCCTTTTAAGTCCTTGTAAGAATTTAGCCGAATGCATGATAAAAGGGAGGTTCACGACTAAAGATTATGAAAGTCTTATATAATTTCAACATTCTAGAGCTAATTGTCTTTGACATGTGTGTGATATACACACACGTGCATACATCATATCAAATGTTTTAAAAATTGATTCAAGCTTGGTCAAGGTGTATCTCATATGCATACTTACTTACAGACGTTACGCGATAACTTTTCAAAGCAAGCTCAGTTATGATGAGAATTGATTATACTGTTAAAATGTGAATGCCAATATTTTTGAAGATTACAGTACTTTATTTCTTAAATAATACAAACAGACATTAGACAATTATTTTGATGTATACTTCTCACTCAGATATTTCCATAATATATGAGAAAAACAAATGGACCGAAAAATTCCTTGAAATATATTTTTAAAAATACAGATAAAGTGCAAAGTTATTGAATATGAAAATGTTAAAGAAAAGTGCAAGGCTCTGAAAACATTACTTATCAGTTTTTTTAAGTAATTATAAGGAAGACAGCTCATTTATGTAGAATTCATCATTCAATACGAAATATATTCTTCTAAATCCGTTAAATAATCAGTATTACATGTGAATTTACATGATTACATGTATGCTTGCCGATAATAACTTGTAATTATCGTTACGCATATGGTGTTTTACCAGGAATTGCAGACCGATCCCTCTGTTACATAACTGCTATTAACTATTACCCATATCCAATCACAGTGGTAAAATGTGCAATCATATCGAAATTGTTAAATCGAAATTTGCAAAGGAATTAACTATCGTTAATCAGTTAATGCCTCTAACAATACTTCATGTAAAATGTTTAGTAGCAGATTTCAGATGGATTAACTGCCAGTTCTAATTACAATTTAACAATGCCATTATCATTACATAATAGGTTACACATATGATATAGGAATATCCCAAAATTTCTAAAGCTACAACTACAAAGCTAAATATGTCAAAACCATTTTTTTGGAAAATAATATCAATTTTGTGATGAAGATCACATATTTAATATTCACAACCATTTGTTATCAGTTTATTAATTTAATCTACTTAAAATTAAGCAGTTTATCTTTTATTTTAGCTTTCATTTCTCCCCACTTCGGCTTTTACAAATTGTACTTCTCTTTTTCCAGCATGAAATACCCTTTAAATTGATCATCCTTCAGTTTTTTCCATCCACCTGATGCCTCCTAAGCTAAAAATAGTCTGTATTACGTCAGTTTATAACACAGATCTCTCATTCACCTCTGTTGGCGCTTATTTTGGTATGTTTTATTTTGATGCCATGCACCAACTTTCAAAAATACCGAATCGCCATTCTTGATTAATTTAATTGGTTTAATTTTATGTTAACTGTGTATTAGCGATGGTTATATCGGCCAAGTTAATGTTCTTGCCGAGATCAAGTTCTGTGTTGGCATCCTTTTTTTTTTACTCACTTCACCCCTTTTCGTTTTTATTGTGAAGAAGTAATTCTTATTAGGCTGACCGACGACCAGACCGCGATATTTAATTGTTCATTGTAAACTGTTTCTTCGATAAATAGAATTTGAAAGCACCGAGTGTCTAAGTGATTTTATGTTCAGCAACTAAGTATTTCGAACCTGAGTACTGCAATAAAAATTCTCTATTTCAATTTACGAATTTAAAATAGTTTAGTTAAAGTAAATTCTACATTACATATGCTGAGAAAATGAAAGCAGAAATAAATATTGATATGCTTGATTTTAAATAGATGAAACAAGGCACTGAGAACAAATGATGGTGATTATTAAATACGTAAAGTGGGACTCTTATTAAAAAATAAGGCCTAGAAAGTAGAGGGCTCCTACAATGCGAAACTTTCAAAGGCGTGTATTTAAAAGTATATTTCTAATTTGGCGTACTCTTTTAACATATGCTTTAAAATAGTTAGAGGGAAATATCATTGAGTCGATAATATTCTTTTTCCTGGAGAGTACTTATCAAAAATACGTACAATTTTTTAAACTTCATTTTTATTGAAAAGTAATTTTTATTTTAATTTGATCAAAATAGAGTAACTTCTTTACTTTTGTAATTGTAGTTCTTAAAAATGGATGATTTTTATTTATTTACTTATTTTTGTTCCACTACAGCTGGATTTCTTCTTTTAATGCATCAAAGTTTTCGAAAAAAGTAATATTATAGTCCATAAGAGCTTTTAAATAGCTTTTTAGCTGCTAAAAATTCTTTTTATAACGTCTATCATTCTATTATGTTAAGACGTTTTGTAAATTATCCTTAATTAATATTTTATCTGTAGAAGTACTGGACAGTATTTTTGGCAGATTGCTATCTGTATTAATGAGAACATTAATGGTTTCAAACATTGCATTCGTAAATTGATATAATTATCTATAGATGAAAATATTATAGAATGTTATAAGCCTAACTTATCGCAGTTCTATATCGCTTACGAACTATAACGTGTTCTTCATTAGTATATAGGAAACAGGCATTTTCAGAGTTATTGTAATCAAGAAAATTTTCTTTCTAATAATGAACACATAATAGTTAGTAAACGATAAATAACTACGAGAAGTTAGGCTTATAACATTCTACAATATTTTCACCGATAGATTTTTTATCAATTTATGAATGCAATATTTGAATTTGAAATATTACGTATGCAATATTCATCCGTCCCCTCTTCTCCCCCCAAAATTAGAATTTTTGTATATTACTCCAGAAACAAATTTCACTTTATATTAAGAAGAATCTATATTTTCTTCCGAGGAAGTCTTTTGGCTGCATGTAACTTATTTTGGGTAATTTTTTTAAGTTGCAATCCCCACCCCAAAAATGTTCCTTTTCATGAGAAGAACTAACACGTCATGTTTTAGTACATTAAGAGGAAATCAATCTGTGCGACCTGAGCTCGAATTTCCAATGTCAAAATGTATGATGTAATTGTAGTTAGAACAAATAAACTCGAACGCGAAAGGGTTAAAATGAAGTGACGTTGTTGGAGATTATAAAATTAAATTTATCCTCTGTTTTCCCAATATCTGTATTTTATTTTAATTGTAATATGACCGTTTATTATTATATTACATTATTATTTTTATGTGTGGAAAAATATTTTTTCATTAAAATGAATATATTTTCATTAATATGAATTCCGTGAAATATATTTTCATTAAAAGAAAAAATTATTCACATTTGCACTTTACTCGTAATTTGAAGCGGTATGCCTCACTAAGAATGCACGAAGCCTAGTAAGTTATGAATATCTAAGTTAAAAGGAATATTTCTTTAATAAATTTCAAATCCGAACGAATATATGAAAATTGCATCAAATAATAATTTGAATTCATAACAGTTAAATCGAGATTTTCAATTATAAATGTTTTCTGTGCTTCATTTGAATTTAAATTTAATATTTATTCACAGTTTTTATATGAACATTCTATTTATCCCTCTACAATTATTCAAATGACTTACAGTATTGCAGTTATTTTTTAAATTTCTTTAACATATGCCTAGGAAAATATTTCGTAATAATAACCCAAGCGGCTTAGGACTTTTCAAAATCATGACAGCACTTCCATTCCCAAATGAACAATTCAAAGCAAAAGTAACACAAATTTGTAAATGAGACTTCCAATTAATAAACATTCCGTATTAAATTTATGTCTTTCTAAACTAAGCAAAATATTGACAATCTGTCCTTAAGATACTCCCAGTTCAATTGAATTATTCAATTATATGCTCCCACTTTAGAAGTCTTAGTATGCCTAAGAGCTACGCATTTTCATTTTGCTGTCTGAAATCTTATATTATCTGTCGTTCATAATTAAATGAATGTAACCGGTGTAAAAGGGAATTATTATCAGAAGACTTTAGTATTATGACTTCGTTTTGTTTATTAGAAAATAAAATATTTTATCAAATGCTAAAGTCTGATAAATATTATAATTTTGCTACTTAACTATAGCTTTTAAACTTAACTATAGCTTGTGATCTATTAAAAATAGCGTTAAAACATAAATTTTCGTAAATAATATAATCCTTTATAGCTGTATAAAATTTTCGATTAAGTTCTGTACTAAATCTGTCACATTGCTTTAAACTTTTGCTTTAACTTGAAAACTAAAATCTTTTGATGTTAAAAATGCGAGACATATTCGGAAAATAATAACCGTTTTGAAAACAAAAAAATTTTTCAAGCCAATTTTATTTCTACATAAAAGAGCATACCTTAAACTATTTTTCTACATAATTTCTAATGTTCAAACAATTGTCGTTGCGAGTTAACATCTTTTCCCTATCTTCTTCATAGAAACTTCCTGTTAATGACGATAACCATTGCGTGCAATTTCAAACAAACGTAGAGGAATGCTCCATGATAATGCTCGGACTCATACTGCTGTTGACACTCAACGGAAGACTCGACGATTTCGTTGGGAACAGTTTATTCACCCGCCGCACAGCCTAGACTTGATGCTGTCCGACTACCAGTAGCCCCTGCACACGAGCACGACATGGGCATGAAGCACGAGCCTCTGGACATGAAGCACGAGCTAGACGGCAAACTCCTTGAATCTGACGATGAAATGCAAAAAATTCTGTGCAGTCGTGGTTATTGTCACTAGCGGGACGTTTCTATAAAGAAGGTATAGAAAAGTTGATAACCCACTACGACAAAAGTTTTAACATTGGCGGAAACTATGTAGAAAAATAGTTTGAGGTATGCTCTTTCATGTAAAAATAAAAATGGCTTGAAAAAGATATTTTAATTTTTTTTTTTTTTTAACGGAACTTAATTTCCTAATACGCCTCGTACATATAACACGTGAGAACCAGATCTTAAGAAGTGGAATAGACAAAAAAAGAATGCATATCTAGTCCCGAAGAATGTAAATATATATATATATATATATATATATTTAACGAATTTCATTTTGAAAGAGTAATTCGCAGATCTTTTAATAATTCCATGAAAGACTAAATAGTGTAGATGAAGCCTGGTGTTTAAAAGCTGAAATTAATAAATCTCTGTCCGAAAAATAATACACATAACTATAAAGTAGGCCCCAGAACAATCATTTCGGGTAATACGAAAGGTCTACAGCTTCAAGAACCTTCGCAACGCACACACGAAAGAAGGTTAGAATTTGAAACCAGCAGTTTAAACTAACTGTCTTTGAAGATGGGGAGAAATTCTCCGCACTACCCAAAATGATTGTCTTGTGGTGTACTTTTTCACTTATGTGTACAATATTACAAAGCTTATTAACTTAACAGTTGCTACACACTCCATTTGCTTTGTTAAGCTCAACAGAAAATATTCAGAATATCCATACTCCTTTTGCAAAAGTCATCTAATCAATGTTTTAAGTGTTAAAAATTCTTCAGAACTATATGGTACTCTCTTTTATTAAAATCTCTGTTTCTGAAATTTTACTTTACTTGAAAATTTCAAAACATCGACAAGTATTTTTGTAAAGATTGAATGACAGAACTGTCGAATAGATCAATATGTGAGGATTTAAATTACAGCCTTGATGGCTTGAATCAATGGTGAGAATAAGCATGTGAATGAGCATGCTCGATGCATATGAAGCATGTATTTTCAGTAGCGAACAAATTTATTTAATAACCAAACTAATTAAGAAAAAGTTCTGGTAGTCTCTTTTGTTGAAACTACCGCAGGCTATATGACGTTGACTCACTTCTTGTTTGATTAGTTATAAGGCGACCATTTAGAAAAGATGAATGTAACAAAAACTTTTTGTTCACAAATTTTTTTTGTCAACATTGTATTGCGCTTTAATCCATATTATCCTGACAAATGTACTAATAATACGTATTACTTATCTATCTTCGTTGTTCAACCTTATATGATTAGTTTTAATAGTCAAATCCTCCATGGGGCAATGTTGGGGAAAATATAAAACTGTGGCATCTCGAGCAGCTATTTAGAATTTGCAGCAATTACGAATAAGAAGTTAAGTTTATGGCAGAATTTAAGAATTTCAGACGTGTTTTAATTTATGACATCAATTTCATGACTGCTGTGAAAGAAACCCGGGTAATTGAGTAAGTTCATCTCGTTAATGCCCACAATTATTTAAAAAGACAATAATTAAAAAAAAAATGAGTTGTTATACGGAAAATGAGTGAAAATTCAAAATATAATTTATTTTCTTTTGCTTACTACATTGTGCTTAGGTCACTTATATACCATGTTACGCGTGAAGGGTTTTCTTTAATTTGCTAGAGGTTGTTTTGGCAAGAGGTAAAGACTAAAACTGAAAAATTCTCGCGCACAGCCAGCTGCGTCAAAAAAGGGTCTCTAGATCTGTGGCACGCAATGAAAGTTTCGATCGTCCGCCATCTTGCTGGTAGTTAAGTCGAGCGATGGAAACGGATGCTTTTTTCAGCATTGGGATATCTATCCAGCTGTTCTCGCATTCTTCCATTTTTCAGAAGATGTCAGTGCTGTTAAAAATAATCGTGACAATTTTTTTACGGGAAATGACGTGCTAAAAAGTAAATGATTCTCGTGGAGCTATGTCACCCGCAACTATTTTTATAGAAATAAAATCAATTCTTCGTGACTGGCAACAGTCAAAACGTCAGAGTTTGGTGTTCCCAGAGCGGGAACACTGCGCGTTAAAGGGTTAATTCATTTCAGTCTTACAAGGGGAGTGCGAGACTTCGAAAATTCATTTCGGGACGAAACTCCGTATACACATTGCTTAGGATGTTCACCCCTTAAAATTATCGCGTACAATAGAGAGTCAATTCGCCAAAAAAAGCCTTTGAAAATCCATTCTTAACTTATATACTAATAACACAATAGCTTGTGTTAAAGTACCACATCAGGTACAACGCTCTTCTTCTACCTGAACGTCTTAGGTTCGACACGCTAGCTCGGCTTCTTTTTCTCAATTAGTGCAATTAATTATTTTTACAATTATATAAATTTTTATTCATAATCATGAATTATTTTATTTTATATTTTATTACATATTTTTGATTTTATAAAAAAGCTTAATAAATATTAAATGATACTTTAATTATAGTAAATATTTTAATTTTTAAAATAAAAAATAAGTAATAATTATGATAAAAATACACAGTTATTTAATAATTAAAGTTTAAATTGTGTTGTTATTTTTATTTATATCCATTTCTGATTAAAAAGAAGAACTTGGATGACAATTATCATAAGAACATTTAAAACATTTTTTTTTTTTTATCTGGCGCAAAGAAGGATTATTACAAAAACACTATGTTCTTTAAGAAGTTCAGTGGGAAAAAAATATCATTCGCATTCAAGAAGGTTTTTCTTCAGAAACTTCAGCAGCATATCAAATATATTTTATTTTTCCGTCTATAATTAATGATGACAATTGAAGATGAAAAAATGATTTAATTTTAAATTCTTTGCGAGCATTCTTTGTTTTCAATAGAAAAATAACCGCTCTCTAACAATAACATGAATAATGGGTAGTCAAATTTGTGTGGTAGAACCCGAAAGACAGCGTTACGACTATTTTAAACTGAAATTAGATTTTATTATATAAGTATTTTTATCAGAATCATTAGTTATTATATATTTAAAAAAAGTAAAACAGTTACTATTATTAAAATATCACCAAATATTTAATAAGCTTTAAAATAATAAAATAAAATAATAAGATAAAATAATTGATAATTGTAAAAAATAGATTTATTTAATTGCAAAAAAATTCATGGTCTGTAATTGAATTGAGAATTAAAAAAAAAAAAATCCGAGCTTACGTCTCGAACCCTAGACTCGCAAGTGGAAGGTCGGTTCTCTACAAATTCGACTACTTTAGCTCAAGCAGCTACCCACCTTATTAGTATATAAGTATGACATTTCAAAGCCTTTTTTTCCGCTCGAATCGATCCCCATTGAAAGGTATTATTTTAAGGGGCGAACACCATAACGGAGTACTTTTTATTATACGGGGTTTCATCCCGAAATGATTTTTAGTGGTCTCGCACTCCCCTTGTGAGTGAAATTCCCTGTTTTCATGAAGAAGTGTATTTAAATAATTTTCTGTTTAACTTTATTCATTTTGTAATATGGTCATTTTTGAGAGACTCATTGTATGAACATATAATTTAAGACTAATATACGAAAAGGACATTTTAATAAGTATATAAGCGTAAGTTCGACTATATTCGCAAACAAACAAACAAAAAAAAAATACATTTACAGTAAAGCTATGGATAAGTACAAAGTAAATTCATGCAGCATTGACATAATTAAAAGTAATATCAAAATGAGTTTTGAATGAGCCTTGATTTTAATATTATTGTCAGATTTTCTACTTAGCTGGTGATTTTCTGTGGAAAAAGGAAAAATGTTTTAAGAAGTTTCGTATAATCCTTTAAACGAATAATCCATAATCTTTTTCACTTACATATTTATTTATTTTTTACATTTTGGCACGCTTATCTAGTATTGAATATTTCTATAATAATTAATTAATCTATTAATTAATCAATAATTTCTATTTCCCTTCAATAATTCTCCTGGATCACCATAATTAACTAGAACTAAACAATACTGCAAAAATAGATGCACTTTCGTGACCGCATGTTGTTTCAATTCAGAATCATAAATAGTCAGATGTCTGTTTCAAAAACTGCGGGACTTCATTTGTAAATTTTCTGCAAACCATTTTACAAATGAAATTCCCAAACTGAAAACACCGTCTTTACAAAATTCAATCCTCTTCAAGGACGTGAAGTGGGTAAGAGCAGAGATTCCTTACTCCAGGTGATAAGAATTTGATTCCATTTATTAAAAATAATTTTTTAAATTAACATTTCAGAGAAACGTAATTTTATAATCTAGAGTCTGAAAGCTGGCAAACAGAAAAAATTTTTACAGGCTACTTTGCTCAGAGTCATTTTCCCGTTCAATAAATATAAATTTGTTCTTTTATATTTGCTGTATACTTTGTTGTGAGTGTTTATATAAATAGATAAATCGAAATATTTTTTCGCCTTCTCATGTAAAGTAATAAAAAGTGATATTTTAAATTCTGCAAATAAAATCATTTTAATAAAGTTATCAATATCAGTGTGTTTATCATTAAAATGTATGGTCTTAAGTAATGCCAAAGAAGAACTTTAGTTTTTTGAAGCAAAGTATAATAAGACTGAAAGGAATTTTATGTGATAATCTATGAAAAAGAAAACCCAGAATATATGGAACGCATAGATACGATATACCAAAAGTAAATATATAATACGAAATCACAGCTTAATAAGCTAAACCTAAAATGCTCTTCTTTTCTTGAAATAGATAACTATTCATAAAGTAACTGAAATATAGTTCTAATTCAAAAATATTTCAGAAAATTCTGCATATTGAACTCAATAAAATACTTATAAGTAAACTATATTTTTAAGTTGAAAAAAGAGTGTTCTTGAATAAATTTGCTTAAAACGTAACGTGGAAATTAAAAATCTGAATATTTTAAATCTATCTTCAAAAACTCATAATGAATTTTCAAAAATGCAGTCAATCAGAAGTTAAAGAGTGCATTTAAAAATATGAAAGAGTGGATGTATTTTTTCCTTGAATTCTGTCAATGTCTTACATAAATGTTTTGCAGAACATTTTTTTTCCTAAAAATGGTAATTACATTAATGCCAAGAAGAACAACATAAACTTTTCTTTCCTTCTATTCGTTTTTTCTTCCTCTTTATTGTTTCCATTTTCTTTGAAACCTGTCACTTCATAAATACAAGTTCCATGTTAATAAAAGCCAAAGAGTTAAAACTAATAAGGCTTCATTTTTGTATCTATACCGTGACAAGAATGGCAGTATATCTGACTTTTGTCAGAAATGAATAGCATTGAATTTGTTCGAATTGCTTCGGTAAAGAAAAATTAATGCTTTGACGACTTGAATATCTTCTTTAGAAGTGGAAATCTTGAAACCTTTTGTACGTGATATTTTTATATACAAGCTGTGCAGAAATTTTCCCTAGTACCAACATTTAACGTGCAATTGTTATTTGATTTAAATACGCTACTGTGGAACGATTGTACGCATTGTGAGCGTTGTTGAAAGGATTTTTGTAAGACCTTGAACTTCAACTTATGTTCCACCTTATTCTCTGGAAGAAGTGGAGTTCTAATTCTCGCCCAATATTCTTTACCATATCGTCAGTAATGGAATAAATAACATCCTTTCTAGTGTTTATCTAAATTTAATGGCAGAAACTATCTGCCCTATATTGTGTCCTTGAAGACCCCTTAGATAATTTGCCCCAATGGTTTACCTCCATGTTCCAACAAGTGGTATAGCAGCCTTACGTGAAAAAATCATATATTAAGAAAATAATAATAAAGAAGAAACATAAACATTATAAATAAAAACATTAACAAACCAAATAGTTTGGATTGTCAGTAGCATGCACTCATTTTCTTAGCGTCGTGGAAATGGAAAAAAAAATTAATGTAAAGTTATTTTCACGGTACAATTTTTATGCAGCTTTAAAATTATAATGAAAAAAATACATTTTAATATCAAGACGTAATTATTTAACAATAAGATCCTAAATTATTTACAAACTTTAACATCAACACATATTTTATAATACGTGGATATTATAAATAATTTAATTTATGGTTGCAGTGAAGCGAAAACTGTAATGAAGTGGAAGGATTTTACGTCACAGCCTCTTGGAGGGATGAAATCTAAGTTTTCACAAAAAGGCGATATTTAAGTACTTAAGCAAAACCACACTTTATTAACTCTATTTTACATTGAATTGTTGGTTAGCAATTTATGTATTCACAAAAAAATGCTAGAAGAAACAGACACTTCTATTCAAACCATTATCAACATATATAAATCTAAAAAAAAAATGCATTTTATAATGCATTACTAATATTTTTGTGAGCTTAAACATTTTATGCGAAGTAATGTCTTTTCAAGATAATGTTCCAAAAACTAAGGGCTTTTATTCAATGATTGGCATGAAAGAGAACTTTCGCCCTTATATTTTTTTATTAATATTCATCATTGCTTTATAGTTTTCAATATCTTTCGTCTTTGAAAGAAAGTGACTGACAGGTAAAACTTTGGAAAAGAGCCCATTAAGTTTTTTTTCGAAAATAAAAGTTTATAAAGAGTAGAAGGGTACTTTATTTAGTACTTTTATTAAAAGTATATGCACTTTTTTTAACGTTAGACTTTGTAATGGTGGAAGCGCAGTTATTACGCATTGAGTTTAGAAATAAAGTGTTTACTTAATCGACTACATACAAAAATCTTTTTTTTTAATTTTATGCCAGTATACAAGCATTTCCTTTGCAATGTGTTTGCATGTTTTATAGACAAAGTAAAATGTGTATGTTAAACCAAAAACAATTTTAAGATAATTAATAATGATTAACAAATTAGATGGATAATTTCTTTATAGATAATGTATAAGAAAGCTTAAAAATATATTTTAGTACCTGATTCGTTTTTAGTAAAATGCTCTTAAAAATATGTCTATATACAGGGTGGTTTAAAAAACCCGTTTATGAAAACCTAGCAACCTATCCATTCAACCTACCGAAAAAAAACCAGACATGGGGCTCTATTCTGCCACGTACGTTAAAGCGAACGTTCGTATTTGTGACGTCATCCAAAACTTATCCGTGCCGCATCCTAGTTAACGAACGTTCGAAAAATTGGTATTCTGGAAGCCCTCCAAACGAACGTTCGAAACAGACCACAGCGTGCGGAAGGCGGAGCAAATTCCAAACAGTTCGTCCCAAAACGTCGATGTCACACAAACAAGTGTCATGATTTTTACGTCACTTCCTATTGATTATAGCCAATGAAAATTCGGCAGACGATTTTCGGAAAGCAGTGAAAACTTGTAAACTGTCGAAGTGATAAGTTACAGCCGGGTTCTGCGTACTCCAAGCAAACTTATTTCCCTGTTGATTTTCCAAAAGGTTTTTTAATTGTTTGATAACTTTAATATTCGACAAAAATAAGGCATTTCACCTCATTTTCAACTACAGTGCAGTAAGTTTTAACTCTTGTATAAATTTAAAGTAAATTGAATGACTATAACTATAATTAATTCTTTGATAATAGTTGAAATCGTCTAAGCCTAACAATCTGAGAACGTAAATAAACATTATGTACCCGTAATGCAGGCATTTATTAGTTCTATACTAGTGTTGTATTGTATTTTTGTGTTTTTAACTTGATAATGAATATAGTTGAACACAAATAACAACAAAATGTGTATTACTTTTGTTTCATAAATTATTTATGAATTTATTGTGTATTTTGGAATGTTTTATATATCATTTTACATGATTACTTGTTATATAATGGATTAATCATGTTTTATAAATAGCGATCTGATCAGCGAAAACAATATTTATACATTGAAGCGATTTTTTTCAACAATAAAAACTTTATTTAATGTATTTTCTTTATAATAATGGTATTTAATTTTGTAATGGGTGTTAGATTATTTAAATGCATAGTTACTGTTAAACTCTGTGTCAAGGTGTTCTTTTTCATAGAATGGACCTCATTTGAGAATTCTAAATATGTAATTTGTATTGAATATAACTATAGATTGCTTATTATCATTGCAAGTTTGCCTGTAGTTTGATTATTTTTTGTGAACTTCAAAAGATTAAAATTGTTTATTCACCTTATGTTTTTTAAATATACAGTATATCACTCGTACGTACATATACATATCTATTTCTTAAAACTGCTCAAGTACCATGGTATGTATGTTTCTCATCTCTTCATTATTTGTAAGATAAGCTATATAGTAGAATTCTTAAATTTTATTTTCTCAACATATTTTTAAAGGACTAAAACATAAGTGTCATGTAGCATGTTGTGTTTCAGTATTATATAATGTGTGCTTAGTTAAGCTAGATAATCTTTTTTTATTAAAATTCTTTCATAGGTAGGAACATACGGTGTCAGAGACGAATTCATAAATTTGCTGCTTGAACAAAAGGGCTACCTATAGGCAGAACCAAAGCATCGTCTACTTTACTGTCTTTGTAGGTTATAGCCTTGTTAGCCTACTTAGAAATTCGCAACTGCATGTGTATGGTGTAGTATTTACTAGCTGGATTCTGATCGTTGGAGCAGATATTAATTTAATTCTGCTCCATGTTTGGAATCCTGCTGGTGTGTGGCTACTTAGTTATATATATTATAGATTAAAGAACCTTGCAGTTAAAAGTAAACTCTAGGTAAGTGATTTCATTACTGTCAATTAATAATTAAATTGATTAAAATGCAAAGAGGAAATAAGTCTCGTTTAAGGAAAAAATTCATCTCTTTCATTTATAAAAAGTTACACTTTTGTAAATACCAACTTATGTCATATTTTCCCCCCAAGGCAAATCAATATATTTTTAATTTAAGGATAAAAGTTTAGTTTAATAGTTAATCGTGAAATTCGTCTGTCATTTTATGAAAGATATTTTCTGTTGTCGTTGAGGCTGTTGTCTTAGTTTTTCTGATTGCTTAAAATCTTTTGAACTTTTAATTTTCTCTTAATGTAAATGTAGATCATTAGCATTATTCTTGAGTGAAAATGTATTTGGATAACACTGAAGTTCGAACTTTAGTTACCTGCTTTGAAAACTGTTAAAACTTCCTTTAGAAACGAATTTTCAGTTAGCGAAGTTTGATGAATGTGAGATTAACAACAAGAACAAAAGAAAAAAAAAAGAAAAGAAAAAAAATCTATAAACGGTTTATTTATGTTATAAATATAGAATATTTTTGAAGGTGATAATAACGTTCTGTTAAACTGCATGATACAAATAAGTAATTTTAAATAACATAAAATACACCTATTGTACAGCTCAGCTCCGGAAAAAAAGGCACTTGCATTTTCGAAGAGGAAAGTTATATATACCAATCGTTTACGAATGACAGGCCCGCAGCCAGGCGATTCGACTAGATGGAGGAAGTATCCCAGGATGGCTATGTATTTTCAATTGTTTTTTTCTCCTCCCTTCCCGCCTCGGAGATTCTTAAAGTGTTACGAAAGCACATCTCTGGCTATTTCATTTACTTTATTGTTTTTACTAATTTAATTGCGTATGTTAATAAAATTACAATGCAGGCAAAAAGTCCTGAACACGCGCAAGTTTTTGTGGTTGACTTAATTTTCATTATAAAATTTCCGTAATATCATAACTATTGTTAGTGATTCTAATATGTTTTAACGCTTTCCAACAAAACTGAAAAGTGATTATAATTTCAGTTCTGTCAATCTGTTCTATCCGCCTGTCCGTGTGCTAACAGCCGTAAATATTCATCGACCACTACGAAGTTCTATATGTTATCCCTATGCACTGCGCCATGTACGGTATTGAAACTCTTGTATGTAGAATTCATAGAGCTTTTACAGGAGCACTCAAAATAAATGAATACATTTTGCTCTATGGGCAGTCATTCTTTAAAGATTTTTGAAGGTGATAATAACGTTCTGTTAAACTGCATTACACAAATAAGTAATTTTAAATAACATGAAATACACCTATTGTACAACTCCGGAAAAAAAGGCACTTGCAATTTCGAAGAGGAATGTTGTATATACCAATCGCTTACGAATGACAGGCCCGTAGCCAGGCGATTCGACTAGATGGAGGCAGTATCCCAGGATGGCTATGTATTTTCAATTGTTTTTTTCTCCTCCCTTCCCGCCTCGGAGATCCTTAAAGTGTTACGAAAGCACATCTCTGGCTATTTCATTTACTTTATTGTTTTTACTAATTTAATCGCGTATGTTAATAAAATTACAATGCAGGCAAAAAGTCCTGAACACGTGCAAGTTTTTGTGGTTGACTTAATTTTCATTATAAAATTTCCGTATTATCTTAACTATTGTTAGTGATTCTAAAATGTTTTAACGCTTTCCAACAAAGCTGAGAAGTGATTATAATTTCAGTTCTGTCAATCTGTTCTATCCGTCTGTCCGTGTGCTAACAGCCGTAAATATTCATCGACCACTACGAAGTTCTATATGTTATCCCTATGCACTGCGCCATGTACGGTATTGAAAATCGTGTATGTAGAATTCATAGAGCACTCAAAATAAATGAATACATTTTGCTCTATGGGCAGTCATTCTTTAAAGCTTATTTTAGGGACATTTCGGCTATTTCAAACAAAAGAAAAGCCGACTATGGCCAAATGGATAAGACACTAAACATAGTAGATGGCTGAAGTGTATAAGTCCAGGGTTCTGGCCTACCGCGTGGCTGTCGAACTAACTGTCTTGAGTCTTGGGCGGTTTCTACAGATGTAACGTGAATACGCATTTGAACCTCCTAAAAAGCTTTTCACCCAAGACAAACCAACCCCCTTTACAGATAGCTCTAGTGTAGCTTTGACTTAATTGCAAAACCGATCAATCAAATGGTCAAATGGAAAAAAATTGTTATATTTTATTAAGAATTACAAAGCAGAGCTCTTCATAGCGCCTCTATTATTTGTAGTTCCTTTACAGGAGCGCCCAAATGTACTATGATTCTGGAAAATTGTGAAAGTGAAATAAAAAGCAATGGAATTTTTTATAAATGCCCATCTATCATGGAATCACGATGTAGATTTATGGTCAAGAAAAAGGGCTATCGGATTGAACATTTAAAAAATAGTCATATTTTAAGCATATAAACTATATCCGGCCTCAAAACGCTCTAAAAAAGTGTAAACAGCCTCTGTATTTACATCAGTTAGAGCACTGACGGACAGACAGACAAACCAAAATAATAAACACTCTTCAGCAAATTTTATATTTCACATTACAAAAAGTATTAAGCACTCAATATTTAATTTGTAGTATTTTTTAACACTAGAAATATTACAAATATGATGTACTGTAAAAGCAATCTAAAAGAATCGTATGTTGGCAAACCGGTTACCAAAATCAGCGGCGCATATAGGTTTATACTTCGGGAGAGGGGGGGAGGGATTTTAATTTTTTTTTTAGAATAGTTAATATAAATGTTTTAAAATAGCTGATTTTTATAATTATTTTACATTTTTTGAGGGTGCCCAGGGCCCCTCGCCCCCCCCCCCTCGAATACGGCACTGAGAAAAATCCTCTGGGCTTTCAAACGGGCGGCTTGAGTTTTAAAAATATGCTGAGGATTCTTTTCTGGGAGGGAACTGCCCGTAATTTTATCCCTCGCTGGCTACTGGCCTGACGTACACTTTAATTTAAAGTATGCGTAAGGAGCCATCATATTTAAAGACGCACCTACTTAATTTTTACAATAGCAGCAGCTATATTTCACTTCGTATTTCTAAAAATTTAGCTCATTTTAACACCGAATAGCAATTTTCAATACCTTTGAATTAAAAATTAATGAGTTGTTATCTTGTAAAATTTCCCTCTTCCTATGTTAAAATATTTTTTCATCCTATTAATATAATATCCTATCCCTTCATGCCTCTTCGCGCTCTTCTATCACGCTGATAAAATAACATCTGCAAAGCAGCTGCCGCCCTTTTGATTTGAAGCATTTTCAGCGTACGGATTCTCTAACACCACGATTTTCTTGGCGGGTTGAAACGTATGCTAGAATGTAAACATACGGAAGTTAGAATCCGCACCTAAAGCTCTAGCGTACCTTGCAGAATACCAACATACGGTAGATGGTTACGAATGACGTCAATATGATGTCACACATCCGAACGTTCGCTTAAACGTACGTGGCAGAATAGAGCCCATGGTTGTTTGAAGGTATGCGGTGGAGATTGTGATGATTTGCAAGTACACAGAGCTCAAAGTTGCGGTTAGAGTGAAAATAATTCTAAATTTCGAGATGGCAACAACCACTTTTTCTTTAGAAAGTTAATCAGCTAATTCAAAACCCACAAGTGGTGCCAAAAAATACACGCATGGCGAAAATTGGCGGCTTTAAACATTTGGAAAGAAGAGCATTATGATGTGCCAATGACAGTCCAAGAAAAGAGAGGGAAATTGTATTCATTGGAGCTAAAATTTATAGCTTACTTTTAAACATATTAGTTATACTGGGTTAGTTTTTCTCAGAATCCGATGTTTAAAATGTCTATCTTACATGTAACGAATGCTTAATACACAAGCTATCATTGTTTCTCGAACATAAAAAAATGTATTTCATTAGATTATTTTTGTACGTTACTAACGTACTTTAAAGCATGTAAGTTTTACTTTTAACCACTGTATCTAAAATCATTTGCGAAAAATCAAATACAAATAAATACAATAGTCATATGCCACACTCTGAAATTTCTTATAGAAGCCTTAAATTAACAATAATTAAAAGTGAACACTAAGCTTACAATAATTAGATCATTTGATTCTCATGGCAGTTAGAAAAATATTACTGTATTTTTGTCAAATATCTGTAACTACATTAAAATATTAGAAACACGAAGTTTCATCTCGCCTGTTTGCATGCATAAGGGCTAAAATACGCTCGATAATCCAAGTAAATTGGAGGTAATTTTTAATGATATTTTTTTCTGAAACTATTATTATTAGAAGTTAGAAAGTAATGCAAAATCAAATTATTTTTTCCTTGAAACTATACGCTAAAGTAATTTTATGCATAAATGTCTTGAAAATTGATAGGACACAAGCTGATTTATTTTAAAGTAACATATTTCATTAATGACTTTTAATGCTTCAATATATATGAATTTGCCTTCACATTACTTGAGGGAATAAAATTAAACGCATAAAATTTACATTATCTAGATTGGAAAAATATTACATACATGTAATGGTAGTTAAAGCATTTGGTAATGCATTATTTGAGCATATATTTTAAAAAGGTAATTACTTTGCTGCTGGCTTTGGTAAACGTATACGCCGTTTTAAAGTATTTTGGAAATTGCATCTCGATCACATAATTTTTAAGTAAAAAATTATCTATTGAAAATGCCGAAGTACAAATGATAAAATAAATCAAATCTGTTAAAATGCCCCCTACTTTGATAAACGAACTAATTAACTTTTATAATTGGAAAATGCATTCAAACTGGCAGAAAATGATTAAATGAAATAAAGTTAGTGCTCTTTTTTTATAGAAAGATTAAATTACGCTTATCAAATATTAGTTAATTTAAATGCACTGTAAAATTAAAAAATCTATCATTGTAGTTAACACACACACAATTTATAAGAAAATATACTAATCATGAATAAACATTACAGCATAGATGTATAATAGGGTGGTCACAAGTTATATGGGGGAATTTTTTTATGCTATTTTTTAGGGCACCCCCCTAAAATTTGCCAATTGACTAGAAAATGAGATTAGCAAAGTTTTAACTCAATTGCATAGTATAATCCCGTGCCGCATCGAGGTTGAATTCTTGAAAATTTTTTTCCAAAAATACCTAGTTTTTCCTTTATTTAGTATAAACTATTTGCTCTACAGACCTGGTTCTTGTTTTATTTCATAAAAAATGTTGTTGCTATGAACTTTTACTCTCAACAAAACCAATATTTAATGACATTCAGTGTTTTTTAGGTCAGTTTGTGAATCGTACCACCACAAATCTGCATTTTTGTAAAATTAGTGAAAACAAGACAAATTAAGAATTTTAAGTAATTTTGACCGTCTTTTGTATTATTTGCATTAAAAAATAAAAAATAAATCAAGAATTTTCAAAATTTAAACTACAATTCGTGAAATATTTTTATTTATTTGATATGCATTTCTGTGCTTCAGAAGAAAGATCTTGATTTGTATTGACAGTTGAAGCACATCTAAGACAAACCTCCCAAATTTTCTTTATTACAATGCTATTTTTGTTGACTGTTATTATTTACTTTTAGAATGGACATGGATGCCCATAAGTATGGGCAAGGAAGGGCTATGCCTCCCCTAGCTCCCATATTATCGTTATGATTTACATACTGGTACGACGTAAAAGTGGTTCAACACTAACACAGAATATCTTTCCGTTGCAGGACCCTTGACGTGAAATAAGACTCCGAAGACAAGAATTTCGAAAACAAAGAATTAGTCTCATCAAAAGCAGATTTTAAAATTCTGATTTAGAGGATGTTGTTGTTCACTGGAATGGAAAAAAATGCTTCCTCATATTTTGAATAAAGAAAATGTAGAGAAAATAGCGATTTTAATTAGCTGTAGCGACGAAAAACAGTTAACATGAGTTCCTCAGCTTGAAAATAATATGAGAAAAACTCTTAGGGAAAAACTGCATTTACAGCAGTTGAAGAATGGGAGGCAGTTGGTAAAATTCAGGCAATGTGTTTTGATACCACTTGTTGCCTTAGGGGAACGTGCATATTTTGCTGCAGCATTACTGGATCGAAATCTTCTCTATATTTATCTTGCCGCCATCATATTATTTTAAAAATCATCCTAAAATCTGTTTTGCAAAGGGGGGGGGGAAGCTCTGCTCTTCAGCCAGATATTTTTTAAAAATTTCAGATTGGGTGGTCTAAGTTGGACAAGACAAAGTACAAAACTGCTATTGAAGATGAAACTATTACATAAAGAACGCAAAATTTGGAAGAAATTTCAAATTTTCTTGCAGAGCATTTAAGAAATCAACAGCTTAGGGATAACTATAAAGAATTAACCCAGCATTGGGGGGGGTTACGACTACTGCAACTCACATATATGCCTACATATGTCTGATAAGGGAGTGAAGAATATACATTTTGTATGACAAAAAATATCTCCCATGGGGAGGTTATGACCCCCCTAACCCCCCCTCCATGGCTACGCCCCTGTTTCAGTGTTACAAATGATTATTATTATAGATGTACTGCAGAGAAAACTGGAATGAAGTGGACGGGATTTGACATCACAACCGCTTGGAGGGTTAAATCTGTAAGTTTATCCATAAAAGTGATGTGTGACTCACCAAGGCGGGAAGTTTTCTCCTGAAACGAGAACAACATCGCGTTTCTAGACTGAATTTTATCCATTTTATGATGGAAAGACCGCTTTTTTTGCGAAAAACCACGGTTTTTCTAAACCTTAACCTCAATGCAACGGGTTAATATTATGCAAATGAGCTGAAACTTTACCAATCTCATTTTTGAGCCTATTGGCAACTTTTTTGGGGGGGTGCCGCCCCAAAAATTTGAAAGTTGATTTCTTGTGGCCACCCTAATGTATAATCAGTTATGTCAACTTTTCCTAAAATAAATGCACCATCATGTAATAGCGAAGCGAATGAGGCAAACTATCCCATTAAACTTTTATTTAAGCATTTATACATAAATTCGCCATTTCCAGAGGTCACATTTGTTGCCGAGCAGCAAAACCTGTAGAGATATATTGGAATGCACAACCGAAAAAAAAATTAATTTGAACTTAATTTAAAATACATAAATCTACTTGATCACAAATTCAGAACAAATTTTGCTTATAGATTCTTTCCTTATTCTATTGGATATTCTGCATAATTGGGTATAAAAGTCTATGTAAGTGGCTATGAAATTAGATAAAAACGGTATATTATAGCCTTTTAGGTATTGCAAGTATCGATCAAGGAAACTAGACAACGACATGTAGACAGGTGATTAGCTGAGTACTAAATCCCAGCTTACTATCATGCATGTAAAATTTAGCCCTTACAGTTTCAATAAAGATTAAAAAATTTAAAACATAAATATATTTTTATTAAGTAAATAAGTCGTCAGTCAATACAATTGAAAGAGATTTCTTTTAATGAGCGTACAAATTTTCTAATGTTAAACTGCATTACATTATTTTACTAAAGCAAACGTTCTCTATAAGCGCACTCATTATACGCTTGTACGTGAATTTTATATAAACAATAAATAAAAATGATTTTGTCTATGGCAATCAAATTAAATTCTAAATTCATGCAAGTTGCGTGCAAAACTATTTTCTTTAGTCAATACATCTTCATGAATTATGTAAGGAATTTATCCAAAAGGAGTGTTTGATTTTCTGGTGCGCTGTGAATTGTCTGAGGCGTCTTATACATTCTTTATGGAAATTACTGCACTTCCTGGAGAATCGAAGCTCTGAAATTCGCATTTTCTGAATGTTGTAATGTTAAAGGGTTAAGGAGATTTATCGGATATTTCCGATTTCACCGTTTTTCTGCCGGAAACACTTTTATGCATAGTGAAGAGAGTTATGCTATTTTTCCATGAAAAGGAAATTCATTAATATAAATATATAGTCAATTGTAATGATATAAATATATAATACATATTTTTATGTTTTTTTTTAACTACACTAGCAATAAAAATAAACCTTATCGAGTGCTAAGTTTTCCCTCATGTCATAAATTCGTGTGGTAAATAGAATTAGGCCTGTCTCGTCTCGGACTGCAAATTTTGTCTCTTCTTGTCTCGCATCCATTGCTTCAAGATTAGATAAAAAAACTTCGGGTTCAGCTTTTCAATCGCGTTTTTTTTTATTTCTAAGGTCAAATCAGGAATTATAAGGAATTAATGCTCTTCTAAGTTATAGTGGCCAGGAATACTCGATAATCAATGCTGGGTTTCATCACTTGAAACGTCTCATGACTTGAGAGGAATGCTTTGTTTGCCACAAAATAACGCCAATTGCTTCTTAACGATATATATATATATATATAAGTTGCTTAGAAATTTATTTTTCCCCCCGCCAAAACTTACAAGTTATGAAATTAATTAACGCAGTCTGATTGACATTTTCCTTTTCATAAAAAATTATTTCATATTTATAAATGAAATGAGTCATAGAATGTCCTCGAATTTCCAGATTGCTCAAAAGCTCAATAATTACCTTAGAATTACGAGATTTCCAAATAAGCTTTAAATGCATCAATACTTGGAGTTTCAGTTATACGTACTTATGCTGAGTTAGAATGTATTTTTAACATAGGATTACGTGCCTTCAATACGATTCTAAAGAAAATAAATCAACACCCTGAGATTCAATTTTACCCCTTTCAAATTCTAACAGCTATGAAATTACCAGATGAACTGTCTCAACTACCCGGGGTCTCTGTTACGACAGTCGAAAACGTGAGGCCATAAATTAAAAATTGAGTAAGATTCATAAGCTCTGGCACTTACTTTACGTCATATTCGCAATTTGTGGAGTTCTATATAGCACCCCGAGATTACACAGTTTGATATTTTTTGCGAGACTGAACCATGTAGGATTTAAAAATTTTTAAAAAATGAGCATTTTTAAAATAGAGAAACGTAGATAGACATAATTAGTATAAGTAATAGGTAGTAGTAGTAAATTATTACGAAAATATAGATTAAAGCACAAAACATGTCGTTTTAAAAATATTTCGCGAAATTAAAAGATTTGTTATATTCATCATTTTTCAAGAAGCACATTAAAACTAACTGGTGATAAGGCCCAGTTGGGAGAGGTATCGATCTCGCAGCCGAAAGGTTGTGAGTTGGGTCCTGGGACCAACGAAAGACTGCCTAACGATCGGTAGTGCTCCCATCTATCGGCTCCTGAATGACGTAGAAATGAAATTTTTGGGAGTCTGTAGTAGAAATGAACACACTTGGCAGGTACTGCAGCTATCGATCTAATCTGGATTTGGAGTTGTACGAAATGCTGTAAAAAGCAGAGGTGCCGAAGCCCCCATAATCCCTAGTAGGCAAGACAGAACTATATGATAAGTAAGTCTACGTTAATATACCCCTCTATAGTTTCGACAGAATGGATGAGCGGAATGTTGTCTTTTTTTTTTTTAGCAGATAGGTTTGTTGTTGTTCTAATAAAGCAAATCACACTAAGTCTATCTGCCAAAGAAAGGAATGTCTTGATTGGAGAACTTTTTAGGGGGTTCTAACGCGAATTTACGTTAGAACTGGAGAAAACTTCTCAGAATACCAGACCATTAGACACACAGTCAGCAGAATGCTGAGAACCTTTAGAGTCATACTATCCCATATAATAATGTTTAGTCTCTTATAAAGAAAGTTATCTTTCTTTGTTTATTTAATATAGGGTAAAAAAAGTACATGTATCTTTATAAAATGTGTTTCCTTCACGCCATGATTTGTTAAAAATTTTAGCAATTATAACAAGTAACAATGATCTTTTAAAAAATCATAACAAAAATAATAATCAGGTTAATTTTTTTTTAATGTTAGGCTTCTTATACTATTCCTACAAATAGTATGAATTCTAAAGTTTGAACTTTTGCTCCATCTTTTGAAAAATATAACTGTAGTCGGATATTTAGAGCCAATTTTTGCTTTGTGTCATTTTACTTGTAGCAAGAAAGAAAACTGCTTATTATTTTAGACTCCTGTCAACTTTATTAAGTAAAAAAAGGCTTCTTTCTTGAAAGAGAGCAAACTATTACATTCCGTTACATGGAAACATCCTGAGCCAAAAACCGTTAGCAGATATTTTTGAAATGCGAGTAGTCTGTTAAAGAACAGAGATAAGGAAATAAAATATATATGGAGAAATGAAATATCCCATCTTAATATTTGGAAAAGATTTGACAGCTAGGGAGCAAAAGGGGACAATACGTGATTGACAGTTAAAAGGAAGTTCGGAAAAAGTCGTGTCAGTTCACTATGATTTCTTTTATTGTGACCTTTAAAAGAATATAAAAAAAAACATTTTGGTATTAGAATTTAACGCATTTCACAAAGTCTGCTAAATGCTTTGTACTCAAGAGTCAAAACATGACACATAAAAAAGTTATGTTATATATTATAGGAGAGACGAATAATAAGGATTTTTCATTATACTATCCCTTGACGTACCAATGAATTGAATTTCTCTTTTTTCTCACAATCTTCAACGTTTCTTCAACTGTGCCCATAAACTATATTTACTACAACTATACACATACTTCATTTAAATACATCACGTCTGTCGTAGTAAAAAAGTTATAAACTAAATCTAAAATTTTCATTTAACTAATTATAAAAATGATTTACAATTTTAAGGGTACTATAATGCTGACAAAAAGCTTACAACTTTATTAAATCTAAATTCGACAAAGTATAGAATTACAACCAGGATTAAAAATGAATTTAGATTTAATACATTAATTGCTGGTACAGTCGTGCCTTAGTAATGTAAAGATGTCAGTGATAGGACCTTGGGTAATGTGCTTTTTCAAAGAATTATAAAGCCCTGTCATCTCAACCGACATACAAAAAAACAACCAAATGGGGTACCTTTTCCCCTGCTCCCGTTTCTTTGCACAATAAACGGAATTTCGACAAGTAAATTTAACAAGAATCAAGAACTAAAGAAACCGAATAAAACCTTTTTGCTGGGTTCAATTAGTTTCTAGTGCTCCTTGGAGCTCAGTAATTACTGGAAAAATCAGATTTAATTTAATGTTTTCTTTAAAAGAATAAATAGATAAAGTCAAGAAAAAAAAGCTTCTGAACTAAAATTAACTTCAAAATTTGAAAAGAACTTCCTTTGAAGGGTAAAAAATTGAATGTTTCATGGGGCAATTCAAATAAGCGAAAAAAAAAATAAAAAAAATAAATTATTTACTAATCAATACTGCAATGTTTAATAATCCATAGTGTTTTCGGTTTTCAAATGATCTAATTTTACTCATATTTAAAAAAAAGTAAGAAATAGTTGTTGAACATATAACTATGCATAACATATTATCACTGACTAAATCATAAAACGAAATATTTAGTTACAGCTTTTAATAATAAAAAATATTTTTCTTGTTTATTAGTGTGTATTAATCATTAAAGCGCTTCATTTAGTTGAAAACCAAGATATTTGTATTTTATGAAAAGACAGAAGATAAGTAAATCTGACGGAATAAGAAAAGACAGGCTAAAATATATGTTTAGTAATAACTTATATCTCTTCAGGATATTTGACAAATAGCAATGTTAGCTTGGCAAAAAAATACTTGGAATCAGAGATGTCAGTAAAATGTACTTTATTCCACTGTATATAAATAGATAAGAGGAAATATTTGTTTGCTCGATAACACATTTCATATTTTCAAGAGAGGTTATAGTATTATTATTATACTTTCCCAGGAAGTTGACTATTTTTCATTTATTAAAATGAAGACATATTTTTAACTCATAGAACTCATTGATTATGTTAATAATCTTGTAGTGTCAAGCAGTCGCCTATTCACTAAGCTCCGTTTCTATAAGACTATGGAAAGCGAAGCAGCACCGGGTTGATTAGTGCTTGGAAGAGTGAACACCTGTCTCAGCTGGAACGCTGTGGGACCATGCACGCCAGTGGGAGCTTGTGTATATAAAAATCGTGATGTATCTGTTCGTGGCTCTAATGTCCTCAATTTTCAAATGATATCTCTGGGGGTGCCGATGTCAGGTGATTGGTCTCTCATCTGAAATTAGTTCAAAATTAGGGCACCGCGAGCTAAATCGGTCTTCCTCCCAATGGGGCTCATTTAAATGGAAGCTGCCACCTTTCGCCCATACACGTTCTATATAGAGCATCTGGCACAGTTCCACGTTTGCCAGAGGGCATATGAAACGACATCATCTTGTAGCATTGTGTGTAAAATTAAATATCAAAACTTGTTATATGCTACTTAAGAGTATTTCAAAAAGATTACATAAACTATTTTTTGAAGTAAAAAGAAAGTTCTCAAAAAATATAACAGGTACCGAAAATTTGATCAATTTTTGGACCAAAATTTTACTGTATTTTGTCAAAACTCTTCAAAATTTACAACTAGGTGAAATTATGGGCAGAGCACAAAAAAACGTGTGTCATAGCCTTTAATTATATTTACGATATCCGAAGACCTCAGTATACCGATAAATTATTTTAGGTCTACCTGTAAATAAATAGTCCAGACTATTGATATGAATAAAGAAAGGCACAACTAGATGTTACAACATCCCTAAATACAACATTTAAACATTTTCAGTTGTGTAATTTCAATGCGTACATACAGACACCATACCAAAAATAGTTAAAATCGGTTACTGTTGTTGAAAATGTGGCGAACATGCACACTTACGTACATACATACGTACGTGCTTTGAAACATCACGCAGAAATCGATCAAAGTAAATTTCTGAAGGGCCAAAATCGATTTTTCCGTCAAATTACTACATGGAAGAATATTTCATGATTCTACTTCCTCCTTCGCATTGCATCAGGAATTAAAAAGGTTTAATTAATAAATTTATTACAGTTACAGTTTAACCTATACTCCAATGCAAATAAATCTTTCAGTAAGAATGCTTGAATTCCAAATAATTGAAATGCTTATACATGCAAATTGCTGTCCGTTTCCTTTCTAGATTTACTCAAAGGATATTCCTAGAAACATCAAAGTAAGACAATGAGCCTAAAGACAAACCGGAATAAGAGGATCGGGGATTTCGGTTACTGCTCAATTTATCTTTGATAAATTTCGAAACGGTAAAAGGAATCTCAGGAGGCATATCAAGTAGCCCCAGTAATGCATCAAACAGATTCATGGATTATCAATACATCCACTTCGTCAGATATTATAAATTGTCAGCAGCCGTATGATTAAGGTTGCTATTTCAAACAAATTACTTTGTTAGATTTATCTTCACCAGATCAGCAAGCGTCTATACAGATTTATTAATAAACACGATATTAATTTATGGATCCAATTTGACATTTTTTTTTTAAATCTGTGAACCCGGTGTCGAACGTTTCTGAATAGATCTGCAATACTAATCTCGAAACTGCAACACTAATATCAAAACTCGAAATTTACCTGTGACCATAATTTAACTTTGGCTACATTATTTTGAAAGCTATAAAATAATCTGTTGCAGCTACCCTGCTTCAGGTTTCTGCTGCCTAATTTATGAGCAACTTTTGCATAACTGTTTAAATTTCAGATGAATAATCTAATCGCTACATGGAATGAATGCATGATACTCCGAATATTTATGCAATTACTGGGATTGCCTCTTAAGAATTTTACAGCTGGAAAGGAAATTCTAATGAGGACAAACTTAAATATAATTTAATCAAATAAAATCAAATTAATTAAAATCAAATTAGCAAATTGATTAGCATCTTGTAAAATAAATTAATTAAAATCAAATTAGCAAATTTTAAGATTCGCAATTAATCTATATTTTCAGATTTTACAAGAAATCCAGAGGTTCAAAAAGGTTGCAGAAAACTGTCAATCGACTCTAAAGGTTTACGACATTAGATATACATAGTTTTTCCTCCAGTGTACTGCTAGCTTTCAAAATGTTTTGGCCCGGGACTACCTCAGCTGGTTGGAGAGTGAGCCCGAATTTTATTTTAAATTTTAAAAAGTTTTTAAGTATATGAGTGTTATTCATGATATCATTATTTTACACATAAGTCATACCTTCATATAAGACTAAAATAATGTTTCTGCTTAAATTTCATTTTTTAATAGGTCAGATAAGGCTCTTGTTATTGTGGCTGTATCGTGTGGAGGATTGAAAATCCAAGTTACCGTCTATACTCTCCCAATCAGGAGCTCTGTCTGGAAGACAAGAGTTATGCGTACACAGTTGTGTGGACAACTTAAGTGTAATGTGGTCTTCCAGTAGTAAACTGTAGGTAGTTCCACTCCTGTTGGGAATTTGGACCCATCTGTGTATATTTGAACAGTTATCTGTTAACGTAAGTTTTTTTTTTTTTTTTTTCAGAGTGAAGATTCTATGATTTGTTGTCAAATTCAGATAAGTGCAGTGTTTGTGGAGCGATAAGTATTTAGGTAATCAAGCTGGAAACTAGAGTAAATTTTTAAATTACATTTTTAAAGTAAAATGAAGTTGTGTAATTCGAGAAATAAAATCATATCTAAACTTCTGATAAGCTGAAATTCAGTCTTATCACAATAAAGTAAAATTTATGTACTTATAACAAATAGCGTTTGAAAGTTTTCACCAAACTAATTATTTTTAATACGTGATATACTCATGATGATTTAAGCATCATGATAACATTTGACTTCATAGCAGAAACGATGATATATCATTTTCTACTCTTTAATAAATAGAAAATTATACAGTCGTAGTTCTAACTGTCTTTTGTGGAATCTCTAAAAAAGATAAATCATTAACGTAACTTAAAAGATAGTTAAAAGAAAAACACGGCATAACTTAACGATATTATTTTCATTCAGAATTTAACCGATAAAAATTGTGGCCATTCCTGTTTCATTGAAAACAATTATCAGTGATCTATCTACCGAAAAGAGATGTATATAAGTATTCTCCATCATCGGTTACCAAAGGGTGGGTGTTATAACCAATTACAATTTTCTTTACACATATACATATATATAAATTACCATTTTGTCAAAAAAAAACAGATTACTCATTTTTTAAATATTTTTTTTTCAATACAAGACATTAAAATGCTTAATTAAAGTGAAAGATTTCAAAGATAAACACACATTTCAACAGATAAAATTAGTTCACTTAGGTCCTCCGTAAACTTAATTAAAAAGAAATATCTCACTTTTAATATAAAGTGCCCGCATAGAAAACAGGTGTTATTGACTGTACAATTATAATGTTGAAGGTTGAATTGTGAGCAAATAAACCATTACATGCTTTCATGTAAATATAGGTATAGATAATGATAATACGATAAATTCAGAAATTTTTTTGGGTTGTTTTTTTTTCTTTTGTGATTTTACAGGGGTGCCACCGTTTACGTAAAGCCTGAAAAAGCTGAATAAGAAAGAAATTTTATTACGCAGAAAAAGTTTAAATTATGAAAAAGAGAAAAAAGTTTAAATTGTGTTTAAGGGAATATAGTGATTTTTGGTTCAAAACATGAAAATTTTGAAATGTAAGTAGGAAATTATCTCAATTTAAGATTTCCAAATAATTTTTATTAGCCATATTTCTGAAATTTTCTAAATATGACTTTACTTAGCATTATGAGGTTGAATATAAATTTATTTTAGGAGGACCTAGTTAGTAAGCTTTTTTAACCTTAAACTGTAAAATAAAGAACAATATTAACCAAACCCATGATATTATTATTATTACTATTATTATTATGTTATGTAACTAAGCCCGCCCAGAAACCTTTCTGTATCCAAACCTATCTAAAGCCATATTTGAAGCATTACAGGGGTACGGCAAAATAAAATTATTTATGAATGTGGATTTTGTATAACATTTCACATGACATTTTAAGATTTTCGAGGATTTTAACCAAAATATGAAATATTCTCTGATATTTAAAATAAAGTGCCCTGACTATTCCAGGATTCTCAAGCTTTCCTTCACCGGTGACAACCCGGCATGTACCGAAACACTCAGGCAATGTTGAATTAATCGTTTGATAGTTATCTACACCCATCTATCCATGCAGAAATACAAAGGTCTTTTTGGATCACAATTTAATTATCAGCATTGTTATTGTCACATCCAATATAAACTTTTTTTCGTGTCACTGTATAAGTATACTAACATTCAAAAGGACTGATTTAAAGATGATACATTGTTAAAAATTAATAAATAAAACACGTTGATTAACCTAGATAACATGTGGAGTTGGAAACGCCGTCTGCTCGCACCTGTTAATTATTACTCAAAGTTCTAAACTTTCACAAACAAGTAAAAATTATTATCCTATTATTGTCCAATAGAAAAGGATGTTTACACTCTAAATTTTAGTAAAAATATTTTTTGTATTATGTATTTTTCCAAACCATACTGTTGTTGTGGTATGTTGACAGTTACGTCAACACCATTTCAAAGCAAGTGTGCTTACATTCTTGAAAATTATCTGCTACCGTTCCTTGCTATACGATCTCGAGTCAAGTGTTATACTAACTGTGCTATATATTTGCAACTCTTCTGCAGAGACACTTTCCAAAGTTAATTTATTTTTCCATTAATTTGCGTTTGAATTAATAAAATAACTCTTTGTGTTACAGCAAATGTGAGTGATTTACTTTGTTTTCCTTAAATGTAACAGCATCAAAAGCGAAGACGGTATTTCTCGCTAAATGCATCACAAATCTGTAGGCATAAAACCTATATGCATACCCGATCAAAAAGAGTTATATTAAGTTAACCAAATTTCTTATTTCAGTATTCTTAATATCTTATTATCCACAAATCTAAGCAAAAGTGAGGATTTATTATATGCTGGGTGTTTCTCTTTTTACAAAAAACCAATAAGTTATACGTTAAATCGACACAGGAAATTCAATTTGAAATCTTATTTTCTTTCTTAAGTTTTTAAAGTTGTAAAGAAGACAATATTTTTAAACCATACGCTAGAGTTGCAATTCTTTTTTATAAATTTTCACAAAACCATTAATATAAGTTAACCTATCACTACACGCAGAATAATTTTGCTTGATAACAATTGCAGTCTAATACATGTTAAATGTTGCAAACAAAGGAAAATTCTTACAACATAAGTTTATCATAAATATAATTAATTATACGAGGACAGAAAGCCTTTAATAAACCTATCATCAAACGTTTATCACATGAAGTTAGATAAACTTAGCTTATCGTTTAAACAATCTATTTCAGTCATTTCCCAATTATAACTACAATCAAATTAGTTAAATTAATTAAAACTTATTCTCGGGAAATAATGTCAAACAATGGTTTGTAATTTGGAAAACTTTTGAGCATCTTGTCATCGGGGACTGGAGGATAATCGATATTTAGAATGTTTGCAGAGGTATCGACATGATTAACTGGATTTGTATTGTAATTTTCGATTAATAATATTTCGATAAAAATTAATGTATTTGGACTCTTTACTACACAAAGTAAACTTCACAAATATGAAAGTTTGACTTTAATTTTTGATTGCAGCGAAGGAAGATGAATGCATATAAATTTAAAATCAAATATTAGAATGCGTTACAAATTTCAGAAAACTGCATAGATGGTTATCAAAATTTCAAAATGAATCTTCAAATGCAAGGCGTTTTATTCCTCATAGTCATTTTAAAGTGCATTGTTTTAGTAGCATATTTTTATTATACGTAATATTCCATATGAAAATAGTGTCATTTTTGAGGCGAAAAAACAAAACTTTGAATAAACATAACTAATTATAGAATCCTGTTTGGCGGAAAACTATCCTTCTACAGTTTCCTTGGTGGATTTTACCATTGAAACAACTTAAATACAGATTAATCGACTAACTCGGGCCTCAGATCACTTATACCCTGTCAAATAATAACTGTAACATTACATCGTTCTAAAGACGGTCCAATGGTAAAGCTAGGAATATCCAAGTAATCCAGTTCTAAAAAATAAATTTCTATGCCAGGACTGAGTATTTTTTACATATTTTTCGACTTCATGATTGACTCCGTGCTATGGTACCAGCTTGCCTGAATTTTGTATAAGTTTTGCAACTGTGCCGTTGCCCTAATGCACGCGACTGTGGTTACCTGGAATAAACATTTTCGTCCACTACTTCTTATACTGATTATTTCCGACCATTTCGACGTTTCATATCTGATTTTCTGTTGCTTAACAGCTTACAGTTATACATGAGTTATATTTTAGTTACATTGTAAAAAGAAACCCTACATATTTGATGGAAATGAATGTGAACTTTTAATTATTCTCTTCAGTTCACATTCAAAATTTGAATTTGTTAAAAAGCATTCAAATGCATATATAAGTCCAATTTTTTATGTCATATCCATTAATATATAGTATTCTTCTTTATAGCAGTTATTCACGTATTTTCTAATAATAGCTTCTCAGATTCCTTTCGTATCGTGAGTTTTGGGAAAACAAAATTATTTAATCACAGAACTAAGTTGAAAATTGGCTTAACCTCACATACTTAAGTGTGGATGCGCAAAGGTTAAAACTACACTTTATATGTTATCTTAAATGGCTTTGTTTTAACAGTAACTAAACATAAATTGCATGAATTTTACTTGAAGCAGTGAAAAATGTTTTAAAAGAACGTTTTCTAAAAGGCATTGTACGTTTCAAGTACTAAGCCTTTAATGTCCTGAGTTTCAACTTTCTCCATTGATGTGTAAGCTTCCATATCCTGTGGCAGAACATAGAGCTGGATACGTCTTTATACTACCTCTTAAATGGAAATCCAGTGTGGTAATGAACAGCTTTTGTATCCATTGCTCTACTGAAACGTTTTTAAAAACGCATGACTCGTTTTGTACAAATACTGTCTGTTTAATAAAGCAAAAACATTTCATCATTCGAGTATACTTAAATGCCATTTTATTTGAAATAAGATCTGATCGGTGTAATAAAGTGATAACAATTGAGTTTTTTTTTATATTACATGAGCCTGATTTCATCCAAAGTAGAACATGTGCATCAAATCAAGCACAGAAACAAACAAATAAATTAATAACGATAAAAATCACGCATAATAAAACTCACGCACGATAAAACCCAAATTTGTTTCCACGTAATAAAAATAGGTGAAGGAAAAAAATCCTTTTATAGCCTGCAGAGGTATCAATAAAATTAACATTGTAACTGTCATTGAGTACAAAATATACCATGTGTATAATTTCTTTTCCAATAAATATATTTTTCTGAATTCTTTTAATTTCCATATAAATTTAATATGTTAAACATATTTATAATTTTATATTTTTATGAAAATTCTTTCAATTAAATTAGCTACTAAAGGCATGCATTTTTAAAACACTAAGTGATAATAATTAATGATAATTGTCTACAATACAATTGGACAAAGTGTTTCTGTGTTTTTATTTATGTTACTTCTTTTAAAGATTTTTTAAAAATTACTGTTGCTTTTGAATTAATCACAAATTATTGGTGAAAACTTTAAAGGAGAAAAATCTTTCAAATTTTTCGTAAGCGTTTTTCTATGTCCATCAACAAAATCGATTGGATTGTATTGGAATTTTACGAAAATTTCTCTTATCTTTATATTAATTTGGTTCTATAAGAATGCAGCTTTTAGCCTCGTAAATTCCTGAAAACCAGACAACCTCCTGTAGAGCTCTAAATATAAACTAAATCCTGGACATTTATCAATTACGGCTGTGTGTGATATCTATGCAAACACGAAAACCATACAGTTCAGGTATTCCACACTAAATTTGACATGCTCTTTCAACAAGTATGTCATGCGATTCATTACTGAAACATGAAATTCCATTTTAGAGTAATGCGTTCCATAGAATGTTCAGATATGAAGGATGGAGTGTCTACAACTTTTACGTAAAATATTCAACTACAAAATATTTAAAGTATAAAAGAAAATAAGCAGCCCAAAATCTTTTGATAAACTTAGTTTACAAATGCAGTAATATAAACAAAGTGATTTACGTGTTAAAGTTCAGAAAAATAAAAACTGTTTTGAAATTGTTAATAATAATGTTGATAGTTAAATTATGATAAGGATTATTACTCAAATTCTGTAACAAGATTTTCTGACATTTCCAGGTAGAATTGTTTTGATAAAATTATATACTATATTGTTGCACTCACAATGCACATTTTACTTAACAATTCACATACTAAAACATATAATCATTACCTTTTGCGAAGTGCATACAATTGCCGTATAAAAGGGGATTTTAAGGGCTCTGGACACCCCATTGTCTATAAAAAATGCTCAGTTTGGAAGAAAATAGCCACATGTAAACTCTGCATTTGAATGGTTATTAAAATGACTAAGATTAAAATTTATAATGTAACTGAACTATTTTTACAAGCTACTTATAGTAAAATTTAGCGTCAATCAAATTTTACAGTGAAAATGAAAACTCCCTCCCCAGCTTTCCTTAAATTTTCCAAAACACGTTTTTACGATTTCTATCTTTACAGGCAAAAATTTCAATTTTTCCTGAGATGTTTCATTCTTTGGCTAGTCCAGATTTTTTTTCACTTGCACGTGTTTATTTTGTGTTTGCCGAAGAAATCATTGCATGTCATCACTGAACATTTTGGATTGGTCCCGTGATCATTATCACTACCCGCATATCCTTGTTGACAACATACATAGGGTTCTTCAAGCGCTATTTAACTGCCAGTATTGTGATTCTAAATAAATGACCTTCTTTTTATCAGCACTTTCCACTGTAAGTTTACATGTGTATAAAATAAAAAAGAACATTCATTTGAACAGTGTTCTGATAATTTAGTTTACCAAACATTCATCATATACCCACGTTGTAAAAATCCCTATTAATATTAAATCTGCTAGTCTGATTTACATTTATAACACTTACTCTCTGCCAAACACCTGCAACCTATTTCGCCGATCTATGGAAGAGTGGATAAAACATTGTACCTTGGTAGGTGACTGAAGTGTGACAGTCCAGGTTCCGGTCTATGGCATCGCGTCGGTCTAACTGTCTGGAGTTTTGGGCGGTGATTTAATTTCTCCCATTCAAAGCGACAAATTTGATCTTGGATCAGCTTTGCTGTATGTAATTTTGCTTTATCGTCCAACGACCACATTCGTAGAGGATAACAATATGCACTTCCCCAGGCGGCCACAATATGTCTGCTTCAAGTATGTAGGTCGGGTGATCCAATCTTTCCCATCGGAAGCGACAAATCTGATCTCATGTAAGCTTTGTTGTAGATAGTTTTGTGTTGTTGTCCAATGACCGCATTCATACAGAATAGCAGTTAGCACTTCTGGTAGCGACCACATTCTCTGCTTCATGTCTGTCTGCCCTCGTAGTTTGTACTCAAATAATCTGGATTACATCGATGTACTGCTGCTCTCTTTCTTTCGGTGCTGACTGCATGCAACTTTCTTGCTTTGTTGATGGTCTTTCTGTACCAGAACCATCAGTGGGTATGCATTCGTATAATGATTATCTATTTCACCATCTCGCCTTTCAATGAAAATAATGAAACTTATTTTCAGAACATTACGCGTATAACATGCGAGTGACCATAATTTTCAAGCCTTATTTTTACTTTCCGAACATGTACCATGTAAGGAAAGTATTGTAATCATGAAAAAATTCGAATTCGAGATTTTGGTGTCACGTTTTGAGGGCTTCTGAATTCATTTATGCTATTTGTACGAGATGTATGTATGTATGTGTGTATGTGTGTGTGTGTGTGTGTGTGTGTGTGTGTGTGTGTGTGTGTGTGTGTGTGTGTGTGTGTGTGTGTGTGTGTGTGTGTGTGTGTGTGTGTGTATGTGTGTATGTGAGTGAACACGATAGCTCCTGAACGGGGCATGCGATTGAGCTCAAATTGGGTATATATGTTATAAACCACCGTCGCAAGACCGGTATGGATTTTGGTGTGTATAGGACTTATAGTTTTTCTACAGGGCTACGACGAAGATTTCTTTTACATTATGGCCTATGGGGGAAAATTCTTGAAAGTGCGCTAGCGTTTAAACGGTACATTAGATTGATCTCAAATTGGGTGTACATGTTATAAACAACAATCGTAAGACCGGTATCGATTTTGATGTGTCTAGGACTTATAGTTTTTCTACAGGGCTACGCCAAAAATTCCTTTTACATTATAGCCTATGGGGAGAAATTCTTGAAAGTGCGCTAGCGTTTAAACGATACATTCGATTGAGCTTCATTTTGGTATATATATTTGAATTATTAATCGATTAAAATTTATTTAAATGCTTGGTAATGATCTTAATCGTAAGTGTTCGGAAAGTCGAGTGGAGTCAATCCAGATTTTTTTTTAAAGAAAATGGCCTCTTGCATAAAATTTCATAGTATCTGCGCAGTGAACAATTTTTTATTATGTGTCAGGGAAGTATATTATTTATCGAACTTTTTACAACGAAACATTTTTTCTTTCTTAATCTGATATATAATTTTAAAGTTAAAAGACTATATTAAAAAATGAACTATTTTTTCGTAATTATTATAAATTTCATGCGTATTACTTATGTTTGAGGCATGCAATGGTGCATGATTAATATTTATTTAAGAAGATTCAATTTGCTTAAATATTTCAAATATAATAATAAATAGTAAGGTTTGAAACAATAAAGTATGGAAGTAAATTTTGAAGCAACTTTGAATAAGAAGGAATTTGACCCTTTTCCAGAAAAATTTCATTTTTCGTAATGTTTACTAAGAAACTTTATATAAAATAACATTGTTTTGTTGCAGAATACTACTCGGAAACAAAGAAAAAAATGTTGCTAAATTGGTAATTTTCCAAAGAGTAGCTTTAATGTGTACATATATTTTCTGTTTCTTTAAACACAATGAACATTTTTTTAAAGCTTTCAATGCCTATAAATGTGAATTTATGATTTTATAAGAATGCAATGTATTTCTTTTTATATCAACAGTACCAGAAAAAGTAATTATTAATAAATCTTTTTTTTTAATGTCATTCTTTACATAAAAGTCAACATTCATTAATTATCTTCAATATGATCTATTTCAAATTAATAACATGTTTCCAATAAGACCATAAAGAATAATATATATCTAACATATTTATCATTCTATGCTATAAAATTTTTATCCTTAAAGAAGAGAAGAAATTATTTATTTTTGAACAAAGAAAAAATTAATTACACTCCAAAGAATGCAACATTCTTGTACAATGAAACTCATCATTACTTTTTGGAAAATCTGCAGTGATACCTGAAAGGAAATTAAAATTATCGATTAAAAAACAGTTCTTTGGATAGATTTATTTACTCAGTCAACAAAAGAAAAAGTCTAATAATGCATTCATTAATTTTTAATACTTTTTTGAATGAAGTTTTGTTTTAAAAAATAGTTATATATTTCTTAATTTTAATCTGACAGATTTCATGAAGTAAATTTTCAAGACATTGAAATAACTATGGACTATTTGCTTTATTTACAAAAGTGTAAAATTGATATGTAAACATTAAACGCATCAACTCAGAGTCTGAGAATAACTTTTTATTTCGACTTTTTTACTATAAATTATAAATGAATTATTAGACGGAAACAAAACTTATGTTGGTTGTTTAATAATATATTAAAAGACAAGTTAAGTGAAATAATAATTTACCAACCTTAAAACTATCCTCACACAGGTGAAGTATTCTGTTCTATTTGATGTGCAATAAGAAAAAAATTAGCCGCTTAGAACTACATAGCAGTTAGCCACCACCATCTGTGCGTATGGACTTGGGTTCGACTCCCAAGTCGGGCTTCGCTGTTAATCGTCCGTACGCATCATAGGGCGTAACGATAGTCGCCTTCTGGGTGCCTCCATAATAAAATTGGAAAGACTTCATATTCTTCTAAAGACGAATGCTCATAAAGCAAGTTTCCGCAGATGGAAGAAACCTAAAATGTTTCACGTCTTCTTTGATAATTGGGGTAACCTAATAATCTGATCAGGCAATCTCAGATCCTAATTAACGAGGGAATCTCGGTTTTCAATTACCTATAAATGGCACTTTCTAATATGTGATGCACTCCCTCCTCACATGTAAAGAAGAAATAAGAACGCCTTTTCCAACTCGACGTTTTGGCATTATACTGATATTCTTGGTACGGCAGAGGACAGAGAAATAAAACAGGAAGAAAATGGTTCATCATTTTCAATTAAATGCTCCATTTTAAAAGGACGTTTTTTCTGCATACATTCTGGAAGATTTTGATCTTGATACTACATATATATACAGGGTGTCCGAAAAGTCCTTGACACATTTAAAAAATTCAGAGAAAAGTAACAAATTGTCGTATGAATATGCGGTTTGCTCAATAATATTTCTCAGGTTCTCAAATTATTTTTGACAGTGTAAAAAAAAAAAAAAGCTTCCAAATTGTGTTCATAGGTGGTGCTGCACGGTCACAGTAAGAAAAACAAACCTAATGTGAGGTGTATAATCATTTTATAAAGTAGAAAGGAATGCCTTTCATTACCAGAGTTCAACGTGTGTACCTTTTGTTTCTCAAACCACATCTAAACGTACTCAAGTTCATCCCATATACTCAAGTCATCCAGGTCCATGTCTTGCATAGTCTCATCCGATCTTCGTTTCTGACCACATCTTTCCCTATCTAAAACGCTTCCAGTCTCTAAAAACTTCTCATGCCAGGCCAAAATTCTGTTTCGACTCGCAGATCTTTTCTTAAACATGCTACGAAACTTTCGATTTGTGGATTTTGATTCGAAATACCAACCTACAGAGTGCGCATTCTCAGTTGCAGTCACCATAACTAGAATGAATATTCCCTCACCGTTAATGCTGTTTGAAACTCACTAAAAATCCCTATTGGCTCTCATGGCTGAAAACTGAAGATGCAGCGCCATCTATGAACACATTTTGGGAGTAATTCGTTTTAAATATTAATTCTTGATTCTGTGCAGTATTATTGTGCGAATCACATATTCATATAGCAATTTGTTGCTTTTCTGTGAATTTTTGAAATATGTGAAAGACTTTTCAGACACCTCATATATATATATATATATATATATATATATATATATATATATATATATATATATATATATATATATATATATATATAATATATAGAAAATTAAATAGAAAACACCCCCCAAGCCAGTCATTGTTAATACAACAAAAAATTACAAAAAAATGTAAAATGCATTTTCCTCTTCAGAGGGGGAAATGCACAATAGTACACCATAGGTTTCGAACTCACAGCCTGAGATTTTGCCAAGGTATTGTATTGTATTCAAGACTGTAGTTTGGAAAGATTGATTGAAAAGTATTAAAACAGTTTAAATATATTTGTAAAAGTGTACAATATTAACTGTAACAGGCAAATCTCAGAGGTGTGACTCCCCCTTACCTATGGGAAAGAAAAGAAAAAAAGTTCTTTATTACTTACACATACATAAATTCGAAGAACAAATAATGCCAATGTGCATCAAAACTAAAGAAACAAGTTAAACTTTTGTTCCAAAATCCTGTAATTCGTTATCCGTTGCCCGTCCAATCCATGTGCAGAAGATCTGTTGCCATTCATCAACTAAAAGCACGTCCCCGAGGTTCTAGTCTGTATTAAGAGCACTCCGTGGGCTTTAGTGCAATTGTGTAATTCGTCAAGAGATTTCTACTACGTATAAACAAGTGAAAATGTAGAGGAAGGATTAAAACCAGGGATTCAGGCTATTATTAAAACTTTTTAAATAACTATTAATGAACTCTAGTGGAAAATTATTTGTATAAAACAATTTGGCTGCTAATAAATATATATTATAATTTAAAAGATGTTTATTATTGCATAATCGAAAGTATCTGACAAGCTGGTTGATTAAAATATTAGCAAAAACTTTTTTGTGAATATTTGATGACCAGTGAGGCAAGGATATAGCTTCAAAATTGAAATTTCTTCTTTTATCAAAAATGTTTATTAGTAAAGTATTATTAAATAAATTTAAATCTAGATCTAAAAAGGTAACTGAATTAGAATTAGAGTAAGCTGGCTTGAGGTTAAGTGTGCTGGGATAAATTAAATGTTTTATGTCATTGAAGTTTCCGTTGATGACAAGAATGTCATCAATGTATCGGAATACTGTAAAATTTAATGGATGGTTATTGAAAAAGTTATATTCATAGAAAAATAAATAGAGATTAGCAGCTGTACTTGAATAATTAGTTCCCATTCCTATTCCTTTATTTTGGCGATATATGACTGAATTAAATAATATGTAATTATTGTGAAGACAAAAATTGAAGATAATAACAAAAAATTCTCTCTTAATATTTAGTTCTTGTTCTATGTTGAAGTGGTAAAATAAATGAAGTAAAGTTTTATATAGATCATCAATAGGAATGCTTGTGAAAAGATTTTCAAAATCAAAAACCTGTAACATAAAAATATTCATATTTTTTAACCAGTGTATAAGAGAGAAACTATTTTTAATGGACCAGAAACCAGTATTAATAGAAAAATTTGAATCCAGGTAGTCATAAATTTTACACAGAGTTTTTTGAAATATGATGTTAATATTATAACTTATTGAACCTCTTGTATTGCAGATGTATCTAAAAGTAATGGGATTTTTATGAAATTTTGGTAAAGCATATAAATTCGCTAGTTTATTGTTTTCATTTATATTGAAATTAATTTTTTTGGAAAAGGCAGTAATTTTTTTTAGAATAGTTGAGAGATTATTATTTATTTTTGTGTATACATTGCTATTATTGAGTTCATTATGTACTGTGTTAAAATAAAAAAGTTTGCAAATTATGGCAAAGTTATTGGAGGCTTTATCAACAGGACAAAAAACAAACTTATTTTTGTATTCCTTTATAATGTTAGAAAATTTTTTATTGAAAATTATATAATTATCTGTTTTTGTATTAGCATAAATATTTAGAAAATTTGATTTAAAAAGATTGAATAATAGACATTTCCATTCATTGAAGGCTTGTGGTGGAATATTATATTTATAGCTAAGTTTTAAGATAAAGTCGTTTAGATTAGTATTAAAAGATTTTTCTAAGTGGGCTATTTTCAGTTTAATATTTATTCTGTGTTTACTTCCAAAACTCATAATATTTCTTAATTTATAGTTTTTAATTATATTTAGATTGCCAGTGATTATATGGTTAAAATTTGAATAAAAAAATTCAGTGTTTTTAAATTCATCGCAGAAGCATTTTACATTATTATTATCTTCAAGAACTTTTTTATAGTTAAAAAGTAGACTGCCCAAAGTTTTATTGTATTTGAATGTAGGAATAATATTGCAATTTTTTATGGGGAAAACATCTATAGTTTTTTGTATTATATCATGAATATTGAGATTATTAAAGCTTTTTTGCAGAAAATTTATGACTAGATATTCATTATGGTCGGTAGTAATGTTATTTTTAAGTTTAAAAAATAAAAGATCTTTAAGTAAAGCAGCAAATTGTTCATTTAAAAAATTAAAATTATCATATTGTTTAAATATTTTTTGATGGTGCTTTTTTTAAGCTTGAATAGTTCAATTTTGACATATAAAACATTGTTATCTTTGATAAATTTGTTATGTAAAGTTTCAATCCATATGTTAGGAATAATATCATTGAATTTTTTAGAAAAGCATTTTGAACCCCTTTTTCCCCTATTTATAGTCTTTCTATCTGAAAAAAGTAAAAAACAAGTATGAAGGTTATCAATATTTTTAAGATCTATATTGTTTAGGCATGTGTTAAGTCCATATGGAAATAAGGTTTTGTGTTTTAAAATATTTAAGTTTTCTTTATGTAATCTATCATTCAAATTATCAGCAACATCCAGAATAGAAATAGAAATATTTATAAAACCATGATTTTTAAAATGTGAAATTTCAAAAGAGCAATTATTATTAAGTAATTTATTTATGTTAGATCTATGTAAATTAATTCTAAGGTGTAGTTCAGTGCTGGTTTGTCCTATGTATGATTGTCCACAAGTTAGACAATCTATTTTGTATATTACATTTTTTTGTTTACAAAAATGTTTATTACTTTCCCCTTGTACATTCTCAGCGACTATGCAAGTTTTACATCTTTTATCTTTACACTTTGTTAAAGCCATAAAATTGAAAAGAATCAATTATTTATAGAATTTTTTGAGAGTTTTAACTCTGTATGCCATTATAAAAATAAACTAAAAATATATAAACATGAAAAAGGTATGAAAAAAGCAGACCAGCTACTTCTATATCCCAATAAAAGTTGGTTTAGAACATTTGAGCGCCAAAGGCAGCAAGAAAAATGCACCAACGCATATAGTTACACTTTACTTAAAATTACAACAAAATTATAGTTGCTTCACATGCTATCACGCGCTTAAAAAAGCAATTAGAAACAACTATAATTTTGTTGTAATTTTAAGTAAAGTGTAACTATATATATATATATATATATATATATATATATATATATATATATATATATATATATATATATATATATGTAATGTATAAAAAGGTAATTTGGGTTTTACTAGTTTGGGTATTGTTCAAGCGGGTACTTTCACTGTAAGTTTTGCTTTCCTGTCATACTTGCCACGCGCGCTCTGGAGCTATGTTTTATTTATTTTGTTATTTGTCAGACATCAGGCCGTCGATTCTGAGCTCTTTAGATGTACACGTGTCCCCACGCCCTTGTAGCCCCGGATGCGGGTCATGTTGGTAAATGTGTGTGGTTCGATCAGAGATAAGAGAGAGGCGGAGTTATGTCTTCGCAAACCACGTGGTGTGGTAAGCGTAAATACTCCCGCACATCGAAAATCGAGAGACTTCTGCCACTGGAACTGCTTAATTAGTCCACTCTGATTTTTGTACCCGTCTCCCCTTCCTCTTCTCACACTATATTGTAACTTAAAGATAATGCTTAATAAACCGTTTTACCTGCCTTAACTCTGGAACTTTACTGAAATATCTGACGTCACACACACACACACACACACACACATATATATATATATATATACACGAGGTCTGAAAAGTCTGAAAAGAAATAAATCGATTTTCTCCCCATAGATGTTCGCATTACTTCTTTAGCCCGTCTTAGAGTTTTCCTATTGGCTTTCATATTTCTTTTATTTCTATAAAACACGTAGCAAATATTTCTATAACTTCATTTTAGCACTCAAGGCGGCATTTCACGCTTACAGAAACCAGCCTGTATCATTATTCTTCCTATATGGTTCCTTACTTAGGTATTTCGGTTGCTAAAGTGTCTACACTTCGTGAATAACTACTGCCTCTGCACTTCCGAAACTGAGATTACAAGCACGTTTTCCACAAAAATTCAAACTTGTCTCGTATAAAATGGATAAAATTTGAATTTTATATATTTTCTGTAGCTAATAGCACAATGATAGTTTCCAATTTGCAATAAATTTTGTTAAGCGTTAGTTTTGTAGCACAGAATTGAGTATGACTGTTTAACGATCTGGGATTATTGACTGTATTGTTATAATTATTGCTTTAAAGACCACAAGTTCCACTGTTTGTAGTGAGAATGGGTTCTGAAAATCGTTTACATGATTCAGGGAGATCGAGAACTGTTAGTAGGCTTGACGTTGTGTAGTCACAAGGGTCATGATGATTACTAGTGTCTTTAAAATATGTATCCAGGTTGTAGAATCAATTAGAAACAAGTGGTACCATCAACAGTGAGTCCAGCCAAAGCCGTACCCCGTCCAACAACAACTATCAAGACTTGCTAATTGTCATAAGAGGAAAATGACTTAGGCAGACTACGACTGCAGAGCTTTCTAGTGACCTGGCAAATGTGCCTCGAAAAATAATTTTCAGACAAAGGGTATACAGAGGGTATACAGACAAAGGGTATAGCATTCAGTACTATATGTTACTCTTTTACCGCAAGGCTCACGAAAGCCCGTTTGACGCGAAGCCGAACACGCCATTCTTGGACACACCAAGAATGTGGACCTCCGCTTTTTACCAGTGTATCATGATTCGGCACATTGAGTGATTATCGTCAATCCTTCAGTTATCACAGCCTTTGTGTTTGTGACTTTAATCATGGACACCAGTATACTTATATACTTTTAAATCCGGAAAAAAATGCCCACTTGCACTCTCATTCGGCTATCATTATCGGCTATCATTCGTCGCACAGCAACGTTGCATAAGCCAATCGTTTACAAATAACGTACACTTAAATTTTCTGTTCATAAAATTTGCATAAAGAGCCATTTTCATATGCAAATACACATAAGTTTATACACCTTCAAATACACAAACTCTGTGATAAGTTTACTTTTACCAATGTCAACACCTAAATTCCGTATCATATTTCCAAAATATAGCTCATTTTGCCCTCACGATAGAAACTTGTAATAAATCGAACTCACAATTAATGAGTTATGGGCTTCCAATATTCCCACCTCCTATGTTAAAGTATTTTTAATTCATATCTCATTCAATATTGATATTATACAGCTTATTCATGCTATTAGAACTAAACGGCCGAGAATACTTAATTTACTTTATAATTTTTTAATATAAAATTCATATGAACATGAATTACAACATTAATATTTGAAAAATAAAATATGCTCAACTATGACGGAATGTATACAGAAAATAATTTAACATGGCTGTGCAAATTTTCAATTTTTTATGTTCAGTAACTGATTTTATAATAATTAAAATGTCTTATTTGGATGAGTTAAGGGGTCGTATATCAAATTCTAAAGTGATAATTATTGGTAAGTTATCTTTAAAATGCACATTATATGGAAATGGTAATTAAATTTATTTTGCTTTAAAATAGTAAATGTTAGGGGTATTAAAAATAGGAAATGTTGAAGTAAATAAACCACAAATTTGTAAAGTTTGATACTTTAGTCACGTTAATTCCGTTTTAAAAAAAATAGCACTCAAGACTCATTTTTGTATGTGTATTACATGTAAATTATGTATGCTTATATCCATCATTCTTCAGCTTCGACTATTGCTAAGTAACTTTCATGTTACTTTTGCTGAAGTAAGCAAAAAATAGCTTCTCACATTTAGCAATGTTTCCGGCACCATTTCACTTTTCAGAGGAAAACTTCAAAATACCCGATAACAGTTTTAAAACAAATTAGAAAGTGCTCATGGATGTGATATAAAGCGATAAATTTGGAACCTTCGTATAACGGTGAAGGCATTTCTCTCAATTTAGTCTTACCCCCTTAGAATCGAGAAAAAAAATTCTCATATCCCCGAAATTGGTCTTCCACAATTAGTGGAAATATATATTTATGGCAGAATGAAGGTTTTCTTTCATTTAATAAAGTCAAAATAGGTTATTGTAATTTTTCAAAAAATGAAATGACTCATAATTAAAAATCAATGTCCGTTATCCAAATTGTATGAATAGGAAATTAAATTATACGCTATTTGTAAACTAATGTTGCACAAAAGTTTGCTGTGCGAGAATTGACGGCCAAATAAAAAATCAAGCGGCTGTTTTTTGTTTTTTGTTTTTTTTTCTTTCCCGGAGCTGTGCATTGTCAAACTAATAAAAAAAAAGTATGAACAAACTTACATTTGTCAAAATGCGAATGTCAGATGACTTGCTTCAGACAAAACCAAACAGCCCTCATTAAACAGAAATTCGGGACTTCGCGCGCATGCGCCAAGTGCCAAGAAACAGAGGGATGAGTGAACGCGTCTTCCCTAATAGCACAGATGGCCACAAAAGAGTCACTGTGACGTCACAGAGGGTCACAATTGTCACAGGACTGTCACATTGTAACTTGCAGGGCCCGATTATGATCAACAGGGCCCCGGGAATTGATGAATTTGGGGATTCCCATCTATAAAATTTGTTTTCTTTTTCATAATATTTTGACATATAAAAGAATTTTTCAGAACAACATTTGAAACTGGGGGCCCTGGGCAAAGTACCGATTTGCCCATGCGATAATAAGGGTCTGGTAACTTGTGAGTGATGTAACTTCACTGTGTGGTCACTGTGAAGTTTATTTGTGACCAGTTACCAGGTGACGTCGCCGGATGAATACTTAAATAAAACGGATGAATACTTAAATAAAATAGCACATTATAATTTATGTGGAAGAAAAAAGATTTTTACGATTTTTAATTTATATTTTTTAATTATGGTATTTTCTCTCCATTTACAAAAGATTTCAAAAAAATTTTAAGTTTCCAAAACAAGCCGTACCACAACAGCAGTCAGTTTACTTTTAAAGCAAATTCCGGCAAGAGAATCACAGCGTCGCGGTAACGTGCTGTCTTATGGGCAGTCTGTCTTGGTTTCGATTCTGATCGCTGCTCCTGCGCGCTCCTTCCGTTAGAGTTTGGTGCTGCCATCTAGTTGATGTTACTTGAAACGCTTCATCTAGTGCATGTTACTTTTTCTGAAAAACTCAGAAAGGTTACTCGTTAATTCGGAAACCTTTCCGAAATACACGGATAGGCTACTCAATATTTTACCAAAATATACAGAAACGTTACCCATCTTTTCCAGAAACCTTACCTAAAATGCAGGAAAATAGGTAAATATGTTTCAGACATATGCAGAAACGTTTCTAAATACTTTACCCGCATGGTTCGGAAACGTTTCTGCAATTTTAAACTACAAGAGCTGCCCCATTTTTGGGGGTAACGTTTCCGATTTTTTTTTTAACCGTGTAAATAGACAACGTCGAAAAACTTATTAGTTTTATTTTCCCTTTAACTTTTTGAGATAGATTCACTAAGAATTTGATGAAAAAGAATAAATTCAAATAGTCTATCTTTCTAGAACAGGTTTATCTATTAGTTTGTAGACATAATTGTAACTTACAACAGGCAACAAGGGCAATTGCCCCCCCCCCTTCCCTAAAATTCCAGAATATTTACATATCACCTATTTGAAAATAATACTTACTGCAAAAGGTAACATTTTGACCATCCAATGTTACATACCAATTATGCCAATGTTTGTAGGCATTAAATGACTGCATAACGCTTGTTTCTCAACTTCTTACGAATGTTAAAAGTAAATCACAGACGATTAAGTAATGAGTGAGACGCAATAAGCCATGAATTGTTGTTTCTGTATGTCATCGATTCTACATACAAATATTGCTACTAAGGTTAATGGGCATTATTATAGGGTCTGTTATAGGCATAGCTTTAAGTGTGGCTGCATTATTATGTATAGTTAATAATGTATGTTACTCTGAAATTGTATCATGGGAATACGTAATACCATTTAATGATTCAGACGGATATGAATAATTGCAAAACGTCTACTTTCTCCATCTTCTATAACACTGGATACCAACCATTAATTCTATGCGAACCCCTTCTAAAATAACGAAAAAATTGCGAAACATTTCTTGTAATTGATGTAATGGAAGACAGTGTATTATTTTAGTGAACCACACTTACACAGCTCGCTAACCACAGATTAGGAATCAATGTTCTAAAGTATTAGAAAAATCAAAGTGTACATGCTACATCATATAAAGGAATTAAGTCCTTAATAAAATTTTAGTTTATACGCACAGCATCAATAATGCAATGTATGAACACAGTGGTGTAAGATCGTACTCGCTTTTTGTAATTAAACAGATTTTAAGCAAAAATAGATATATATTCATCAATCAAATTCTTAGATTAGTATAAGATATTAAATTAATAGTAGTAGGTGCATATGCAGTTAATTCCGTCGTCTTGCAGGTGGTTCACTGGAGAGCATCAAAGAGTCATCTGCCGGAAACATTAACAACCGTAATTTGATTCCACGGTTGTTGTGCAAAAACTGGTGAAGCTTAATTCAAATGCATACAATAAACTTCTCTCTGTGCTAAAAATCTTTACACCAGATTTATGGTAAGATATGTACTAGCCAACATTCAGTAAGAATATTTTAAAACAATTTGTGGGTATTTGCTTGTTAATTAAGTACTGTCATTTGTAAATAATGTTTGTCTCTACATATGGATTATGTACTTACCAGAAAGTTTACCTTGAGAAAAACAACATAATTTGAAATTTCAAACATAACAACTGAAGTAATTTTATTTGGTAGTTTTCAGCATAGTTTATCTAAACAGAACTCGAAAGTTTTAATTATAAAGTTATTCTAATGTATAGATATTTCATCGCCGTATAATTATTATAATTCGATTTGAGTATCGTTTGATATTTTCCCTTCAAAATAGCTTATTACAGGCATTAGTTAAAATTATTTATATTTAATGAATTTTTACGACTGTTTCAAAATTAATACTAATTATAATAATTAGAACATGCTATTATAATCACTTTATAATACACTGCTGGCCACCCAAATTGCAACACCAAGAAAAACAAGAGATATCACAACAAAATTTATTGTGTAGATAACATGTTGACCAAGTAACAAATGATTAAATTTACAGCATTCTATGAAGCGTGGTTCCTGCCAAAATCAGTACCCAGAGTAGCCGCCGTTGTTGGAGATCACAGCTGCCACACGCCTCGGCATTGATTCAAAGAGACTTTGAATGTGTTCTTGGGGTACAGCAGACCAAGCAGCTTCCACACGTTGCCAAAGTTGATCTGGTGTGACAGCTGGGGATGAACTCTGGGTCAGTCGTTGAGCAACCATGGACCACATGTTTTCTATCGGCGAAAGATCCGGAGAGCGCGCCGGCCAGGGAAGCAATTCAATCTGGTGATTGACGAAGAACCCTTGGACAATGCGTGCCACGTGTGGCCGTGCATTATCCTGCTGAAATATGGCTGTTGGCAAGCCCTGAAGGTAAGAAAGGACAACTGGCTCCAACACCTCGGAGATGTAGCGCTGGCTGGTTAAAGTACCGGCAATGCGTACTAGAGGAGTGCGAGAGAGATATCCGATACCGCCCCATACCATAATACCCGGTGCAGGACCAGTGTGACGGTGCATAATGCAGCTGTTCAGCATCCTCTCTCCACGGTGTCTCCAGACTCGAATCCGACCGTCGTGGTGTTGCATACAGAAGCGTGACTCGTCAGTAAAGAGAATTTCATTCCATTCTGTCGTCCACATCCTTCTTTCATCGCACCATTGGCGGCGGAGACGTCTGTGGTTCCGCGTCAGAGGTAGACAAAGCAACGGACGTCTTGCGGACAGACCATTCTGCTGTAAACGACGTCCAATGGTACGCGCAGACACTGGATGATGCGTTACAGACTGAATCTGCTGTGATATGGTTCGTGATGTGACTGAGCGGTCCGTCACTGCCATGCGTACAATCTGCCTGTCATCACGTGACGTGGTGCACTGAGGTCGATGCGGTCGATCACGTCTGTCCGTCGTACCCTCCTGCACCCAACGATCACATATCCGCATCACAGTTGTTTGGTTTCGTCCAATACGACGACCGATTTCCCTGAAAGATAACCCACAATCTCGGTATGCCACTATCCTTCCTCTGTCAAACTCGGATACTTGATCAAAAGATGATCGTTGTTTCCTACGAGGCATAATTTATCGTTTTTTTTAAAAAAAAGCAAGAAAAACACAATTGCTGTACTTGAAACCGTCGAAATCTCCAAGCCTTAAATAGCGCTTTGAGGTGGCGCCACAGGCGCGCTTGATGTGCGTCTGCGCTGAAATTCTAATCATTTGCATATCTCACCTCAGCTAATGCATGTTGTAAATTTCATATTATTTGCATGCTTCCTTCAGGGTGTTGCATTTACGATGGCCAGCAGTGTAGTTAGTTGTCATGACTTTTGTTTAAAAGTTTTGTTAATGAGCCCATTAAATCTTAAATCTTTAACTATACATTCATTTTTGCTGTGGTAGTTCAAACTGAAAAATTTCGAAGATTTTATTCTTAATTCTTTTTAAAATAAGAAATATTTCTGTGAATTTCTAACAATAATTTTTATATCATGTAATAAATTAATCAATTTTAGTTTTTTCCTACCCATAAATACCTTTCCGTGTGTGCTCATTACAACAAAACATTTTCCTAACAATGTGCAGCTTAAGCTAGTGTCATTTTTTTTTATGTTGCAGCTCATCATTTCCTAAGTACTGCTTGTTTTACAAGGAATGGGGAAAGGAATTTGATCAAAAATATTTTTATGTTGAGTGATTATTGAGGTGGTCCGAAGCCGGCTGGTCTTTTTTTTTTAAGGGACTAGAGGCCAAGACCCCTAGACTCGCTACGCTCGCTTTTCGTATGAGGCATTCGGCCCCTAGTAAGGCTTATTCGTAAAAAAGACAGAATTTCAACAGACAAATCCCAAAGATTGGATCAGATAGAATGTAACTGAGCTACACGTTGCTTGGTCCTTGCATGTTCATTGCAGATAAAAATTTAAACTTCACACTGTAGTAGACCACTCCAATATATCACGGTAGATATTTTGTTATTAGCAATCCGCGTGTTCTACGGGTCCTGAGCTATATTCCACCTGGAGTGCGGACTCTGCGTATAATCGCTGGAAAAATTATTTGCACTCCTCAGAAACACAATGATATTTAATGTTGCCATTCAAAAGTTATATTAATTAGGAGTTAAAGCGTAATAAAATCAGAACATCTGTTTCAGCTGTATTTTTAATTATGTAAAACCTATTGGACACCTTGCGTATTTACCACCCATGGCTATTTTTCATTATTTGGCGACTTGCGTATATGTATAGTTAATAATGAACTCTAAGAAAACAGTACTTCACATGTTTTCTTTGATAAAAACTACGGAACAGCTAGGATAGCTTGCCACCAATGGCGACTTTTCATTATTTGGCGATTAACACATGCTTACGACCTATAATTACTGCTCATGCAAGGTTCCCGGAAAACCGTTATCCATATTTTCAAAAGCATAATCCTTAGCAGATTGGCGTATTTAGCACCACGAGTTATATCATTTCGCCACGCTGGCAAATATTCATAGTTAACGCCACCAAATATGTCTACTGGTAGAAAATACTCCAGCTGGACTGAACCGCCTTTAAAATAATCAGCTCTTTAATTATTTTTCATTCTGCATTCTGGAACTCGAAGCTTATTCACCCTGCTTGGAAAGATACTATTTTGCCAGATCATTCCTAATGCCAAGATGGCGCTTTTAAAATCAGTTACAATGAGTTATTTTGTTTTGGAAAAACGAATAGTCGCTAATTCTAAACTCCTGTTGTCTAAGCGAACTTACTTTTTGCAAATTCTCAACTTTGTGTAACACACTTTGAGTTATTTATTTCATATACTTTTTAATTTGGCGTAAAATGGGCGTAATTGTAACTCATGTTTGTGAATTTCACGCGACTCTGCATATTTGGAAACGTTTTGTTGCAAATGAGTGAATGATTTTATGCCAATTCTGGCAACTAGTATGTTTATTTTTTCAGTTTTTTTATTTATATCTTCTAAAATAATTCGATTTTCGAAATTTAAGTCAGCTTAGCAGGTTCCTCGGAATTTTTCTAATCTGTGGGCACCTTAGTCGAAACTCAAATCTCCACGGTTTAGGAGGAGATAGGCGAACAAGCTATTGACAGCGCCAGCGGCCTTTACTTTTTTTTAGAATAGATAGAAAGGGGGTGGATTCGTTTACTGCAAATGCAGAAAAGGAGTCCATTTCTTCCAAATTTAAACTCTCAAAATTTAGAATTGAAAAAAAAATAGCCATAATGGGGTGCCAGCAACCAAATACAGTCAACTGCGGTTATAGTGAACCTTTAGGGACCATCAAATTTCGTACGCTGTATCTTAAGTTCACTAAAATCGAAGTGTCCCTATGCTGAAAAGAGATACTGTATGTGAATTGAGACTCATGGTTTGCGTTCACTATATCCGGGTTCACTATATCCGGAGTTGACTAAATTTAGTCTTTTTTTAAGGATTTGTTTTCCTTAAAAGGTGAAGTTATACCAAGAGTAACTGATATGAACTAAAAGATATCTTTTGGATTACTGTTTCAAATGCCAAAATTATATTTCCTCAGAAAAATACCTCGAGTGTTTCCTGAGGAACATCAATATAACGTATAAAGCGAATATTCTGCAATCTTACTATATTATCAGACTCATACCAAATTCTTAGTTTTGCGATGCCATCCCAGCATAGGAATGGTTTTTAATTAAAATATTTTGATTACTAATTTAAGTTGGAAGATAACAAAAATTCAATGTTTTAAATGAACATCGTTATTTATTCTTGAAATATTCCAAATGTCTCAGGTCTTTGTGTAGTTTCAGTTACACAAAATTATGACTTCAACCACTTCACTTCCAGCTTAAGAATTTTTGTTGCATATAATAAAATGCATTCCTTTAAACATCCATTTTCCACCCAATTTGCTTTAAATGACGTTTTAATTTCTCAACGGATTCTGGGGTTTTTAAGTTCTATAAGATTCAAAAGAATTAAAAGCACAGCTTAATTTTAATACAATTTTTAACATTATTCTGAGTTAACGAAGTAGAAATAAACCGATTACAGTTTTTCCGAGTCGTAGTGTTCAGAAAAAGATACGTCGATAAAAAGGCAAGTGAAAGAAGCTTTTAGCAACCATATTCTCATTAAAAAAATTAACGATGCATGACCGTAGTCATTCTTTTCAACCAAATTTTATTGCTTGTTATTCAGTAACGTTGCAAAAAGTGCTATTTTGCTTTGAAATAATTAAATATTTCATGGAGTTTTTTTTTTAATGATTTGTTTCACGTTTGGTATTATAAAGTGAAAGTAAAAGATTAATTTGTGTAACTAAATCAAGTAGTCTATCTTTTGTATTGTGTCATTACATTAACATAGGTATGGGTGTAATTAGCATTTAACAATGTGTCTAAGAACTTTGAACATTTATAAAAGAAAAAAAAAGACAATTAAATAACTGCTATCTTTTAAAATTAAAATTTTAACTGTAAAAAAATTAGAAATATCTTATAATTTTGCAAATTTTTTAACTTAATATTTTTGCAAGGCAGTTTTCCGTAAAGGTAACTCCAACTTTAAAATACAATTTAATTCACAATGCTCTGTAATTTTTTTTATATAGAATAGAAGCACAATTTGATTTTGGGGCATTGAAATTACGTTCAAACAATAAATAGTCTCTAAGGAAGGAGAAATATTAATTTTGTCTTTTTTCTTACTTTTCAATGAGTACATTTTAAAAACTTTTATAAAATTTAAAAATTATCAAATCTTTCAGTAGTTAAGTGTGGGTAGTTATAAATGACCATTTTATCAATAGAACATTAAGTTATAACAAAAAGTATGAATATACTTCTTTACTATTAGAAAAAAATGCATGTTTCAGAAGTCTAGTGCTTCTGTCTAAAAGTCTACTGTTTAACATCATACAGCTTTATTTTATTACATTCCATAGAAGCATTGATAAGAATATTTCAAATTCAAGGATTTGTACCGAGAATATCATATTTATGATTATTACATGAAGAAAATTAGGGGTGTTTTAGCTATTTCCAGTTTCTCTGTATCAGCCCTACTCACACACACACCATCCTTCCATACATATTCCGTAAAAAATCTAAAGTGGATTGCTTATAGCTGCTGTTGGAAAATTATGTGTGTTAGGTGATACTGACAAATAGAATATAGAGATATATTGCACAAACCATGTGATCAGGGTGTTTTCTTTTCCTTGGGAACGTCTGCAGCTGGCGATTTTGCTCATTTAGTAAATATACGTTACGCTGATAAATATCTCATTCAGAACCATTTCAAACTGTAGAGCCGCACCAGTGGTCGAACGCATAGCCCTCTGAACTGGTCGGGCGCCTGGTTCAAACCCAGGTCTCGTCTGCCGACCTAGCCGTTTGGAGTTTCCGTGGTTTTCTCCGAAACTGGTGGAAATACGGCTTAGGACCCTTTGGAAAGATCCCACACGGATAGCACCCACCGCCCTCGGGCGAGGCTTAGAGTGTATATAATCAGCCGTAATCACACAAGCAAACAAAATCAAACTGTAGAGTGAAAACTTGATTATTTTTACACATTGTGTGACGATTCAGACGAATGTTTTGATATTTCTCAGTTACCTCCGGATAAAAGCGGATTTTTTACAGATGAAGACGATATAAATGGGGGCATTTGAAGCCTGTTCTGCTTGCTGATTTTTACAGTGAAATTGAAATATCTGCAAAAAGTGCATGAGATGTATCAGAAATGTCAGATGAAGATATTGATCCTGAAGCACCTTGAAATTCAAGTCGGAGACAAAAAGAGAAGTGAAAACAACAATGTATAGAAAAAAAATCATCGCTAGGGGAATTAAAAAAAAAAACTCAAAACTTTTTGATCAGTTGTTTGCCAGTAAATCGATAATGTTTGTAAATTTTTTCCTAAGCTTATTGAAAATTTCAAACAGTATGTATACACATAGAACTAATTTATATACTAAAGAATACATACTTCATTAAGTCAATATCATAGAACTTTATGCGATATCACATCTTGAAAAAGTAAACAGAGAAGTGAAGCAACACGATTCATTCCTTGATTCTTTGAAAAATAATCATGGAACAGAATATCTCGTGTAGATCGATTAGATGACGTCATAGATGCAGGCGAAAATACTCCTTTTGCGCCACAATCGGCATTACTCCTGGGGTTCGTCGTTCTAAAGTTCAGTTGGTGTAAAAAGTTCAAGTAAAAAGTCACTTGTCAGGATGGAATATAACTTTATTGCTTCCAGAACTTCGTGGAACAATCAGCTGTACAAAATTCACAAGCACAATTAAACAGTAATGTGCTTTTAACAGTTCACTTAGATCAGAAGCTCTCACAAATGCTGTATTTCTCACACTTTCACAGGCAAAAATTCAGTGAAAATGTTCAAGAGATATCATACACAATCCCTTAAGACACAGCTATGAAGAATTTACACACAGCACTTTGAAAACAGCTTCGTAAAGCAAGCTAAAACACGGCTTCTATAGCACTATCAATTCACAGAGCAAACGTACTCTCACTTACAGCTCTTCACACATTGAGCGTTCAACTCGCACTGAACTTTCGGGGCAGCGCGCCGGTTTATATAGGGGAGGCAGAAACTGCGGGAAGCTTCTAGAGGTGTATATTTCTTGAAGATTCTACATAAAGCGAGAATATTGATTACGTCATAGAAGAGTGTAAGGACCGTCCCACGGCGATTGCAGCTTGGGAGACAGGCCTTTCCGTCGAGTAGGATTCCATAGCCAAACTTTGTCACCTGCGTTGAACTCGTGTCCCGTAGCCTTCGTGTCGTAGCGAGTCTTCATCTTTTCCGTGTTCAGGTTGATCCGCTCCCGAGCAAAATGATGCATATCTTCAAACCGTGCCTGAAGGTTTTCTACGTACTCCTCTGGCGATGAAGGCGCATCTGGAGGGGGCCGAACACTAGATCGGCGGGAAGACGAAGATCTCTGCCGAACAGCATCTGGGAAGGTGTGAAGCCGGTAGTCTCATGGACGGCGCTCCTATAGGCCAGCAGGAAGAGGGGGAGTTTCATGTCCCAGTCTTCTTGATTCCTAGATACCAGAAGCGAGAGGTTGTTTAAAATTGTGCGATTGAACCTCTCCACCATGCCGTCGGATTGTGGGTGTAAAGGCGTAGTCTGGGTTTTGTCCATTCCAAGAAGTTGGCATAGTCCTTTAAAGACTGCAGAGGTAAAGTTCGTTCCTTGGTCTGAATGAAGTTGCAGAGGGGTTCCATATCTTGAAATCCATTCTTGCACCAGTACCTCTGCTACGGTCGTAGCTTCTTGATCGGGAATAGGAAACGCTTCGGGCCATTTAGAGAAGTAGTCAATGACAACTAGGATGTATTTGTTACCATCCGAAGTTCGCGGAAGAGGTCCCAGGATGTCGAGGGCAATCCTCTCAAAAGGCGCTCCTACTTTATAACGATGTAGTCTTCCACGGCTTCGTTTCTTCGGGCCTTTACGGGCGGCACAGGCGTCACAAGCTTGACACCACTTTTCGACGTCGCCTCGAGCCGTTACCCAGTAGAAGCGCTCGCGAACTTTCTGCAAGGTCTTCATTACGCCAAAATGGCCTCCAGTTAAGCCATTATGAAGTTCTTCTAGAACCTTCGGAATCCTCGAACGAGGGAGTATTAACTGCCATCGGAGCATCTTGCCGTCGTCCGACTCCCATTTACGATACAGGACTCCATTTCTCAGGCGAAGCGAATCCCAGAAAGCCCAGTACTGTTTTGTTGCCGGACTGCAAGATGATATTTCTTGCCAGCTGGGCTTAGTGCTTGATTTCTCCAGTAACTCCACAATAGGTTTGATGTCGCTATCAGCTAACTGGTCCGCCCGAACATTTTCGTCACTCCAGTGATCTTGAGATGGTGCCGATGATGTAACTTGGCGGACAACGGTATGTTTCAGATGGTAATTTTTCTCTGCCCTGGAGCAATAGCGACAACTGTCTATGCAGGGCCTTCTCGACAAAGCATCTGCATTTCCATGAGATGACCCTTTCCGATGACGTATCTCGATGTCATATTCTTGTAATCGCTGTATCCACCTGGCTATTTGGCCCTCTGGATTCTTGAAATTTAGAAGCCAGGTTAAAGAGGCATGGTCCGTACGGAGCAGGAACTTTCGGCCGTAAAGGTAATGATGGAAGTGCTCCACGGCTTTAATGATAGCAAGAAGTTCCTTTCTCGTAACACAATAGTTACGTTTTGCCTTTGAAAGGCATTTGCTCCAGTCAGCAATGACGTGTTCTTGGCCATCTATCTCCTTGGACAAAACTGCTCCAACACTCTCCTTACTTGCGTCTGTGTCCAGGATAAATGGCTTGTCAGGGTGAGGATACGACAAAATTGGCAAAGATGTTAAAGCCGTCTTCAGTTCGTTGAATGCGTCCTCACATTCCTCAGTCCATAGAAATTTCTGTCCAGTCTCGGTCAATTTGTGAAGAGGTCTTGCAATTTGAGAAAAGCCCTTCACGAATTTTCGATAGTAAGTACACAGACCGAGAAAACTTCTTAAGTCATGGATATTCTCGGGACGACTCCAGTTCTGGACTGCGGACGTCTTTTCGGGATCGGTTCGGACTCCGTGGGCGGATATTATGTGCCCGAGGTAACGAACTTCCCGACGGAACAAATTGCACTTCGATGGACTTAGTTTCAAGTTTCCCTCTTTTAATTTCTGCAGTACCTTTCGAATGTTCTCGAGATCCTTCCGACGATGATGATATCGTCCAAATAAACGAGACATGCTTCGTAGGAACGTCCTCTCAACACTGTCTCCATTAGTCGCTCGAATGTAGCAGGTGCGTTGCAGAGTCCAAAAGGCATAACTTTGAACTGCCATAATCCTTGTCCCGTGGTGAACGCAGTCTTTTCACGGTCGTCGGGATGAATTTCCACCTGCCAGTAACCACTTTTCAGATACAGAGTGGAAAACCATTCGTTTCCCGATAAAGTGTCCAAAGTGTCGTCTATCCTGGGAAGAGGGTAGCTGTCTTTCTTGGTTCTTTAAATTTGTGTGATTTTAAAAAGTCCAGTCCGAGAATAAAAGAGTCTGTAATATTGGCGACATATACCACATGGTCATAACTAGCATTTCCAAAAGTAATTTCTACTTGCGCTTTTCCGCCCACTTCGATCTTGTGACCTGTCACAGTCTGGAGGGTCAGCGAGGGCGGAGTCCAGATAATCTTCAAATTTAATTCCTTGGCCAGATCCATCCTTATGATGGTTACGTTCGCTCCAGTATCAATCACCATGTGGCATGGGGAACCATTTACGTATCCTAGAACGAAGAGTCCATTACTGCCGCCATTCACTGAGGAAATCTGCAAGACCTTCAAATGAGACTTTTGAATATCCCGCAGCCTCCGTTCCGCAAGGTCGTCTCTACCCGGTCTTCCTCTAGGGGCTTCTCTGGTATACTGGAAACTGCGATCTTTACGACGAGAGTTCCTTTGTGCGTCACAGTATTTTCGTAAATGCCCCTCGCTGTTGCACCTCCAATATTTCACTTTTCTTGGCTCTGACTGTTCTTGTCGTTCCACCAGATTTTACAGGGTCTTTAATTTATTCACTAATCTCTCGACTTCTCCATCCGTAGGCTCCTGGAGCGACACAGCTCTAACATTATGCTGCTTTTTTCTTACGGCCAGCTGAGCTGCTTCCAACTTCATAGCGAATACGAGGGCGGACCTAAGATCTTTATAATCCGCCAAGATCAATGCTTTCTGAATTTCAGAGTCCAAGGGGCCTTCAATAAAATGTTGCACTGCAACTTCTTCTCGAACTTTATCAAGATAACTGCCATAGGCTAGATGACACAGCCTATCTATGTCGGAAGCCAGCTCTTGGAGGGTCTCGCCAGGTCTTTGCATCCTTGACTTAAGTTGGATTCTACTATATTCTTTCTGGCACTTCTCTCCGAATTTCATCTCCAAGGCACTGGCAAGGGCGTCAAAATCTCCTATCATCGTCGCTCCGACAGTTTGCAATACGTTAATTGCATCTCCGCTAAGGGAAGCGGGCAGTTGTTTCGCTTTCTCGGACTCGCTCCAACCATTGGCTTTGGCGACGATTAAAAATTGGGTCTTGTAGGCTTCCCAGGGAGTCTTTCCGTCATAGGTAGTAAGTTTCACTGCTGGGCGGTGTGAAGATAACCTGATGTTTTCAGGTAACTTTCCCAGCTTTACGAGAGAGTCCAATTTCTCTTCAATTTTAGCTTCACATTCTTCATGTATTTTCGAAACTATATTTTCTTTCCAGTCTAGTTTCTCCTCAATTTTATTCTTGAATTCTTCGCGCATTCTGCAAATATCTTGCTGCAATTCTTTAACATTTCCTTCAATTCCTTGTTCATATTTCGTTTGAGTTTCTTCTATGAGTGACATTCTTTTCTCCATTATCTCTTGATTTTCCTGCACACTCTTTTCGAATTTCTCTAATTTTCCCAAAGCATTCTCCATTTTCTCTAATCCCAATTTCATTCCTTCTTGTCCGGATTCAATTTTCTTCTCTATATCCGCTTTCATCTGTTCTTGTCCGGCTTCAATTTTCTTTTCTAAATCGGTCTGTCCGGCTTCAATTTTCTTTTCTAAATCGGTCTTCATCTGTTCTTGTCCGGCTTTCATCTCGTCTTGTCCAGCTTTCATCTCTTTTTTTTATCTCATCTTGACCGGATTTCATCTGGTCTTGTCCGGATTTCATTTCCTGCATCATATTCATGAGCTTTTCAAGTTGTTCTTCCATTTTTTGTCTGGTGAAAACCATAAACTGGAAAATTAAAGTCTTTCTTTAGGACCCCGATTCTGACACCAAATGTTGCGGAATTACTCTGCTACTTCTGGGGTTCGTCGTTCTAAAGTTCAGTTGGTGTAAAAAGTTTAAGTAAAAAGTCACTTGTCAGGATGGAATATAACTTTACTGCTTCCAGAACTTCGTGGAACAATCAGCTGTACAAAATTCACAAGCACAATTAAACAGTAATGTGCTTTTAACAGTTCACTTAGATCAGAAGCTCTCACAAATGCTGTATTTCTCACATAAAATAAGTCACTTTCACAGGCAAAAATTCAGTGAAAATGTTCAAGAGATATCGTACACAATCCCTTAAGACACAGCAATGAAGAATTTACACACAGCACTTTGAAAACAGCTTCGTAAAGCAAGCTAAAACACGGCTTCTATAGCACTATCAATTCACAGAGCAAACGTACTCTCACTTACAGCTCTTCACACATTGAGCGTTCAACTCGCACTGAACTTTCGGGGCAGCGCGCCGGTTTATATAGGGGAGGCAGAAACTGCGGGAAACTTCTAGAGGTGTATATTTCTTGAAGATTCTACATAAAGCGAGAATATTGATTACGTCATAGAAGAGAAATGTTAGGTTATTATGCGTTTTTAATGCAGGAAAAACAACTTCCAGGCCCCATTGGGAAAATCGCGCTAAATGACCAAAAAGTCGCCAAGCTTGGCGACTTTTGGTGAAATATCGCCAAATTTGGCGCCAATAATAAGTCCTCAAAAGTGAAGATATCTAAGCTCTAGGACTAATATTTCTCGAGATTTCTAGAACCTCCATTGAAAAATAATGGCAAATCGAAACCTCCATATCTCTGGTTCTAATTGGCCGATTTTGATGCAACAAAAAGCAAAATTTATCTATTTGAAGCGTAGAATACGAATTTTAAACTATTTTAAGCCCGAGAGCAGCGAGTTGCCGCGAAAATTCGTAACAATATTTCAGTCCTATTTAACTGAAAAATTTGATAGATTTTGGGCAAGTTTATTCAGAATGTGTAAAATTTTGTTTGCACAACACTTAAACGCCTATTTATAGGAATTCTTTTTTTAGAAATTGGCAACACTCTTTGAGATGAGAACTTAAACGTTGTTCTTTGAGGAAGTCAAGTTTTTTTTTTTTTTTCATTGCTCTCACCGGTGTAATTTTAAATGTTAACAGCGTAATATTTGTGAAATCCTATTTAAAAAGTGTTTAAAAATATTTTAGATTGCTTTGGTGGCAGCTTTTGTGTAATTTTGAATTCCTTTAATTTTGATTTCAAGAATGTTGGTTCGTAACTTGTATTTGGATTGTTTTGGGACATTTGTTTTATTTTCGTTGGTTTAATTTTGAAGCGTTTATTTGAGTGTTTTAGATTGTTTTTGGTGACAAATGTTTTTGTCATAAGCGTTTCTTTAATTTTGAATTCGTTTAACCGGATGGATTTTGATTTCAACGTTGGTGGATCATAGTTTTTAATTTAGGTTAATTTAGTGTTGTCTATTTTGTCTTTGTTGTAAATCTATAATTTCTAGCCGGCAAGCCGTCCAGCATCGCTGACCCGTGAAAGTTCGCTTAAAAAAATTCCGAGCAGTAAGGTAGCGTGCCTCTGTTAATTGTGTCAGTCTAACGACTGCGTCTATGAATTTATTTTTAAAAATTGGAGTCTTGTTTCAACAACTCAACTCAACTTTAGAATTACTTTCTGTTCAATCCAAAAGCTTAAGAAAACAGAAAGAAATTCTAGAGTTCAGAGATGAGTTGTTGAAACATGGCTACAATTGTTAAAAAATAAAATCAGAGACTTAGTTATTAGAATGACACAGTTAACATCCTCCTCCTTCTCTTCTGTGTTCGCGTTGCAGCAGGAAGACTGGTTATTATACCGACGACTGGACTCTATTTGTTTTTAGCAGCTGTATAGGTATTAGCGATAAATGACTGTTAGAACAAATACATGTAGAAGGGGACATGTGTCAGGCGCGGTCGTTGCAAGCCGCCCGCGCGAGTGGGCACATTGAATTTTTAAAAAGTATACGATTACGGACAAACTATTAAGTTTCAGTCACCTGGTAGCCGAAGGCGATCTGCCTGTAGATGCACATTTTTCTTTCGAAGCAGCCCGTTGGCGGACCAGGTGCTTGCCGATGGCGGGTAGCACGTAGGTTGCAATTTTTGGTTGCGAAGAGGATGTCCGCGGACCAGCTGGTCGCCGGATGCGGCCACTCACCGAAACATGTAAAAGCGGGCCGTACGTTGCATAGGCTGGACGTCAAGTGGTCGGAGCAGCTGGTTGCTGAAGGCAGATGGCCCGTAGGTTGCAAATTTCGGTCGCGAAGAGGCCCGTGTGCCGAGGTTGCACAAACCAGTAGCGAAGCTTCCCGTCTGCCCTAGATTGCACATTTTGGCAGCGGATTGGCCACCGACAGTCAAAACTGGTAGCCGAAGGCGGCTAGTTTGAAGTATTTGACTAAAATTCGGCAGTATATGTAAACCCTTTTATGATTAATCCGTACTGTAAATGTTTTAAATGTTGGTTTTAACTTCTGACGAGAAGTTTATAGTCTGAATATTATATTTTGTAACTTCAATTCATTTATTAAATATCAGTAACTTTTCTTGAAACACAAGTTAAATGAATTTATTTTTTAATAATTTAAATGAAGCAATTTTAAAATTTTATATTTAGAAAAACATTTCATCATACTTAATTCGATAAAAATAAATAAGTTCTGAATTAAAATATGCGGCATATTTTGAATAGTAGTAGACAGATTGTACACTAAACTATTCTAATTTCTTCATTTGTAAATACGTACATCCTTTAAATATATGCTAACACACAATTAATTCCAAATGAGAAGTATTTACTTTAGAAAGTTTAGTCAAGATTTAAAACGTTAACTTAACTCGCGTTTAAGTTCCTTCAGTAATTACCGAATTCTTACAAACACGCAATTAGAAATAGAATATTTGCTTTAAACTTACAAAATTTAACAAATTCATTTGAAATCATTAATTTCCATTTCGTCTGCGTTTACAAAGTGATATTAACGAATCTCTGTTTGTTATTAGATGAATGAAATAAAATTAAATCATTTGCAAACCGCAGATAATCTTTCCAAGCAGAAGGAATGTTGAAGGATGTCTTTCATATTCTCAAAACTCTAATAAATTTAATTTACATATTTAACAATGATAGACTGAATATACATTTTAGTCAAACGTATTGAAATTTATATCCATACATATATTTAAAATTTTAAAATATCGTGTTCCTATTAATTATTTTCGCAGAACGTGTTTATTAAATTATTGCAAAAACAAAAGTTCAACAGTTTTTCTGGTTTGTTGTTTTTTCAGTTCTATGGTTAATATATTCACGGGGTGATCATTAATAGTACAACTGAAAAAACACTCAAAATACTGGTGGTAAACGATAAAGTAATTAAAAAACTTTGTAAAAAAACACACATAAGAAGTAAAAGGAAAGAGGATACGCACGTTTCGTTCAAAAATTGTTTTGAACTTCTTCAGTCCAAGCCCTTCGTCGTAAAGAACACAGGGGTGTTCTTTACGACGAAGGGCTTGGACTGAAGAAGTTCAAAACAATTTTTGAACGAAACGTGCGTATCCTCTTTCCTTTTACTTCTAATGTGTGTTTTTTACAAAGTTTTTTAATTACTTTATCATTAATAGTACATTTTTAAATTGAAATATTTATATTTATCCGCGCAGAACATAAGACATTTAATTTTAGAGTACATTAAAAACTTTGCTGTACTTAAAATCAGATAATACTTCAATAAATATACAAGGTAATCAATTCAGTAAAATAGTCTACCGCATTCGAAGTGCCTTAAAAATCTTCACAATCTGAAAGAAAAGAGCTTTAGCTATGTTTTTTTTTCTAAATCAAGCGAATAAATAGAGAATAGTATTTTTATACTAGAGTACACAGAGGCATAAGATTCGAGTACTATTGAAGCACTTATTGGGGCTGTAAAATAAAGGCTCGAAGAATATCTGATGTTCATAAGACGATGAGAAATCAGTCATGCGTCATGTACACTGTGCTTGCGAGCGAAGGTTACTGAAATTTCAGAAGTGTAAAAAACCCAATAGACTTTTATCTGCTTCTTTTTAGTTTTTATTTTCAGATAAAAGTATTTGCTTTTTTTTATATTTAGATATTCGATTTTCTGTCATGCAGTATACAGGGTTCTCCTAAAAGACACTTTAATACTTTATCCATTAGCGATGAGTGGTGAATGTAAATTGAAAAATGTTCAAAATAAGTTATAAAAAAGCCACTAATATATGAAAAAATTCTTCTTATATTAAATTTCAAAACGGGACACTTTTTAAATTTGTATACGACCCTTGTAAAAAATTCCAATTAGTAGTAAGTATCCCATTCACTAATGAGATAATGTACTAAATTTAATAATTATGTGCTAAAAAGTGTCTGCGATATGAATATAAAAATATGCCGACTTAAACAACTTTTCAATGAAACTCGAAAGGCAGTAAATCGCGTAGGAAGATCTCGTTTTGTGAATAAATAGTACAGAAATTGTAAGAGAAAATATTTCTTTGCCCTCTAATAATAATTATTACACTCAAATTCATATATAGCTCCCGGTCATCTTTGTTGAAAGATATCTCTTTCAACGATATCCGATGAAAGGCTGAAATTTTGCTCATTATATGTAACATTAGTGCGTACTATATATTTTACCTAGAGTCATTGCTAAGACTTTTTTTAGGGGGGGAGAAATGTTGATAAACTGCCAAGTCAAATAACGGTTTTTACAATCTTATTTATTTTTTATCAACTATATTACCTACTTTTTACTTTTGCCAACTCTACTTGACCAGAAATGGGAAGTAAATTGTAGTTTTCGTTAACATTTTTTAACAAGTTTTCCAACTACACTGGTTATCACTAATGAAGGAAAAATCACAAAAATAACGATCACTCAAAAAGTTACAAAGCGAATGTAGTGTAACTCACTCACAGTGTATAACAGATAGTAAGCTATAAAATAACATGGAAAGAAATTACCAGACACTTGTGATATTATAGAAATTAGCATATGTATAAAATCAACAAATTGGATGTGTCAGTTTGGTATAGGAAAAGTACCTTCAATATGGAATATGACGCCCCCCCCCTTCCCTCTAGAAGCAATACAGCACCAAGAGCGATGTTTGCTCCTGTCAATTATGCAGTCTACGAGTTCTGTTGGAAGGGGGAGCCATTGCCTTTCCAAGACAGTTGCAAGCTTAGTAAGGGTCGCACGAGGAGGATTGAGAGCAGCTATCCGTCTTCCTAAAGCATTCCAGACATACTCGATAGGATTCAGGTCAGGCAATCGAGCTGGTCACTCCATGCGCTGGCCACTCCAGGCTAAACCTGGACTCATCCGTAAATTGAACTTCCCTCCGTTGATCAGCCATCCAGTGGATATATTGATGTGCCCACCTGAAGCATTTTCTTCTGTGGCGTAGCGAGGAGGGCACGCAATGGCTGGTCCCCTCGCTTACAGACCACCTTCGTGAAGCCTTCTAAACACTGTTGACGTTGACACCAACCTTCCGGTGACTACATCAAGGGAGGATCTGAGTTGAGCCGGAGTTGCAGTTCTATTCCTTCGTGCTCGTAACGACAAATATCTGTCATCGGTGCAGGTCGTAATAGTTGGCCATCCTTGACTGAACCTCCTGGATTGCCGAATCTGTCCTTAGAAATTACTCCCATAGTCTATGAACCACAGACAGACTGGCATTGGCCACCTTGTGCCTATCTTTGTTCTGCATCTTGTCTCCCAACAGCTCTCCATCACATTTCTTCTGACAAATGATGCCTGGTGGTCGTTGCTACGAATTGGCTATCCCCGATTTCTTACCTTACAGTCACAACAGAAGTTGCAGGCTTTATCTCAAGGATACAGTTATGCTTCTATTATTTAATTTATTATGATTGCAACCCGAGTAATTTGCATATTGCAGCTTTGCTCAGAAATATTTATATGACAGCATATTCAAATTTCACAAGGATTGTCTTATTTTTGAGTGAGTAACGCTATTTTGTGATTTTTCCTTAATTTTTCGAAATTAGTGTTGGTATCTACACTGGTTTCCAAACTAATTAAGATTCCTACTAATTTTGATAAGTTTAATGGAATTTTGTGAGCTTCGGGGAGGGGGAGGGGGGAACTCCTTCCTGCCCACCCTTTAGCAAGGGCCCTGATTTAACCAATTTATAATATTTTGTACAAAAGCCATGTATATAAATACAAATGGTGTCACTTTTTGAATATTAAAAAGTGAAATATTTTCTTATTTCACTTGTTACTTTTCTCTTACCTTATTCTCAGCACTTTTACAACTACCTACACTTTTACATTACCCCCTTGTCTATTGGATAAAAATTTCCTAGGGTGTAACAATTTTTGGAGGACATTTTGAGCTAAATATGGAGCTTTATATTAATGTTAACGAATACATGATCTTATTTTACATTTAAGGGTACAGGTAAAATTATGTACTTTTACTTCCAAGTATAGATATAAATTTGCTTGAAAGAAATATTCTATTACAGTGTAAATTTTCGTTTTTCAGAGTTTTCGTTACAAATGTTTTTTTTTTTTTTAATTAATGGAAAGTAATTGTATTATTCCAATTTTTTAATTAATCCCTGAATAAAAACGAAATTAGATTTATTTATTTTGCTATTTTACACTTGAAAACAGAATAAACATATTTATTAATATTTCAGGAGGAAAAACTGTATGTAACCATTATAAGCATGTTTCAATTGCAGTTTTTAAAGTTTCTCGCTAAATAATGTTTTATATATAGACCTTTCCCTTGAAAAATAAATAAGCAAATAATTTTTTTTAAATTATTCCATGGATTATTTATCTTTATTTCGTACGTTCATCGTTTTTTAACACAGAATGTACACACAGTTTGAGATCATATTAAATATTTGAGATATTATTTTCTAATTATATTGAGTTCATAAGAATGCAGTCATTTAATATTCATTTTTAGAGTTTACTTAAATCATCTTTATTACATACTTTAGTATCAAAATGCTTCATAGTTTTAAAAATTAATCATTTTAATGTTTTCAATATTTAATTATTTGATTAGAAACATCTCTTAAACCTCTAATTAGATTTCAAGGACATTAGCAGAAAAAGAGGGAGGATTAATTCCATAAAACTTCTGCAAACAAAAACTCAACAAAAATACTGTTTTATATAAATCTATTTTAAAAGATGATATTCAAAATATTTTGTAAAAGCTTCATATAAATGGAAAATCGGAGCATTATTATCATTTTATCATAATTGTAACACAATTTAGAATGCAATGATTAAATGCTTAACTTTTCAATTAAGAGCACTTTTGTGCACGTGGAATTGTTAACTGTTATTTTAGAGATCTAGTTTTGATCAAGGCTATTTTGGGGACTTGAATACATTTTTCATTTGTACTTGTGTATAATGCACTAATTTTTATATGGCACAAGAAAATTGAGTTACTCCTCTGTAGAAACTTTAGTAGCGTCTCGTGATTGCCTACACAATCAAAAATTTTTAATTTTTTTTTAAATAAATAATGTTTCTAAGGAGAATATGTTAATTTTTTCAGCTTATTCCGTCAATAGTTTCAAATTATTTGATTAAAATAATAAAATTAATTCGGTACCAATGGACAAGATCTGTATGAATACTTTCACATGATTACATTACTACTTATTCTAATATTATCTAATACTTTTCAAACTCTTAAAATCTGAACTTAAAACAAAAAAAAAAAAATCCACTTTTAAAAATATATGAGCCCAAAAGTTTAACGATATAAAACAGTTTTTGTGTTCAATACCCAGGAACCAAAACAATATTGCCCGAACAACTATTGAGTTGCAACTAGTTGGAGAAGTAACGTATTTTATGCATTGCTATAGGTATTCCTCTAATGAAACCTAAAATTTCCTAGTAAAAACCTAATTAAACAGTAATTTCTCTAGTAAAACCTAAACTCAAGTCGACGTCACAGTAATGTATATGCACGTGACGTTCATTAGACATATCGCAATGTCTGGTTTCATATGACGAATACGTTACGTCACTTAGAAATCAAAGTGATGTATTTTTGATTATTTTCACTCGACTTTACTTTGATTTCACTTTGAAGGATCGCCGGTGACTTCACTTTTAATTCCAACAAAAAGTTAAAATTATGTTGAAAAAGACATTACTTCATGCTCTGATATCACTATAGACAGTTATAATGACATCGCAATGACTACATGGTACTATAAAGCAAGTAGAACTAACCCTTTAAATTTTTATAAGTAACATTTTTTTGTTCCTTGAAAAGTCTACTCCTAGTTTTAGAGCAGAAACAAAACATTCATCAAATCATTTAAATCTTAAAATGTTCAGTTAGTTTCTGCAGATAATTTTCTAACCATGCATGATATACATAAAGACACTTACACAATTCTTATTAAAAAACTCTATTGAGTTTATTTGCGTCTTAATAGCATTTTGCAAAACGTAGTAGAGAACATTTACATGCAAAAAACGTGCATTTTCATGAAATTACAAAAAATATTCTCTCCAACAAATAATATGAACGCGAATTCAAGTTGTAGGATTGACATGTTGGCCATTACAGCATTTTTCGTATATAAAATGCATTTCTTCTCTTTTCCATTTCTATGAAACTTTGCAGGTAAGAACCATGATTGAGGTAAGCAGATACTGATACCAGTGCGATTCTAAAAAAATACGAAAATATCATTAGTTTCCCATTTATCCTATTTTTACTCTACTTCCCTTTTTTATTTCTTTTCTTTATTTCGGAGGAAAACCATTTGCGCATATCTCACTAACGTTCCGCTGTCAACGTTATTTTCTTTTATTCCGTTTCCTGCTCGGTCAAAGTAGATAATGGATAAACAGTGACTCGGGTAGAAAATAATGCATCTTTTCGTATTCTCACGCAAATCAATAGCAAATAATGCATGTGTCGTTCTCAGATGATGCCAATATATCAACAATTACACTTGATAGATATCCTGTTTAATCAAAGTAATAAGTCTGAAAAAAATCTTTACTTGGTCGTATGTTATCACATTATAATGGCGAGCGTACGTTATAGTTTAGATGCTGGACTTATTTCTAAAATTATTTTACATGAAAACTAAAGAAATTATGTATTGTTGATTATAAAAATATTTAAAATAGTTTAAGTAATACTATATGATATCACTACTCTCTTTGTGTGCGATGTTTTCTGTCTGTCATTTGTTTGTCTTTCATACCCATTTAGTCATCAGCTACTAAACCTGTTTGTTCAGTCTTAGAATTCAATGCTCTTAGCATGCTTACAAAAGACTTTGGACTATTTTTGGAGGAATTTGGACTTCTTAGTGTTTGATAAAAAAAAAACGATTTGACTGTAAAAAACATTGCATACGTGTATATCTCTGCATTTTATGCGAATAACATTTCTTCGAAACTAATCGAGGCCTGCATGCAAGATCACCTTGCGTCAGAGCACATATGTCCACGATTTCGAGACACTAGTTCCACTGTTTAAAATTTTATTAACTAAAGTTCTGTATAACCTGTAAAATGTACATGTACAATATATATGTGAAAAATTCTGAAACTACAATACTCAAAATTAAAGTGTCACTTTTGAATGACATAAGTAAGTCCTATAAGGACATAACGGTAAAAACATAAACATAAAAATATTCTATAAATTACGTCTGTGTGAGACTATTACACTGAATCTTGTGTCAATGACTGTCACTGACACTTTAAAGCGTCACTGATGTCACTGATACTTTTAGATAATGACCAACAGTCAGTATCTAAAATCCAACACTTTGCTTTCCCTGCAAATTAGTTTCTTCATTAAAGCTTTCCTATCTTGACACTGTAAAATACTTATAGTTTAGAGATTTAGTAAAATAATTTGTAAAATAGTTTAATTTCAAATCCATAAAAATCTACTTTCTTACAAAAGAAAAAAAGCATTCCCTGTCAGTGAAGATATGTGTGAATATTATTTCTCGTTCAGTACTACGTATCTTCAAGCATGAGTATCTTCTTACACCTAAAATATGTTTCCATTTAATAAGTTCTTCGTTAGTGGTAACACATGCTTATAACTCCTTTCCATGCATAATTGACCAATTTTATGTTTGGTGCGCTACTGAAGCTTCAACAAAAATTGTGTCATGGTGTTCCAATGTAAAATGTAGCAGATGTTTTAAAAGTGCCGGGCAAGAAAATTTGTCTCCTTCCAAAACATAAATTTATAAATAAATAAATGAACGATGAGTGTACAGAAATCGCATTTAATCTTTTGTATTTAACTTTAAAAAGGCTTGTGTATTGGAATATTTCACATAGAATATTGAGCATCAATTTAGTTTTCTTTAGTACACTGTTTCTTGTGCTAAATTTTCTTACTGCACTGTTATTTAAACTTATTTGAATTATCAGCTCTAATTGATATTTTACACAAAGTAAAACATCATTTTTTATTTTTTACAGCAAATTTATGTTGATGTCAACAAGTTATTTTTGTTACTTTCAATCATGTGATTTGCTAGAAATATTTTAAGCAAAACTAATAGTTATAAAGAAAAAAACAAAAGTCTCTTATACATAACTATATATTACGCTTTTACATTATTATATAATGCAACAGACTAAGTTTTCAACCAAAATTGAGTTTTAAAGATGGTTAAAAAATTAAAATTTTGAAAAAATTAAAGTAATAATAATTCGCAGAGAATTAATCTTCTAATAATATTCAGTTATATTATATTAAATTAATTATATTAATTTAAACCGTTTTCGTAACATTCTTTATGGTATATAGTGAGGAAAATCTATTACCTCCATTTTATAATGAAAATTGTAAACCAATGTTCATTACTATTAGGAGTTGCCTTTCGCGACTCGCATCTTCTATGATTTCAAAACGACGGTAAGAACCACCATATTAACATATTGCTCTAGCAATTACAAATACTTTTAATCTTCAAAAATTTGTTTATAATTCGTGCAGATAAAAATTACTTAAAGAAGTTAATATTGTAGGGGAAAGTACCCTAAAACGGGATAGCTTATCTATTCTTCGCTTTATTTCTTATTGTGTACAAGGTACATTCCAAAGTTAGACGTCATTTAAAAGTATACACCTTTTCAACTACTTAAAATACCTTTGTCACATTTGTTCAATAATATTTATGTGAAAAATACTGGTTTTACAAAGTCTTACACGATCCCGTTTTACCCTACCAAGGGTGGGTAAAACGGGATAGGGATTTGTATGTTATTAAGTTTTTGCGGATTTTACTTTTGATTTAGTTTTTAGAACAAAAATAGGCTGAGTTTTTATAGAAAGAAACTTTTTTATTGTAAATTTGAAAAATTACATAACACAGAAATCGCATAAAAATGTGTCGTCTTCTTCTTCTGCTTTGGAACAGGCTTCGTGGGCCCATCCCTTGCAGCTCGAGCATTGTACCCAGCCTTCTCCAGATTTCGATTCAAGATACAGAGCGTTTCAAAAAATACATGCTTCATCTTCTGAAGACGACGACGTCCAACCTTGGCTAACTGATGAATTTTTTTTAGGTTTTTTTATGTTAGGTCCATTTTCTTCGATTTTTACAAATGATGATTGTGGTTTTTTTTTCAGGTTCAGAGTAACATTTTTTAACTTTATCTGCATTTTTTAACTTTATCTGCATCTCCACTTGGTTTTCTTTTACGCCTCATTTGTTTTGTCTTCGGAACATTCAAGAGACTTGTTTTGACAGTCCTTTTTTTCAGCTTTTGAGTTCTTTCTCGTTCCTTTTTTTCACGCTCTTCTTCTTCCAACTCAAGTTTATTTGGGATTCCTGTTATAATTGCTGTTTTCATTCTTCTCCTATCGTGTTTATTTTGAGGTCTTGGTCCAATCACTCGTGGTGGAGGTAGAATTTCTTTGGGTGATATAGAAGATGGCAGTGAAGGACGATAGTATAGCCCGAGTCCTTTGTTTCCTGTTGAAGTGAACGCTTGGATAACTCCTGTGTTTGTGCTAGTGTTATCGGTGCCCTCATCACTAGGGGATTCATTCAATACTATCTCTAGTGGTTGTGATGACTGCAAACTCTTAGATGCTATGACTGAACTTGAAGATCCTTCGGAACTAGCCTCGTTATGTTGCAGTTGTTGTAATTGATTATACATATTTTTATTCATTACTTATTTCATTTAAAATAACTTAAACACATTGCCAAAACATTAATGGAAATGGTCGGGTAAAACGGGACACATCAAAATTGTATCCCGTTTTGGGCACTCCAAAAGTGTCCCGTTTTGCCCGACCGTGATGCTTTTGACAACATAAATGGCTGACCCCTGAACCGTCACTCACTAGCAATATTTAAATACATGAAATTGTTGTTAAAAGAGCTATGAACAAAACACAGTACTTACCGGAATTGTTCCGAAGGACGGAGAAGCACAAGGATAGTTGTTCTGCAGTCGAAAAAAGTACAAAGTAAGTAGAAATCTCGCTTGAAAACTTTGAAAAAATATTTCTTTGCGAAACACGTGGCTAGCGTTGAGAGATCAACTGAGAATGCTTTCATGGCGATCGGGAACCAGTTTACCCTGTCTCCCGCGAAATAGCACAACCAGTCAAGCTCCTAGGCTCAATATCCCGTTTTGCCCGCCTATCCCGTTTTGGGCAACTTTCCTCTATAGATACTTCTAAAACTTCAATTTTATTTATACGCAATCAATCATAAAAATCTACATTACAAATTTGATTTCTCAATATTATATATTTATGCATATATAGATACTTTATCAATTTCAAACATCATATTCCTTTTTTGATAGTTAACGTATAAGCTTGTGTAAATATATTTCTTTAATTTTGTAAAACAAGAAACAGAGAAAATTTAACATACCTGCGCGATAAACTGTTAAGTGCCTGAATACATTAATTTTTGAATTTAACTAAAAATGAAACTATTAGAATAAAAATCATCCAAAAAGAAAATAAATGCGAAATACAAAAGTGCAAAAAAGATGTTACTTCATTAATAGTATCGCATTTTATCTTAACAAATTGACTTAGGATAATTACCAGCACTGCCTATAATATATCCTTTTTTTTAAATGTATGTACTGTATTTATAAAAAATTAAAAGAATAAAAATGAAGTACTTTTGCTTTTTTATTTTTGATGTAATTGATTTGACTCAAGAGTCCTTCATAGGAAGTTTTTAATGCAAAAGTTTTATTGACGGTATTCAAGTCTGTTTTTCAGTAAAAATTGTTATGATACGAATACATAATTGGTTCTTATTTCTGCATGCGCATAGTTTTAAGTATGCCTATTAAAACACTTTTAATATACTTATTTGCTCTTAACTGCTCACGTAATTGAATAATAACTCTTCCTTTAAAATTAGACATAAGAAAAATGTTTCAACTGATAATCGCATAACTGTTACGAATTTGTATTTAAATGATGCACTAGTTTTCTCCAATAAACGTGACTTAAATAAAGCTTAGATGTACAAGTTCTTACCAGGAATGAAAGTATTTTAGGATTTTTTACTAAGATATATATTTATAAATTTAAAAGGAAAAATAAAGCAGTGAAACATTATATAAGTTTCTATCCGTCAGAAATCATTTACGAAGTTCATTTCCAAGATCAGGAAAACATGCCTTAGACTAGAAAAAATGCTATGCATAACTTTGAGTGCTGTGCAGGAAAAATATTTTTATTGAAAAAATAAAATGATAATACGAAAACAAAAACGCTTACAGTTTTTCAGGATAAATTTCATTGATTCAAGTTAAATCGATAAAATTATTAATATAATATATATTAGATGATTAATTTCTCATCATCTGAGAACACTGACTCAATATGCATATGATTTAAGCAATGTAGCAATATGAAGTACTTAATACAATTTGTTATTAAAAGCTCTACTCAAAGGTTTATATATATATATATATATATATATATATGTAAATTAGTTGAGATAAACTCTGAAGACAATTCATAACATATACTAGGGTCGTTCCAAAAGGTACACTCATACAATGTAGGAAAAAAAAACGCATTATTGAGAAGTGCGCTATAGTAGAGCATGACAGGGATACAGTGAACTATTTCTGTACATTATCTCCTACACGCTGCAGCCATTTTTGACAGTACTACATAAATCGTTCTGTGGTCTTTATAAAATTGCTCCTAGGTGATTGCGCCGAACAAAAATTGTCTGAATCTAATAATGAAAGGAAAATTGTCTTTCATCAAAAGTTCTTTGAACGCGCCATACACGAGCAGGGCACCATAGTGGGGTTGTACGGTGTTGTGCGTACGTTGTGACCCACGTGTCGTGAAAGGCAAAAAGCCTTTCCTTAAATTTCCACATCTGTTGCTTTTCAGAGTTTTGCGCAAACCTCTTAATGTTTCACAGTTGGACTCAACGATTTATGGATGAGTCCATCCGCATAAAACTGTATAAAACGCCTTTGCAAATGAAAATACCAGAAACAATGGTTGCATTCGTAAACGACAAACTCGTTGCACGAGTTTTCGTAAGAAAACTAGAATGCGTGTGTTTAGTGCTGTCAGTGGTTATCAGTTTCTTTTGACATTACGAACAACTTCAGTTTATTTAGTTTCGTCGCCTAGGAGACGTGTTTGTTTGGATTCGCGAATGCGTTAATTTTGCTTAGGAGAGTTTTTAAAACATACTCAATATACAACCAACAGGATTTTTAAAAGAAAGAGTGGCCATAATTGAAGAGTGCAGATCAAAATTTAGAAATTTCAACTAAAACTTACTTTTTTTTTTCAAAAGTATTTAGCAAGAGAAGTTCAAATTTCGCTAATAACGGTTTAAATCAACATCAATTTCAGCACTAAAAATATGCATTTTGAATTTACTAAAATGAGAAATACAAGAAAATGATTACCTTTGAAAATTCTGTACCTTCGTTGCAGTTTCTAACGAATGTATGAATTTCTTCCTCGAAAAAATAATATTTGCAGCTTCAGCAAACGTAAAATACTTTTCATAACAACATACTAGGGAATGCAATCCCGATCCCTCGGGAACGGGATCCTGCGGGTTCCCGCACAAATATTTGTGGGACTAGTCCCGCGGAATTACGATCCTAATCCCGCGGGATTGATACTGAGAAATAAATTATTTTTCATTAAAATTGCACGCCGCTTTCCCAATCAATAGTCCGAAAATTTTTGAATAATCATGTCTCTTATCTAACAATAAAGGAATAAATAATAAAAAATTTTAATTTTAAGTTTTATTTTTTTTAAATTATCTTCTAATAAGAGTCTGGATCAAACATCTAAATCTAAACATCGTAATCTAAATTTTTCACAAACTTCCCAGTCCCAAATGAAATGAAATATTTCATACTAATTTATCTCTTAGCGAACAGTCAAGAATTAATTATAAAAGTTTTCATTTTAGTTTTTAATTGTTTTTAATTCACACTTTTAATTACTTTACTAAAGTTAAATGTATACTAGGAAATGACTTGGATTTGTTCGACTCTGTACGTTCTTTTTTCAGCAACTAAGAAAATAACGTAAGTATGTGAATAAATTGTATTTTTCTGTAAATTCCTGATTTTTAGCAACTAACATAACTAATACTAATATATTAGTACATAACTTAGTATATCATTCTGAAAATCATGATTATAATTTTCGTATTTCTATAAGTTATTGTATAAATTATCTCGTAAGATTAATTATTATTATTAAAGTTAGCTTCATAGTGCTTAAAATCTTACTTTTTACTAGTGCTTAAAATCTTACTTCATAGTGCTTAAAATCTTACTCTCTTGAAATGAAGCCCTAGCTAAATGAAATGTCAATCCCGCGGGATCAATAAATCTCAATCCCAAAATCCCGCAAGACGAAAAACAGTGCAGGATTGCATTCCCTACAACATACTTTTCCATTACAACGGACGCTATTTGAAAACAAAAACACCGTGCAGCAAGAGTATCTTCTAAACAACTAAACGAACCTGGTCTGAGCTCAGTTTATTTCGTTTGAAACTATACGCACTCAGTTTTGTATACGAACGCTCTAGTTTTTAAACTGAATGCACTCAATTTCCTTTACGAACACCTTATATAGAAACTCGTTGCACGAGTGCAACTCATTTGGCGTTTACGAATGCGGCCAATGTTTTTATGCTCTGATGAGGGAACCGTTTTACCGACAAAAAGCATACGTTATCGCTTTGGTGACCGATGCCTCTTCTTTTTGCGGGACTTTCCTCTTTGCTTTGCATATGCAGCACTCACTTTGCGATTGCAACTGCACTAGCGATAGCCTCCGCGTTCATAAAATGGCTGCGACTGTTCGAAGGCTGTGTGAAATTCACCTCACAATTGAATCTCGAGCACCTGCTTTTGAATATACCCGTAGTTCTTTTCAATAAGTTGATCGGAGACGTCGCTAAGAGGTTCATTTATTGGATTTATATACATATGTATGCATAATTTTAGTTGTTTTAATATCGAAAATTTACCAGCTAAGGAAAAAATAATGAACAAAATCAATATATGCTTCTAATAACATTATTTTCTTGTTTGTCTATATGCAATTAAAAAGAGGGTCGTTTTACAACTTAATAAATGCAATTTCTTGCGAATCTTATTTAGCGTGCCTTTGATTCTTCATAATAAATGCGGGAGCAATATCGTCCGAGAATGCTAGCGCTATGCTATTAAAACTCCTTTAAATAACATGAGCCTGGAAAATCTGCGATACGGAACGTAATAAATGCGCCATATTTATAAAGTCCAAACTTGTCTTGCGCATAGGAGACCACTTTAAAAGTGAAACACTGTTTAGACAACATTCCTTTTATTACTTCACATAAAATGTTATGAGATTTGTTTGTGTTAGTGCCTAATTAGTTGCTAGCTCCGCTATGCCTGAATAAAATATGACACCAAATATTGTACTACGCTCCAGGTATATCTTATAGGTTGAATAAAAGTGCAGCAGATGTGTTTTAAAGGAGGAAGAAATTAAATCTTCTGCGGAAATAAAACCTTTTATGTGTTACTTGTACGTGGATGTATTATAATTTTTGTCAATTTCTTATGGAAGAATGAATGCATTAAGCTGCTGCATCAAATTATTGATCAAAATTATTTGTAAAATACAAAAAAAAATTCCTGAGTTTTCGTAAAAGGAAATTAAATTAATTTGTATCGTTTTTGCAAATTGAAATCTCAGAAACTTTATCACTTTTATTAATGTCCAGCTTATGATAATTCTGTCCGCACCATTAGTATTTGTAAATTAAATAAGATTTACATATATATATATATATATATACACGTATGATTGTTTCTCATTTTGTTTTTCAAAAAAGTATTTGAAAGCGCATTTTTTTGGAGGAAAATATTATTTTAGTTCTGGACAACTACATTGTATCACAATAGAAATGTTGAGATGACTGTGAATTGCTACGAAAGAAATAAAATAATCCAAAAAGGTATATCCCAGACAGCACATAAGCTTAAATCAAGTTTGACATTTCTTTGAATTTCACGCATTAATGCAAGCTTGACAGTTCAACTCATTCTAAGCTGGCAGAAAGCTTGCAGGAGTCAAGTTGAATTGTCAAGTTTAAATACAGCTTGATTTAAGCTTGAAAATTGATACTCGCGTGATTTTTCCTTTTTAAAGGAGCGTTGATGGCGCCATCTGTGAAAGAGAATGGACATTAATTGTCTAGCGTCCTAATATTTGCTGAAAGTGCGTAAAAGATGTGTTTTATTTTATATTACCAGTGCCATATTACCGGCAGGGCAAACGGGTCAACTGCCCAGGGCCTACTGATTTTAGGGCCCAAAATATTACATCTTACACTTTTGTAATTTTAAAATAAAATTACAAAGGATAAAAAAAATTCAGAATTTAAATAATTTTTATGATTATAAAGTATGAACAATGAAAATAATTCAAATTTACATTTGTATAAATTAATTTTAACTTATTTTTAATTCTTCGAAATTCTCTATATCAATATAGCATACCAATATGTAGGAAAATAACCACATTTGTAAAGAGAATTTTTAGCGTTAAAAAATAGCAAAATTTTTCAAGTATTTGTTATTTTAAGAAATATTTACAAAAATGACTAAAGTGTTTGTATTCCATACATGTTAGCAACTGTGATATAGCATTTCGAAGTAACGTTTAACTATCTGTTTCTTTCATTTCAGATTACTTAACACAAAATTTGTGTTAAGTAAACCCATTCTATATTTCCAAATATGGAAATTCTTCAAAATAAAATACAATTATACTACGAAATTGATAAAGTAATTAAAAAACTTTGTAAAAAACACACATAAGAAGTAAAAGGAAAAAGGATACGCGTTTCGTTCAAAAATTGTTTTGAACTTCTTCAGTCCAAGCTCTTCGACGTAAAGAACACAGGGAACTGAAAGGAGAAATTTAAAATGAATTTTTTTTTTTTTTTTTCTCCTTTCAGTTCCCTGTGTTCTTTACGTCGAAGAGCTTGGACTGAAGAAGTTCAAAACAATTTTTGAACGAAACGCGTATCCTTTTTCCTTTTACTTCTTATGTGTGTTTTTTACAAAGTTTTTTAATTACTTTATCGTTTAACACCAGTATTTTGAGTGTTTTTTCTGCTACTACGAAATTGATTTCAAAGTCAGTCGTTTGTCTCGATTTTGGCCAGCAGTATTGCTCCATGAGTGTTGCGGTACTGAAAGTTTTAAAACGTGTTTTTTTATTTTAATTTTGATTTTAATTTAATTTATTTTGATGCATTATTTTAATTCTGATGCATCCCATGGAAAAATAAAAGGAACAAATAACACATCGCCCACTTATCAATTTGGCGAGAAAACACCGTGGTCACTTCAAACTTTAGTCATAGCTGCACAAGACTACGGTGGCGGAATGGATAGCGTGCTCGACTGCGAAGCCAGAGGGTCCGGGTTTTATCCCAGCGACGAACACTCGATGGAAACAGATTAAATTAAATTGAAATTTCAGCGTAGAGGGGGGAAAATGCGCGGAAAAATAAATTATGTGGGGCGCGTTAGCCAGCGGGCGCCCCGTGTATTTAATTTTTTTTTTTTGGAAAATTTTTTAAGCTTGAAATGTCAAGCTTAATGCAAGCTGGGCAAGTGCAAACTAGAACACTTGATTCAAGCTTGCATCAAGCGAACACGATTGGAATTTTCAAGCTTAATCCAAGCTTATTGACTTGATAAATCAAACTTGCTGAAGTTTGATGCAAGTTTGCTGTGCTGTCTGGGATAATAAAGCATATCTATGTAGATCAGAGTTAACAAAGCTTTAATTGATACTATTCTATATTCTGGCAATTATGGAATCATTTCAAAAAGAAATATTTTAGCTAAATCCTATAGTGGAGCACAGCACGTAATGTAAAATAACCGATGAATAATACTCCGTGAGATTTTGTATTAAAGAATAAAATACAAACAGTAGTGTGGCGGCTGGCAGCAAAGCAAAAAATTGCATACCACCATAGTGGAAGCAAGAGTGTTAAGTGACGAACTTGTAACGAGAACATAGCCACAAACATGACGAAAGCGTCAGAGCAAAAAAGAACAGTTGCCAACTAAATCGCGTAATTTTAAAAATCCAGTTGGCAGTGAGAAATAACAGAGTAGTAATAAAGTTTACACTTTCCAACAGGGAATGGTTACGAGAGATTGCAACGTTCAAAATTTAATTGAAGCCCTGTGTGAAAGTTCTGGTGAGAACTGAGAAACGCGCCACATAGGCGCTAATCAAAGAAAAACAGCATTTCAACGGCAAAATCCGAAGAAACATAAAAAAAACGGAATTAAAGTAGCATGGCAGAAAGAATGATGGCGATTTAGAAATAGCAAAGTGTCACGTTGACACAACGTGCATATTTTTTAATGAAAAATTATTAATACAAATCCTAATTAATATTGCCTAAATTTAAACTAATAATCTATTCTAAATCTAATTTAAAAGTTTTTAACAATAACTGTTTATTTTTAAAGCTTTCAATTTTCCTCTTAGCCTTCTCAATTACAGCGCATTAACGTACTTCTAAAGCATTTCCTTCTTATCAGCTGCCTTGAAATAAAATAACAGTTGACGCCAGTTTTCTCTCCTGCTAAAAGAATAATCATAACAACACCTCTTCCTCGTATATTTCTCTGCTCCGCTGAAACAGATGTGTTTGCGGTTTTGCCCTGCTGCGCAAGAAGCATATTGCTCGAAAAACACCTGCTAAAATTGTTCCAGAAAAATCGAACTCTTTCTATAGACACATGGTTTTAACGTTTTTTTTTTTAGCAGTTAGGGAGTCGTTTTCGGAGGGGGCAAGCCACTCACTTCACGTGAGGAGGCTTTGCCCACCACACGTAATATATACCGCGCTGCACGGATTCGCATCTATGCGGATCACTTTATGGTGACGGAGGCGTTCGCCCACCAAGATGCCAGGTCGCAATGGCATCAACGCTGTATTATTTTTATGAAGATGCTCCCCCTAATCATCATGTTTTTATATGTGATATTTTTAGTAATAGTATGTGACTGCTTTATGACATCGACTGAAATCTAATAAAGTACATGCTGCATCTCCATCGAGTTTCCTGTGTTTTCCTCAAGAGTACGGTCTTCATAATGCCTTTTTTTGTGTTTCTAAGCTTTCTGTGTCTCCGTCCGGTAAAATATGAAATCGACAAGCGCTAGCAAGATGTGTGCTTTTCCACAACGTGATTATGTGGGTCATGAACTATTATGGTGCATAATCTCTCTTGTGAACCTACCTTCGTCTCTTCATGATCATCGACCAGTGCTTCACCAGTATAAAATGCTTTTTAATTACGATCATCGGCCAACCTTCTTCAGTATATAATTTATACCAACGAACGCTTGTATTAACGATCATCTTACGACTTACGATCACCATCTTCCAGCCTACCTCTCCACATGATACAAAGAGTTTTAGACTTCGAACAAAGAAAAATAAAATCAGAATTAACCAAAAATCTGTAAGGAACTCCATCACACAGAATAAACGTTATTAAAATTACTTAAAATTGTTACATTAAATACATAAAGATTAAAAATATAACCACTTTCATCGAAAATAGACTGTGTTTTAATAAAGTTTGAAGAATATTAAATTTGTTAACTACGTTGATGACTCAGATACCATTTTCCTTTGGAAGAAAGATTATATGTCCTAGTTAAAATAAAATTTTAATACAAACTGGAATAAATGTAACGGGATTTAGGAGGTAGAATAATATAGCAACAATAAAACAAAAATGAACATTACTTCATTAAATTTATTGTTTCAATCATTTATGCCATTTTAGATGACGGTGTAAAATCATTATTTAAAAACACACTGGCCTACTGGAGGCTTGACTACAGCGAGGGCAGCACATGTAGGTCATATTATAGGGGCAGGGAGAACACGTTGCCCCCTATGATTGGTCTCCTAGATTTAAAGCAATTCCAGATAAGAGAAATAGCAGCTGACAGCAACCCCAAAGGTATTGTTTGTACATGGACATTATTTTATCTTAACCACAAGAATAATGAACGAAATAAACATGAATTTACAATTTAGAGTAGATGTCTAGCTCATAAACACAATGCTATACGCACACACAAACGCGCACATTAATATACGGGCAGACAGTAAAAGCTACTCCCTAAGCGCTCCGAAGTAGTAGCTTGAAACCGAACATGACAAACTATATATGAAATTCAAATAGCGGAAAACCACACACGCACCCCAGACATTGTGAAAATAAATACAAAATAATCAAGGAGTTATACCTTGTCTCCTCTAACGGGGAATAACTCAGCAATAAAATAACTTTTTTCAGTCTCTTGCAAGTCTGCAGTAATTTTTAATTAACAGCCAGAATTTTATAAAATGACTTTTATACGACAGTAAGTATGGTTTTCAGTTCTGACGTAATAAAAGAAAAAAAAAGGGATGGCTTAATATACTCCCTTAATATGAATATATATATATATATATATACAGGGATTCCCAAAAACATCGAAATAGGCATTTATTACTTAAATATTGATCATAGGCAGGCACATCAATAAATAGCAAAGTTACTTAAAAAATTTCAGAATTTTATATTAACACCGATTACAATTTTCACGTGGCCCCATACCTCGCAAGAATTTACTGGGGTTCTGAGACCCAGGAATTTTACTAACCAATAAATGCACCTTTTTCAGAACATGTGATTGCAGTATAAAAAACGTGACCTGCACTTGTAAAATTTAGAAACATTGCTCTGAGAGAGACTTTTTCGTGATCTTTGTTGCGAAATAAATTTGTGTGAGAATTAATAAAAATATGTCTTAAATCAGTTGGATGTAACTTATACCGACAGCTTACCCGAGGATGTTCCTATCTTATCGTCGCCCTGGCTACAAGTATAAACGGCGGGCTGCCGGTCATCTGTTAACGACGCCAGGGGACGATTATGACTAGCAGGGGCCCCGGGCATTGATGAATTTATAGAGCCCCGCCTTTGAAATTTGATCTATTTTCCATAAAACTTTGATATAAAAAAGAATATTTCAGAGCAACATTTGAAGTTGGGGGGGCACTTTTTTGAGCCGGAGGCCCTGGGCAAAGTTCCGATTTGCCCATGCGATACTAAGGCGCTGAACGACGCCCTGCTCGATGCTCGAAATCAGGGTCCCGACCGAGTCGCCTGCCTATACCTCCGTAATATTTGATATAACATATATATTTATATGTATATATAATATATCATATATATATATATATATATATATATATAGATAGATAGATAGATATATAGATATATATATATAGATATATATATATACAGTCATCTCCGGATATAGTGAACTGAAATCATTAGTCCCGATTGTAATACATTAGAAACGTGAATAGCACTTTTTGGCTTTAATGAACTATGACTTCGGTTATAGTGAACTTAGAAAATTACGGAAACAGCGGAGGTCGTGTTGTTGGATGCATATTCCGGCAATGGGTGTCCATTTTGTTTTCGAGTAGAGAGAAAGAGATTATCAGTCACATGTTGCGAAATACAGACAAATTGCCAGTGGCTAGGTAAACATACCGAACGGGAGAAGGGATCAATATCGCACAAGAGAAGGGGCTTTAAGACTCTTGACCGCTGCTAAAATAGGGAGAGGAACATAATTTCTCATTCACACTATTCTTTAAAAGTATTTGTGATACCAACATCATAAATTGATTTTCAGTGCTCATATATAACCCCTGTCCTGTATTTTGCGTGGTGCATGCTATGCAATATAGAATGGGCCGAAAATTGGATATTTTAGGTAACTGACTTCTAATAGCAAAAAGAAGTTGTACTTACGAATCCTTAATTTTGGGAAAAATAATAAAAAATGAAAGAAACATTTTTATCTCTAGGTAGCGCATGACCCGAAAAGTTTGAAAAAAAGGTAAAATTAAAAAATATTATATGTATATAAATACGAATATTATTAATTTTTGTTGTAATACCATTCACGTCCTTCTTTTTAATACACTTTTCATATATCTTTAAAAATGTTTATATTCTTTTGCAATTTTTAGGTTGCGCATAGTCAGTAAATTTCGCAAAATTAATCAAAATTTGACTTTTTTAGCGTATTTCACATGTTGCTAGTGTTTCTGCTTTTATAACAAAGTTTTACACATTTCTGACTAAATGTGCACTGTGCAGCACTTCGTTTGTTTTGCATTTGTAATTTATTGCATTAACAACCAACAACTCACCAAAAGGAGGTGGCTTTACTTTGAGTTCTCCCTGCCCTTCCCATCCATCAAGCCATGAAAAACAGTTATTTACATATTTACAATATATTTAGTTTTACAATTACTATGTGATTTTAAAGAAGTTTCTACCTTTGGGTTAAGATTTGAAGTTATACTTGTGACTCAGTTTTGTATTAATGATCGCGCGTATAAAGTTGTTCTTATAAATCCATGTCTTCTGCCTTCTCCAAGTACCTTTTCTGCAGATTCGCTGACTAGTTTCACAATCCTTTCAACAACTTGATTGTGACATGAGAATTTTAAGAATTGAAGCTTTGGCAATTGTTTAGTTCTAAGAAATGTTAAAATATCTTTATTTGTCACATATTTCATCACTGGAATAGAAGGAAGTGAACGGGTTGACTAGTTGATCAACTCCTCATAGTTCGAGGCATCACTTTTTAATATTGGCGGAAGATATTGTATTATAGATACAAAAGTGTTCCTGATGTTTGATTTCTTGCCTTGAGTATTCTTCTGTAGGCCAACTACCTTATATGTGGCCTGTCGTCTACTGCCATAGCAAATAAAAAGTTCTGAAGAGTTACAAAAGTAGGCATTTCTTTCAATCACTGGATCCGCGATTTTTGGGCGATCATCAGTCTTATAGTCCGTATAACTTTGTGCGCAGGCTCATGTTTCACAGAATTTTTTTATATCGAACTATATGGAGCATACGTTTTCTTAGATATAATTTACAAGTATCTACATCTCATTAATAGGTTCAGTTTGGGAAATTTACAGTCGCAGAATAAAGTTAGCACACTTTAACCGGGGCCATCGCTAAGCAACGGGCCTGCTTATGAGTTGCCATCACTAAAAATGAGTTTATCATTGAGGCCTGTTTTCCCCAGTCACAGTATTCTATTTTATTATTCTAAGTATTATAAATGTTATATTATTTTATTATTTTAAAACAATTTTTTTATACTTTTGTCGTACTAGAGAACTTTAGATGTAGGTAATCGTTTTGTGAATCTTGCGCCATTTTCTTTCACGAAAATTTATCCTAAAATTCGAACATTTTGTTCTGAATGTAAAGGTAAGTGAACGCTTATAATGTATTTAGAAATTCTAAATATATGTATGTAAATCATGTTTGGTGAATAATTACTCATGTGTTATTTATAAATAAATTATTTTAATCAGAAATCGTATTACTTGAGTAGTTTTTATTCTTGTAAATAAGCATGACGTTGTGATACTATTTAGACAATTTAATTTTGCCAGTTGAAAATGTTATTTATCAGTTATATATGCCTTGATTATGTGATTAAGACTTACATCTGGTACAGTGCAGAAATACAGTAAATTATAAATTATTGATTTTTGCCCGTTTATACAGAAACTTCAAATGTAGTGAATATTTTATACAAGCGTTCATTATGCTTGCTCAATTCCTAAGTTCGATTGAGAAAGCGACAAAAGAATAATATATACTACACGAAATGTCTTTATTAAAGAATAATTAATTCAGGGATCGCGCTATAGAGCGTATTTTATCAATTTTCTCCAATATACAGGATATCCCGAAAACACTGAAATGCGCTTTAATACATCATTTGTTAAAGATTAATGTTGAATTGTTTAAAATAACGTAGGAAATACGACTACGTTCCTGAAATATTCATTATAAAAATGTCTTGTGTATTTAGTTATTTTAAAGTATACTAAATATCCACTTGTGAAACTAAAATAAGCAATCGTGAATCATGAGAGTAAGCGCTACTTTGTTTTTCCTTCAAATTATATGCATCTATTTTCTTTATGTAAATATGTATCATAGCAAACAAATTAATCATGAGTTCGTACTTGAATTAGTAACACAATTACTACTTAAAACTACAACTATAAAATTGCCAAAGTTTGAATTCTTAAACTACCCATATCACAGCTGTTGAAAATATTGTCAAACTGACCAGCGAATCTGCAGAAAAAGTACTTGGGGAAGACACAAGAGATGGATTTATAAGAAGAACTTTATACTCAAGTTCATTAATGCCAAAACTGAATCATCAATCCAACTTCAAACCTTAATTCAAAGGTAGAAACTTGTTTAAAATTCTATAGTAACTATAAAAGTAGACATATTGTAAATATGTAAATAACTGTCCTTCATGGCTGGGTGGATGGGAAGGACAGGGTAGAACTCGAAGCATAGCTACCTCCTCGTGGTGAGTTCTGGGTTGCTAATGCAATAAATTACAATTGCATAACAAGCAAAGATTTGGACAGTGCACATTTATTCAGAAAAATGCAAAACTGGACATTAAAAGCAGAAATACTGCAGCATGTAACAAAAGTTTAAAAAGTCAAATTTGTGTTAATTTTACGAAACTTTACGGCTCATGCGTGACCTAAAAACTGGAATAGAATAAAAATATTTTAAAAGATAGATGAAAAGAGTAGTAAAAAGAAGAAAGTGAATGGTAGTAGAACACAAATTAATAATATTCATATTTCAAAATATATTTTTAAATTTTACCTATTTTTCAAACTTTAAAGATCATGCGCGACCGAAAGGTCTCGGTACATTTTAAAACTATTTTTCCCAAATTAAGGATACCAAAGTAGTACTTTTTTTTGCTATTAGAAATTGCTTATCTAAAATATCCATTTTCGGCTCACCCTAATACAGCCCTCCGCATCCGCTTAAAGCATTTCGGCTGTTGTGGTTTATGACCGCAGATTTGCCCATTTTATTCAATACGTTAAAAGGCATTTCATTTTGAAGCTATTAACTTTTAGTGAGGCTGTTATTTTTGCTGAATCTAGCAGTCTCTCACCCTTTGATCTTGGCGATATTCTCCATCGACACGGATTGGTAACCTTTTTAAATTTCTGCATCTTATTCTTTGGGTTTAAAAAATTAAATCACTAATTTATTCTTAAGCTCTGCGGATGTGTGCACCTTTTTCCTTGATTGTTGGCATATTTTTATTAGCGCTGCATCGCCACGATTGTACGGTAGGTTCAATTGTATCGCACCCAGAGGAGATGACTTTAACTCGAGTTGAACAACTAAGAGGCAAAAATTTCGCAGCCCTTCCACGCCCCTTGCCGTCCAAGAACTATTTATGTAAGAATGACCTATCTTCAATAAATATTATGTGAAAGTTATTGGACGGAGATCTGCTTCTTTTAAACACGACACGATGGAAAACTTACCTCATCATATGAACATGTGTGCTTTCCTATTTCTGTATATTTATTTACCTTTTTAGTCTACCTCCTGCACGGACCGTGAAGTTAAGCATAACCTGTACTATAGCATTCAGTAACAAAAGACGGGTACTTTTTATGTTGATCAAACATGGAAATTTCGCTCCGATTTCGTTTATCATTTCAGGTGCAACATCACAGGATAAAGGTTACTACTGTGCACTATTGCTTGATTGGCGACCGCACCTTCGTCAGCTGAAAGGAATTCCCCCAATCATTGTGGCTTTTTAGGAGTAATTCGTCGTGTAATGTAGCCAATGCGCGAATTGTGATTTTCTAGTAGAGCTTCATGCATTATCTTAAAGTTTGTACAGCGATTACTGCTGCTGAAAAATGTGGTCGAAAGGCAAAGTCTTTTCATTAGAAGACAAAATAAGCATTATAGAAGCTATTGAAGGTGGTCTTTCACAAGCACATGTACGAAAAGAATGAACTGAGTAAATCAACAATGAGTAGCATTATGAAAAATAAGGGGAATATTTTAAGTTCTTTCAAAAAGAACAAGAGTGATGTGAAAAAGATTCGCTTGCGTGTTATAGACTATGTTGGCCAAGCATTACTCCAATAGTTTACACTTCAGAAATCTTTGGGAGGTTTTCTAAATGGACCTATATAAAATAACAAAGGCTGAACAATTAGCCAAGTTATTTGACAAAAACCAAGAGTTTGTATGTTCGGATGACTAAATGAATAGATCAAAGAAGAGGCAAACTATTAGAGTTGGAAAAGTTTTCGGAGATGTAAACTCTATAATTTAAGAGGTAACTGCAAAATGGTTGAATTCAGAATGACCGAAAATTTGATCAAATTATTCGCCAGACGATATTTTAAATGATCACGAAACTGGATATTTTTTTATCAATTACCGCCAGAAAAAACGTTGAAATTTAAAGGAAACAAATGCGTGCAAGTAAAATGGCAAAAATTAGAGTAACGCTATGGCCATGTGCTAACATGTCCGAATCAGGAAAAAGCTAATCGAGAAATGTAAGAACCCAATGTGTTTAAAAGCTTTAAGAAACACCCTGTGCAATATTAGGCTGATAAACAATAAGGCTTGGATGACGTCATCTATTTTCCACGAACTTCAACGATGGCATAAGAGCAAAATCAAGGAATATTCTGTCTCCACTAGACAATTGCCCTACACTCCCACACATGGAGAACCTCAGCAACATTAAAATGATGTTCCTGCCAAGCAACACCACATTATTTCTTCAACCCATAGATCAAGGGGTTATACGCAGTTTTAAAACATACTATATAGGAGAAGTTACGTTTCATTTAATCCAAGCTCCGGAATCAAACCAGGATGCTTCAACTAATGCTTTGAATGCTGCTCGTTTTGCCAGCAAAGCCTTAAAAAATGTGACCACAAATACCATACAGAATTGTTTGCGGAAGACTTGTTTACCTACCGGTGACGCATTGCATTTGAAGTTGAGGATGGCATGCCTCTGAAGGATCTTCTACAACATATCAATAAGACTACTGCTGTGACCGTTGGTTTTATAGATGTTGATACCGATGTCATTACAGATAAAGTTGAGACGAATGTATTCACTATCGACTGCATCAAATGCTTCCATAAAACTCAAGAAAATGAGGCAAAAGATGAAGATGAGGGCACAGAAGAATGGCTTTCAACTGCGAAAGAAGCAATGGAGAGTGTAATGATCTCTCGTAAGATTTTTAGAATGTGCTGAATGGACTCTGGAAATTGTACAAACCTGGAAAAGGAGTTATAAAGAACACTTATTAAAACTGTCTACATTAAGCATCAACTCATAACAGAGTATTTTCGTTCTTAATTAAGGTAATGCAATTTTTTACGAATGTTCATAATTTCCATAAATGTGATTTTCGATGTTTCACTTATTTAATAGATATTTTCTATAATCATAAATGCAGTTATGTTTGATTTACTTAATAATATTCGATATTGGAATAAAATACTATTTTTTACTTTATTAAGTTTCTCTGTTCACCATGGGGACACTACAGTTTTAGTGAACTTCGGACATATTAGACAAAATTTGATGGTCCTTAGATGTTCACTATAATCTTAGTGGGCTATATGTATATGCACTCACACTGATTAATGCTTTATCTCACTGTACAAAAAATATATTACAACTATTATTTTTGAATTGTTTCTGATTTCCACTCATGATACATTATGTTGGACTGCATTGAATGCAATTATTACAAATGTAAAACTCAAAGGGGATAAATTTCCCAAAAAGTTTTATTAAACTAATAATATTAATGATATTTTAAATACTTCGCTGTAAGAAAAAAGTTTTTCATAATTTTTAATTCCAATTACATAAAATATATCAAAATTATATTTAAAAGAATTATAAAAAATAATGAATAACGTAAGGATATTATAAGCACTTATGTAAAGAAAAAAACTTTTTTTCTCTTTAAGTGCAACACATTATTTTTTTTATTTTGTTATCTAGTGTTCAAAGAACTGACAGATTACGTTATTTAAAGCGTTTTATCGTCATCTTCTACGTAATGCAAAGCACTTAAGATATTTTAAGACCTGTCAAGAAAACGAGATCAAGTTTCAAACGATTAATAGAAACAACCAAAATATAACAGTAGGTGAAAAAAAAGATCTGCAGTATACACTTCTTTTTCTTTCAAAAACTTTAAATATTAATTTTACTGAAATCTTGCACATAGAAAAGACTCAAAATTCATTCAATTTTACGTTAGAAAAATCATGTATAAGCAGCATACTTGAGTATGTATGTATTAAACTAGTTTTAAAAATATATAAAAGTAATGTACTGGTATAAATGCCGATTTTAAAAGATTTAAGTATTATTGTATTACTAGCTGCGTAGCCTGCCATTTCATGGGCGTATTTTAGGTTTTAAGGTGTACCTTATCGGAAAAAAAAAATCATTTAATCTAGTCAGTTAAGCTGATCAGCACGTTCCGCCCTTTGCACGAAATTGAAGAATATTTTCAAAACAATCACTCATGAAAAAAATAGCATAGTTTTTCTGTTGGCCGTCCAATATTCAATAAAAGTTATAAATTCCAACGATCTCCACGCTATCCAAAGAAAACCAACGGACATAGTTATTTTGTAGTCGCCAATGCACGAAAAAGAATGAACCACTCACACTTCCGCTCTCTAGTCGAAATCTGATATTCGAAATATCACAGTAATACGGGTGGGGGGGGAGAGGGGGAGCAAACATCTGCGAGATCACGTTTCGAAAGTTATTAATATCAGGGGCGTAGCCAGGGGGGGGGGATATCGGGATATATACCCCCCGAAAATTTTGGATTAGTGATGAAATTCCGTCTATTTATACACATACAAGTTCATATCCCCCCCCGAAAAAAACGCATATCTCCCCCCGAAAAATTTTCCTGGCTACGCGCCTGATTAATATCATTATTTTTTTTTTAAGTAAAACTTCTTTAGGCGCGACTAGGGAGTAACTCAGATATTTTTTCTGACGGAAGTAACGCTCACATGGTTTTGAAAAAGCAGAAGCTGCCTGCAATCAAACCCAACCAGCAGGCGAAAACTACGGTTTAAGAACACGGTGATAGAAAAACATGAAGAAATGGAACCTGCAATCGAGCCAAACAGCCAGACGAAAACTTCATTTTAAGAGTACGGAAACAGAATAATACTTCTAACAAAACCAGCAGAGGAAAACAAAGGTTTAAGAACACTGCCATACAAAAACGCAATAATAGACCCTCCGTGCATTCAATACCAACCAACAGAAGAAAACAACAGTTTAGGAACACAGTTAAAGAAAAATACCACAACATAGACATTCTCTCGATTCAAACCCGATTCAATTTATAGGAGGGGACACTTCTCGTAGAAAGTTGGATAATGCCGTTGTTGTAAACAGATTGCGTTACGCACACTGGGTAACTGCGAATCTTCTGTTTCTGCACATCTCAGGTTGTTTACATTTCCATCGGGGCCATCGCTAAGCAACGGGCCTGCTTATGAGTTGCCATCGCTAGAAATGAGTTTATCATTGAGGCCTGTTTTCCCCAGTCACAGTATTCTATTTTATTATTCTAAGTATTATAAATATTATATTATTTTATTATTTTAAAACAATTTTTTTATACCTTTGTCGTACTAAAGAACTTTAGATGTAGGTAATCGTTTTGTGAATCTTGCGCCATTTTCTTTCATGAAAATTTATCCTAAAATTCGAACATTTTGCTCTGAATGTAAAGGTAAGTGAACACTTATAATGTATTTAGAAATTCTAAAAATATGTATGTAAATCATGTTTAGTGAATAATTACTCATGTGTTATTTATAAATAAATTATTTTAATCAGAAATCGTATTATTTGAGTAGTTTTTATTCTTGTAAATAAGCATGACGTGTGATGCTATTTTGACAATTTAATTTTGCCAGTTGAAAATGTTATTTATCAGTTATATATGCCTTGATTATGTGATTAAGACTTACATGTGGTACAGTGCAGAAATACAGTAAATTATAAATTATTGATTTTTGCCCGTTTATACAGAAACTTCAAATGTAATTAATATTTTGTACAAGCGTTCATTATGCTTGCTCAATTCCTAAGTGCGATTGAGAAAGCGACAAAAGAATAATATATACTACATGAAATGTCTTTATTAAAGAATAATTAATTCAGGGATCGCGCTATAGAGCGTATTTTATCAATTTTCTCCAATATACAGGATATCCCGAAAACACTGAAATGCGCTTTAATACATCATTTGTTAAAGATTAATCTTGAATTGTTTAAAATAACGTAGGAAATACGACTACGTTCATGAAATATTCATTATAAAAATGTCTTTCTCATTTGTGTATTTAGTTATTTTAAAGTATATTAAATATCCACTTGTGAAACTAATATAAGCAATCGTGAATCATGAGAGTAAGCACTACTTTGTTTTTCCTTCAAATTATATGCATCTATTTCCTTTATGAAAATATGTATCATAGCAAACAAATTAATCATGAGTTCGTACTTGAATTAGTAACACAATTACTACTTAAAACTACATTAAATAACGTTTGAAAGCACTGGGAAGCTTAAGAAATGCCTGATGTATACGTGAAGACTCGAGCATCCGTAGGCCTCTTTGGATGGCTCATCAAAATACACACGCAGGCCCGTTACTAATTGCGAAGGCCCCGAGTAAGTGGTGATCATTGAATTAGCAGAACTTCAAAAAATGAAATACCTAGACTTATGAAGTGATATATAATAATTACTGGCTTCAGATGTGTTTTAATTACATTATTGTCTCAGAATACTATTTCGTCATTAATATAGGCAATAGTTTCAAAGCGAAGTAATGTCGTGTTACTATTTTGCCCAAAATCTCTATTTTAAGAAATATTAGTAAACTAGCTGAAGTACCCGTCCTCGACGGGTTAGTGAATGCAAATTTCCAAAAAGCAAGAACTTTCGTCAGCATTGTAGGAGTACACAGAATGGATGTAGAATGTTGCCAAAGTAAAGAAAGCGAAGTTATAATTTTTATGAATTGCTAAAATATTACAGGTTAGAGAGTAACTAAGTAATATCATTTCATTCGCTTTAGTCGTAATTATGTGATGCGCGAACGAATGTTTACGCATATTGAAATAATTTTCGCAAAATCTCAAAATTTAAACAACATTTTTGAAAAATTCGAAGCCCAGAATTTAAGTTGAGAGACAACCTATCATGTCACCCAAATTCGTTTCATTCCCTGCAGTCTTTATTTCGTGATGCTGGAAAAAATTTTCAGCATTTTAAAACGATTTTCGAAAAATCTCAAAATGTAATCAAAATATTTAAAAAATTCTCAAAGCCTATAAATTAAGATTAGCAACTACCTATCATATCACTAAATTTCGTATCATTCGTATTAGTCGTTATTACGTGATGTTTGAAGAAATATAAACTATTTTGAGAGAATTTTCACAAAATCTCAAAATCTAACAAAAATGTTTAAAATTTGGACTCATATAGTTTATGTTGAGCAACCATCTATCGTGTGACCAAATTTCAGATCATTCACTTTAGTCGTTATTACGTAATGCGGGAACAAAGATTCACTCAGTTTTAAACGATTTTCATAAAATCGCGAAATCTGATCGATTTTTTTTTTAATTAGATGCTTCTAGTTTAAGGTGAATGACCACCTATCATTTCACCAAATATCATTTGTTCACCTTTGCAGTTATTACGTGATGTGCGAACACAAATTTACGCAGTTTGAAATGATTTTCGCAAAATTTCAAAATCTAATCAAGATTTCTTTTAAATTCGATACCTATGTTTTAAGTTGAGTGACCACCTATCATGACACCCAATTTCATATCATTCGCTTCAGTCGTTTTTACGTGATGCTTGAACAAAAATTTACGCAGTTTGAAAGGTTTTTCGCAAAATCTCAAAATCCAATAAGGATTTTTTAAAAATTGGACGCCTATGTTTTAAGTTGAGTGACCACCTATCATGACACCCAATTTCATATCATTCTCTTCAGTCGTTTTTGCGTGATGCTTGAACACAAATTTACGCAGTTTGAAACGATTTTCGCAAAATCTCAAAATCCAATCAGGATTTTTTTTAAATTGGACGCCTATGTTTTAAGTTGAGTGACCCCCTATCATGACACCGAATTTCATATCTCATTCGCTTCTGTCGTTTTTGCGTGATGCTTGAACACAAATTTACGCAGTTTGAAACGATTTTCGCAAAATCTGGAAATCTAATCAAGATTTTTTAAAAATTGGACGCCTATGTTTTAAGTTGAGTGACCTCCTATCATGACACCGAATTTCATATCATTCGCTTCAGTCGTTTTTACGTGATGCTTAAACAAAAAAAGCGTCTCGGACAGAATGACAGAATGACAGAAGGACAGAATGACAGAATGACAGACAGACAAACTTTTTTTTGAGGGTCGCATCGGATTCCCAGGTGCTTGAAACGGATAGAAATCGCAAAATTTTTGAATTCCAAGAAATGTACAGACAAAAGTCTAATTTTATTTATATAGATTTAGAAGACTGTAGTTTGTGTGAATGCAATATTTCAAGTGTTTATGTATAATGACTATCATACTCAAACAAGCAGTATTTACATTTATTTCATGGTGCGACAAATTTTAACACAGCTTTAAATTTAAAAACTCATATTAAAATATTAAATTCATGTTACATAAAGAACTCATTATTGAATTCTAAGCCATTTTCTAATGTAGATATATACCGTGCCAGACGAAAAACTTATTTTCTGTCAGCCACGATATACGCACTCGTTTACAAATATAAAATCAATATTTTAATTATCTTAAGATAAAAGATCTTTTTTATATTTTTACCCATTTGTTACTAAGGCAACCAGCTAAGCAAAAGTGGAAAAATGTAATTAAAATTTAGTGCTCGCGTTCATAATCTCGTTCACATGCTAGGTTGGAAAATTAAAAACAAGTAAAATTAGTTATGAGTCAGCACGGGAAATGCTTTATTCTTTTACCGCTAGGATCACTGCACGTCACTAGATTCCCAATCATCATATATATTATTTCTCAAAGGTGTTTTTTTTTCTGGCGCGGCTAGATCTAATTAAATACTTGACCAAAAGAAATAAGAAAAATACCCAGTTAAAGCTTATAGTTTCTACTTTTGACGAAAAATATGCAAAAATTCGGAAAAAATCGTTTTGTCAATAAAAAAATAAAAACCATATCATATATATTATTTCTCAAAGGTGCTTTTTTCTTGCGCGGCTAGATCTCATTAAATACGTAACCAAAAAAAAATGTAACAGACTCCATGGCTCCAGTTTGCCATGGAGTCAGATGAATTGAATATACTTTCTTTAAAAATGAGTGGCAACGACAGATAAAAAATGTAATAAAAATAGAACAGCTCGGAGTTATTATGTTTTTTATAGGTTGGATGGATGATTGAAGGTAACTAGAAATACAGTTTTTTTTTTTTTTTTTTAGTAAATAGTTTGTAAGATAAGTATTTAAATGAGGTTGAAAGAACTTCTTATTTAGTCTTTTCAATCGAACCGTTTCATTTTGATAATTGTGAGTTGTATTCATCAGTCGCCGGCAGAATATTTTGTTCTACGCCATTTTCTCGAAGGTTTGGCGATATTTTTCTGGCGACAACCGGTGGTTGGCTCGAATTGAAACGGGCGCGGCTAGATCTCATTAAATACGTGACCCCCAAATATTATTTTAACTGTTTTATTTTATAAAACCTCTTTAAAAACAATATTAGCAGTTTACAGTATGCACCACTGATCTCTATATCGAAGATGGCGCCTCTTATATTTAAAGTTGAATATATCGGTAGTATTAGGGCTATTCAAGCGCCATCTTCTGTACATTTTTCATTTCATAGAAAATAAAAAAATATGTGTCACCAACAGGTGGCGCTGTTTTCGTCAAAAGTAGAAATTATAAGCTTTAACTGGGTATTTTATTTATTTATTTATTTTTGGTCACGTATTTAATGAGATCTAGCCGCGCCCGTTTAAATTCTCATGCCCGTTCAATTTCTGTTAAAATAAATGTCTACTTTTTTAATGATTTCCAATCAAATATCTAACTGACCCGTGAAAATATTTAACAGAATATTATGTACTTATAGACTCATTTATTCATTTTCGCACTATAACATTTACAGTTGTAGTATTAAATACGATATTGTGCGAAATTTTCGCACGGGTCAGCTAGTGTTGTCATAATTGAAACTTATTTCGGGTACCAAAAATCCAGTATAGCAGCTATGGAGAGTGTCCACTCCTATAATATATCTCCGTGTTCAACACGGACACTTTCTGGATGCTAACCCGATATCCAGACGGAAAAACCGGTTTAAGAACACGGGTATGTAACACCACCAACAAACAAACACTGGCTGCAAACGAGAACAGAATAAAAGAATAACAAATGGACACTCCGTGGATTCTAACCCAACCTCAAGACGGAGGCGGTTTAACACGGGGCTGGAACGCCACAAAGAAACGGACCCTGGCTGCAATCAATCCCAAACAATAGACAGAACCTGCAGTTTAAATACACGGATACAGAATAATAATTCAAAACCTACCAACAGACGAAATCAACGCTTAAGAACTCTGTGATAGAAAAACACACAAAAAAATAAATTTACACTACCTGCACTCGAACCCAACAAACAGAGGAAAACATCAGTTAAAGAACACAGTTAAAGTATAATGTTAGACTATGGACATTCTCCCCATTCAAACCCAAACTCCAGACTGAACAATGGCATAAGAAAACAGTTAAAGAATAATACGACAACATGGACACTTCCTGGATTCTAACCCAATTTCCAGACGAAACAACGGTTTAAGAGCACAGGTATGGAACACCACAAAGAAACAACCCTGGCTGCAAGCGGTTCAAGAAAACAGTTAAAGGATAATACATGGAGACTCCCTGGATTCTAACCCAACCTCCAGACGGAACAACGGTTTAAGAACATGGGGATGAACACCACAAAGAAAATGAACGTGGCTGTAACTGAATCCAACGTCAAAGAAGTTTTACTTCAATCGCGCGTAAAGAGTACACGCACACACTTTTTATTCATAATTTCATATTAGTAACTAAAATAATACTCCTAATATGAAATTGTAGAGGGGGGGGGGGATAATAATAACTTTTAGTAACATCTTTTTTTGTTTGGGGGGGGATACTACGAATTTCTTAAGGTAAGCATTGAAAAAGGCAAGAAAAAAATTCAGTCTCATATTGTGTTTCATTATTGCCAATTCCGGTGCATCAGTATCATATATCGACAAAAAATGGCCCTTTTGAGTAATCAGGTTTGGCCCACCATGGTTATACGATTTTTTTAAGCGAAATGTTGAAAGCGCTGTGCCGTTTCTGAAGCTACATAACGTCAATAACTTGCAACATAATGAAATAGAATATATTATTGACAACAGAATGACCAACACTTCGAAATAGAATCTCTTCGTGCTATATGAAACTAAAAAATACGCAAAATACGGTAAAAAAACGCCCAGCAAAAGACCAACGAATTCTCCAACTATAGCACAAGCTAAGCGATGTTATCCGATTACAAAATCTCATAAAAATATTTTTATTTACCGGACGAGGACTTTTACTTCATCTTTTTCAAAGGAATGTCTCATCTGAACTGCAAAAAATGCACTCATGCATTGAAGACAAATTCAAGTACGCCACTGTAACGACGAGCTATTTTGTTTGCCGGGACATCGGTTCCAACTAATGAGCCATTAAATACAATTTTCAAACTTTTTGAGAAAGGTTACTCAATCAGGTTTTAAAAAAATTCAATAGTTAAAATTTTATTTTATTTAATTCTTTTCTCTGAGTCGTTTCATTCGTTTCAGTACTGTTTTTGCCGAAACTCAGCAATAGACCAACTTTATTGACAGAAAAAAAACTGTGTAATTTTTATTGAATTTTAAATTGTCTCTGACTTATGATTTTACACTTTATCAATAATAATAATAATAATAATAGTAACGACAAACTAATGCTAGCCGCAGTACTTGTTTAATTATCCATAAATTGCTATGCACTTTCTAAAAGTTTAAAAACGTTCATATGTCTTCAATCATTGTTTATAAAATATATGTATACATATTTCCTTTCTAGTGTCTGTGTAGATTTTATCAAACTGAAAGGCGGTTATCTTTTATGCATGTTTTAATCTTTTATGAAAAATCGCCAGTTGCATTATTAATATTCTCAACTATAACCGTAAAAAATGTAGACACTCGCACATTTTATACGAAAAAGCTTTAATGCGTAAAAAAGCATTTATTAGTTTCTCTGCATTCTCAATCCAAAAATAGGTTCTAAACAAATGTCAATGTTTCATTTTTGAAGAAAAATGTAGGTAAAATATTTTCAAGGTAGTTTTTTTTTAATGCGCAAAGTCAGCAAAACGTAAATCGTGAAAAAGAATCATTGATTACAAGGTTAAAAGAAAGAGAGTTAAGTTAAGAAAATCGTAATATACATTCTGCTATATGAAGATATGCATTTACTTTAGAATGTATGATAATTTTTTTTTAACAAAGAAAGGATTTTGCATTTAATGCTAGGATGTATGTCTGACTTTAATACTTTTAGATATTATATACAGGATGTCCCAAAAAGGTGGTAACACACTTTAATCTGTTATCTGTTAGAGATAAATGGGCGATGTGAAAATTCAAAACGTGATGAAAACAAGGTTGGAAATAAAACTCTTAAGAAAAGTTTCCTCTCGTTCATTTACAAAAGTTACACTTTTTTAAATTTATTTACGACCCGTGTACAAAAAGTTGCCAATTAGTAAAATGTTCCGATGCACTCATGAGGTGATGGACAAAATTTAAGAATTGTTTCCTAAAAAGGGGTATCACGATAAATATATGTTGACTTACACGATTTTTCAATGACTCTCGAAATGAAAAAAAATTGAAAAAAAGGAACATCAGAATTATCACATTTCAGGGGTCGTACAGAAATTACGAAAGAATATTTTTTTTTCACTCTAGCAGTAAACGTTTACATTCAAATTGAAGTATAGAATTCGATCATTTTTCTTTAAAGATATATCTGAGACGTTTAATGATGAAAGGATATATTTTCTACATCATATCTTTAGACCATGGAGCACGTTTTACTAATTGAGAATTTTGTGTACGGGAGTCGTTTAAAGTTTTTAAAAGTGTAACTTTTTGAAAATTAATGAGAGGATTTTTTTCTTAAGAGTCTTTTTTTCCTACATTATTTTGAACATTTATTCAATTCAAATTATTCATATTTTTCCATTTGTGGTTTATCATTCTTGCTTCTGCTGTTATATTTTTTATGCGAAGTATGTCATATTTTCAGTATATATTGTGTTTTACTTATTAGTTATTTTCTTTTCTGTTTGTCAAAGCTGCGTTTGCGCGTTACATATAGGATATCTACTCAATACTTAATTATGGATGCTTGATTTGAATGTATAAACCATTTTTGTATTGTGAAATTATTTTTTAAATATATATATATATATACACTGAAGAGCCAAAAAAACTGGTACAGGCATGCGTATGAAAATAAACAGATATGGAACCAATTAGAGTACGGCGCTGCGGTTGGCAACGCCTATATAAGACAACGTGTGTCTGGCACAGTTGTTAGATCGATTACTGCTGCTACAATGGCAGGTTATCAAGATTTAAGCGAGTTTTAATGTCGTGTTGTAGTCGGCGCACGAGAGATGGTACATAGCATCTCCGACGTAGCGATGAAATTTGGATTTTCAGGTACGACCATTTCATGAGTGTACCGTGAATATCGGAAATCCGGTAAAACATCAAATCTACGACATCGCTGCGGCCGGAAAAAAGATCATGCAAGAACGGGACCAACGACGACTGACGAGAATCATTAAGCGTGACAGATGTGCTACCCCTCCGAAAATTCTGCAGATTTTAATGCTGGGCCATCAACAAGTGTCACCGTGTGAACCATTCAACGAAACATCATCGATATGGGCTTTCGGAGCCGAAGGCCCACTCGTCTACCCTTGTTGATTCCACGACACAAAGCTTTACGCGTCGCCTGGGCCCGTCAACACCGACATTGGACTGTTGATAACTGGACACACGTTGATTGGTTTGAGGAGTCTTGATTTCAATTGAATTGAGCTGATGGACGTGTACGGGTATATAAAAAAACCTCATGAATTCATGAACCCTACATGTCAACAGGGGACTGTTTACGCTGGTGGAGGCTCTGTGATGGTATTGGGCGTATGCAGTTGGCGTGATATGCGTTCCCCGATACGTCTAGATACGACTCTGACAGGTGTCATATACGTAAGTATCCTGTCTGATCACCTACACCCATTCATGTCCATTGTGCATTCCGACGGACTTGGGGAATTTCACATGGACAATGCGACACCCCACACGCCCAGAATTGCTACAGAGTGGCTCCAGGAGCACTCTTCTGAATTTAGACACTTCCGCTGGCCACCAAAATTCCCAGACATGAGCGTTATTGCACACTTTTAGGATGCATTGCAACGTATTGTTCAGAGAGAACTCCACCCCCTCTTACTCCTTCTGATTTATGGAAAGTCCTGCACCATTCATGGTGTCAATTACCTCCAGCACTACTTCAGACATTAATCGAATCCATGCCACGTCGTGTTGCGGCACTTCTGCGTGCTCGTGGGGGCCCTACACGATATTAGGCAGGCGTACCAGTTTTTTTGGCTCTTCAGTGTATATGCTTCAAAAAATCATTTTTTTCGAATTTCTTTGTTCTCACCCTCCAATATTTTTACACTATTCATAAGTATGATGTATTCAAAATTTCAGTTTCATGGAATGATATTTATAGGTCGCGCAGCACAATCGAAATCTGTTGAAATTTGGCAAAATCGACAGATGAGGAACAGTGTATCATACCATAACCCGTAATAATACGACATTCAAAAGGGCATGATTTCAAATGTTTAACGACTATACAAAGTAAACAATGGCAGATCAGTTAAGGAAATACGATTTTCTATGCAACTGTGAGTTTTGAGCACAATCTTACTCACAGTCCGATGGCGAATACCAGAACAAGTATGCCCCTTAGCTATCAGAGCAAAACTAACTTCCATATTAGATGTGCTAATAATGAATGTAGGAAAAAACGCCGCCGGAAAAAACGCCACCTGGAAAAAACGCCACCGGATAAAACGCCACCGGATAAAACGCCACCTGGAAAAAACGCCGCCGGATAAAACGCCGCCGGAAAAAACGCCACCTTAAAAGATATTTGTGTAATAATTTAATTAAATACTTGAAATAAATTTATTTTGTTTTGCAGAAAATGGGGGGGTGGGGGGTGGAATGGGGTATTCAGTTGAATTATGAGGTTTAATGTACTTTGTTTTCCAGAAGTGTGGGAAAGCACATGTCTAATTCAATAAGTCAATTTGGGCATAATTCGGTAGGCGCTAAGGAGGGGTGGGGGAAGACTTTCCTAGAAAGCTTTTGGTTTCCGTTAAAAAAAAAAAAAAAGATTGCCAATTACTTAATAGTAAATGAAGCTTTCAGGGGGCTATGACCCCAAAACTGCATGCAAGTACTCTGATGACATGGAAGTGTTAAGATATCAAAGAAATAAAATCCCTAACAGGGATTTTAATTAACACATAGGTGTGTGGGGGAGGGGATAAGGATTTATTTTTTTCATATTTTAATGGATTTTTTTTTTTTTTTTTGCATATAAAAGACAGGCAAGGGAAAGAGCTTTATTAGATATAAATTTATCTTATAAAGCTTAAAAAATTATTTTTAACCTTTTGCATTATAATATAAATACTTTCTACTAATTTCCTGACAATTGGGTAAAGGGCTGAGGTGTGTAGGTCTAGGGTTCTGGCCTACGGCGCGACTGCTTTCTCCAGTTGTATCTTGAATAAGCGTTAGAGCCCCTCAAAAAGTTCCCCGCCCAAGGCATGCCTTAATTAAGCAGACAGCCCTCGTTCATATCTTCCTTAATTTAAGGACCTTAAACACAAAATCAAAGTAACTTATTTCATCATAATTTACACTGAAGATATAAAGTTTTATATTTTTAATATTAATCAGAAATCATAATTCCTTCCAATTCCTATTAGAGAGGATGTCTTAAAAGCACTGATCTACGGTTTTCATTGATCTTATATAATATATAATTAATTACATATATTATTAATTATATATAATTATAGAAAATATTATTATTAGACATATATAATTAATTATAAAGTTACTTTATGGTGTCGAATAAAATTTTCAGGAAATTAAATGTAAATAAATACAAACTTTTACTTCTTATACAGCCCTCCTGCAGAAATCCCCAATAAGTAAAATATACTCCCTTGCATTAATGAGGTGATGCAGAAAGTTTAAGATTTCTCATAAGAAGGCTTACAGTTCAAAGTCTGTGAGGGGGAATAAGCTTTTCAGTATCAAAAATAGTAAACATATAATTATTAAAACTATTCTAACAAAACTAATTAATTATTCTAACAAAACTAATTAACTATTAATTTTAATCACAGTTATACATAGCCAATATTTACATTTTGAGAAACAAGTTTTAAATCATTTTAAACCAGTTTCCTTTAAAAAGTTATTGTTTTTTTCAGCATTTAAAAATTTGTTTAAAAACATTACAATTAGACTAACATTTAATTTAAAGAAGATTTTTTAAAACTTGTTTTTGACTTATTAATAGAATAATTTAATTTTTAAAAAGACATCTTTAAAATAAGAGTACCAATATTCAAATTGAATATTTTCAAAAATAGAAATATTTATATATCAATATACGTATAAATCTTCCTTATTCTAAAACTTATTATTTAAAAACAAAGAGCCAACAAGATAAATTACCACGAATCAGAATAAACTCTTGCACTTATAAAAAGAAAACCAGTAATAATAAGCCATAGCTCAACTCTAGGTCTCCCCATTTCCCGATAGAGGCGCAGTAGTGTAGCGATTCAGAAGGTTTGGGGGGGGGTCTATTATCCGCCAAAGGTATGGGGGGGTTGAGCCACAAAGCCTCCCCCCCTTTCCTACGTCACTGCAGGAGCGTAACCAGGGAGTGGGATATCGGGATATATCCCCCTATTTATTAAGAGCTTTCAGATTTTTGTCGTTAATAAGAAATTAAGTTTATCAATACAAAATCATATCTCATACAACCCCCCCTCCCCGAAAAAAAAATTCTGGCTACGCTCCTTTCCTCATCGATTAGCATATAACGACTATGTTACATCATAAAACTATTAAAAGTGGCGTTTTTTCCGGCGGCGTTTTTAACGGGTGGCGTTTTTTCCGGCGGCGTTTTTTCCGGTGGCGTTATTTCCGGCGGCGTTTTTTCCGCTCACCGCTAAGAATATAAGTGACAGAAAAGCCACTTTGATAATAGCTGCTGCAGTAGGAAATAATTGTCAAAACGTGGAAGATTTTTCATTTAGTCACTCTTCAAAGGCAAATTATCCGTTGCGAACTAGCCATTACTACAGCCATATATTGAAAGGATGGGGACTACAGCCATATATTGAAAGGATTAACGTGCAAAAATCATTTCCATTTGTGGCTGTTGTCCCTTTGATAGTGCAATGGTACGGAAAACTAATGCAAAATTTATCTGGAAAAACAAAGGAGGATCATCTACCAGCAATAGCATCAGGACCAAGCACTGAAGATAAGCTGTTCAGTATTCCTAAATTACAGTGAAGGACAGGAATTGTACGGCAAATATAATTGCAGAAGTGCGAGAAAACTGTGACCTTACTGTGCTTATAAGAGGTATGTGCTTCGATGTGACAGCCGGAAATACTGGAGCATATTTTACATTGGAACAAAAGCTAGAAAATTGTATTTTGATTTATGGCACCTCCGCATTCTAGCAATTCTGTCTTCTACCGTATTCACGCAATGCATGGTTCCATCAACATCCCTTGGACCTACTATACTGCTTTTTAAACGATTTCAGCTGTTATGGTAAAAAATAGATCATTATAATTTTGAACCTGGAGTGAGAAACTCTGAGGTGATCGCAGTCATTCAGAGTGATATGAAATTTTTTATGGAATTTGCACAAAAGACATTTTCTGATGACACATGCATGAGAAGATTACAGGGATATGATGTAGCTTGTTATAATTTTTCTAAGAGGAGCACCAATTTGATGTGTACTCTTTCGTGCTCCAAGAGCTATCCATCATGCCAGAAAGATATCGAAGATCCTTCATAGCTTCAGGTAGTAGATAATTCGTAACCAGTCCAAATTTTCAGAACGAGAAAACAAAGATATTCTTGACATCCGTATCTTCATTGTCTATGGAATATCTGAGATTTTGTTTAGCAACACTCCTTCCTATGCAAGCACTGAGAAATGATTTGAAGCTTCTTAAGCGTCCTGTAACATGCAAATAGGAAAACCCCGAAATATCAGCTAAGGATGAAGACAAACTGTCACGAAATACTCATCTTAGAGAACGTCTCCTAGTACTTTTCTTTGATTCGGGTACTTCAGTGAAGTAAATGCGAAAGATGGTAAAAGCCCACATGAACAAGATTAGAAGGATGAATTACTGTAACGCGCAAGACTCCAAAAGCAATAGTCAAATTAATGACTATGACATTATCCAGTTTTGTGATGAAAAACACAGTTTTTTGGCCTAGTATGTACCGACAAGTAGTTCCTGCAAATTGATCCTGAGCATTGAGAACTTTATTATTAGCGAAGCTTCGAAATAGGAAAGAAACAGAGAGAGAGTTGTGAACGACAATGCAGAGCTTAGCGAGATATCCTTGCCCAATTATTTGCTAAATACTATCTCTAAAATCAAAGAGCAGAAACAGGAACATCGCAAAAAGTACAGAGATTCCAATAAAAGTTAACTTACAAATTAATGTCAGACCTAATGAATGAGTGATTATATATTGTGTGTATTTGATATATTATGCATATTTTTCTGCATTTGATTTGTATTTCATATTTTCCTGTAATTCATTTTTTTTTCTTTCTTATTGTATATTTTTATCATAGATATAAAAATATATAATGTAACTTTATTATTAATTACTCATCCTACTCATCCTTGAGCATTTTTATCAATATTATGATATTTGAATAAGAATGCGCGACATCTAAATATATATATATATATTACCAAAATTTTACACAAGTTATCATTATATATATATATATATATATATATATATATATATATATATATTATAATATATATATATATATATATATATATATATATATATATATATATATATATATATATATAATATATAAAATTCTCCTGTCACAGTGTTAGTCACCTAACTCCTCCGGAACCACTCGACCAATTTTAATGAAATTTTCTATGTATATTCGTTAGGTCTGAGAAAAGGTTTTTAACTATATCTCATACCCTAAGTCATAAGGGCGGTCCACCCCAAAATGTTTAGCCCCAGAATGCTATTAATTTCAATCAGGATTTCTGTGTAGACATTAGCGTCTCGAGTCACTTTTCAAATGTGTTTGGTAGATAATGTGGAAAGGGGGGGGGGCGTTAATAAAATGTTGAAAGTTGCACAAGGTTTGCAATTTATGATAATTGATCGCTAAATGCGGTGCCAAAACGTGACAATTTATTATAAATATATTTCGCGTATAGTTAGAAAACGCCTGGCGTATATTGTAAAAGAGTTTTATTAGGCGATTTTAATATAGATTTCTATTCCGAAGAAGTGCTCTGTGGAACAAGAAAGGAAAACACGGTACACTCGTGGATTATGATGCCCATTCCAAACAGCATTTAAAATGTCTTTGCGGTATAGTTGGAATATGCCTACAGGAAGAATATGCCTGGCGAAGATTGTAAAACAGTTTCGGTAGGCGATTTTAAGATAGATTTCGATTCCAAAGATGTGTTTTATGGTACAAGAAAGAGTTGATTCCTATTTTAACGCCCCCACTCTCGCCAACCTATAAAATCCCCGTACTTTGGCGAGCTTTGCAGTCATGGGTCTCTGGGAGTTATGCACAAGTTATGTTCAACGGTACTTACGTATTATCCCGGCGGTCCGCCAAGACAATCAATTTTTCACCAAGATAAATGTCGGACACATGAAATTTTTGATGGTTTGGAATAGGATTGGCAACGTATTTAAAATCTACGAAAAAGTAGTTTGGCGGAAGTGACCGCCGGGATAATACGTAAGTACCGTTTCAACGCACCCAAAAGAACTAGCTGATAACTAAAGTAAACAAACTAGCAATAAACGCGCCAGTTAAGGAATTTGAAGACATTTAATTTTTAAAACTACATTAATTGGTAATCCAAAATAAATAAAAATGTAACGGCATGCTGTACTTACATGTTGTTCGAAATCGCCATTTTAATTCTAAATTACGATTTCTACATAAATGCAAAAAATCGTCATGGTAACTGCATATGTTTAATCATCGCCTCCTTGGCGAGAGTAGAGGCGTTAAAGTAGGAAACAATATATAAAACGGTGAAGTATAGTTGTGATATACTTGGCGAAGATTGTAAAATAGTTTTAGTAGGCGATTTTAAGATAGATTTCGATTCCAAAGATGGGTTTTATGAAATAAGAAAGAAAAATACAGCACAGTCATGAATAATGATAACACTTTCCAACTTAATGGAATAAGGACGAAAAATAGGGACGACGCATAAGTTATGATACGATTTTAATATATAGCACTATAGTGCATATTTAAAATCTGAAAGTGTTTCAGATTTTCATCCTTTTATTCGGGGGGGGGGGACAAACTTTTTTTGGAATGACTATCAATAAGTCTCAAGGCCAAACTATGTCTGTTTGTGGATTAGATTTGAGCACACCATGTTTTTCACACGGACAGTTTTACGTGGCATGCTCTCGAGTGGGCAAACCATACAGTGCGCATCCAGTTTGTGTTATCTAAAGATGGGATAACAAAAAATATTGTATACTCTATTGCGTTAAGGGATTGATATTATTTTTTAGTAAAATTATTGTAATTAGCGATATATATAAATTTAAAGAATAAATTACAATGAATTAAAAATATAATGTTTGGTATTGTGTTATTTTTATATTCCAGCATCGTTCACAGCGCTCCATGCCTCTTCCACTCATATACCACATCCTCACAAACTTACAATAAGTTAGTCATTTCTTTCTACTAAAATAATCCTAGGAATAATTTATATGGCAAAACAACGTTTGCCGGGTCAGCTAGTCTAATATATAAAATTCTCCTGTCACAGTGTTAGTCAACTAACTCCTCCGAAACAACTCGACCAATTTTAATGAAATTTTCTATGTATATTCGTTAGGTCTGAGAATAGGTTTTTAACTATGTCTCATACCCCTAAGTCATAAGGGCGGTCCACCCCAAAATGTTTAGCCACAGTGTGCTATTAATTTCACTCAGGATTTCTATGTAGACATTAGCGTGTCGAGTCACTTTTCAAATGTGTTTGCCAGATAATGTGGAGAGGGGGGGGGCGTTAATAAAATGTTGAAAGTCGCACAAGGTTTGCAATTTTTGATAATGGATCGCTAAATGCGGTGCCAAAACGTGACAATTTATTATAAATATATTTCGCGTATAGTTAGAAAACGCCTGGCGTATATTGTAAAAGAGTTTTATTAGGCGATTTTAATATAGATTTCTATTCTGAAGAAGTGCTCTGTGGAACAAGAAAGGAAAACACGGTACACTCGTGGATTATGATGCCCATTCCAAACAGCATTTAAAATGTCTTTGCGGTATAGTTGGAATATGTCTACAGGAAGAATATGCCTGGCGAAGATTGTAAAACAGTTTCGGTAGGCGATTTTAAGATAGATTTCGATTCCAAAGATGTGCTTTATGGTACAAGAAAGATTTGATTCCTATTTTAACGCCCCCACTCTCGCCAATCTAAAAATTCCCCGTACTTTGGAGAGCTTTGTAGTCATGGGTCTCTGGGAGTTACGCACAAGTTTCAACGGTACTTACGTATTATCCCAGCGGTCTGCCAAGACAAGCAATTTTTCACCAAGATAAATGCCGGGCACATGAAATTGTTGATGGTTCGGAATACGATTGGCAACGTATTTAAAATCTACGAAGAAGTAGTTTGGCGGAAGTGACCGCAGGGATAATACGTATGTACCGTTTCAACGCACCCAAAAGAACTAGGTGATAACTAAAGTAAATAAACTAGCGATAAACGCGCCAGTTAAGGAATTTGAAGACATTTAATTATTAAAACTACATTAATTGGTAATTCAAAATAAATAAAAATGTAACGGCATGCTGTACTTACATGTTGTTCCAAATCGCCATTTTAATTCTAAATTACGATTTCTACATAAATGCAAAAAATCGTCATGGTAACTGCAATGTTTAATCATCGAATCCTTGGCGAGAGTCGAGTCGTTAAAGTAGGAAACAATATATAAAACGGTTATGTATATAGTTGTGATATACTTGGCGAAGATTGTAATATAGTTTTAGTAATCAATTTTAAGATAGATTTCGATTCCAAAGATGGCTTTTATAAAATAAGGAAGAAAAATACAGCACAGTCATGAATAATGATAACACTTTCCAACTTAATGGAATAAGGACGAAAAATAGGGACGACGCATAAATTATGATACGATTTTAATATATAGCACTATAGTGCGTATTTAAAATCTGAAAGTGTTTCAGATTTTCATCCTTTTTTTTTGGGGGGGGGCAAAATTTTTATGGAATGACTATCAATAAGTCTCAAGGAAAAACTATGTCTGTTTGTGGATTAGATTTGAGCACGGCATGCTCTCGAGTGGGCAAACCATCATACAGTGGGCATCCAGTTTGTTTGTGTTATCTAAAGATGGAATAAAAAAAATATTGTATACTCTATTGCGTTAAGGGATTGATATTATTTTTTAGTAAAATTATTGTAATTAGCGATATATATAAATTTAAAGAATAAATTACAATGAATTAAAAATATATGTTTGGTATTGTGCTATTTTTATATTCCAGCATCGTTCACAGCGCTCCATGCCTCTTCCACTCATATACCACATCCTCACAAACTTACAATAACTTAGTCATTTCTTCTACTAAAATAATCCTAGGAATAATTTATATGGCAAAACAACGTTTCCCGGGTCAGCTAGTATATGTATATATATATATATGTATATATATATATATATATATATATTATATATTATATATTATATATATATATATATATATATATACATATACTAGCTGACCCGGCAAACGTTGTTTTGCCATATAAATTATTCCTAGGATTATTTTAGTAGAAAGAAATGACTAACTTATTGTAAGTTTGTGAGGAAGTGGTGTATGAGTGGAAGAGGCATGGAGCGCTGTGAACTATGCTGGAATATAAAAATAATACAATACCAAACATATATTTTTAATTCATTGTAATTTATTCTTTAAATTTATATATATCGCTAATTAGAATAATTTTTCTAAAAAATAATATCAATCCCTTAACGCAATAGAGTATACAATATTTTTTTTATCCCATCTTTAGATAACACAAACAAACTGGATGCCCACTGTATGATGGTTTGCCCACTCGAGAGCATGCCGTGCTCAAATCTAATCCACAAACAGACATAGTTTTTCCTTGAGACTTATTGATAGTCATTCCATAAAAATTTTGCCCCCCCCCAAAAAAAAGGATGAAAATCTGAAACACTTTCAGATTTTAAATACGCACTATAGTGCTATATATTAAAATCGTATCATAATTTATGCGTCGTCCCTATTTTTCGTCCTTATTCCATTAAGTGGGAAAGTGTTATCATTATTCATGGCTGTGCTGTATTTTTCTTTCTTATTTCATAAAACCCATCTTTGGAATCGAAATCTATCTTAAAATCGCCTACTAAAACTATTTTACAATCTTCGCCAAGTATATCACAACTATACTTCATCGTTTTATATATTGTTTCCTACTTTAACACCGCGACTCTCGCCAAGGAGGCGATGATTAAACATATGCAGTTACCATGACGATTTTTTGCATTTAATTAGAAATCGTAATTTAGAATTAAAGCGCCTGCCTACTGTCGGGGGGGATTTTTCTTAATAATTAAAAAATTGCTAATTTATGTGCATTATATAATAGAATACAGTTAAAAACTGCGAATAACATGAAAAAATATGCAAATTTTAAAATATTTTGATATTTAGGCTCAAAATATGCATAAAATTTTCGAAAAAAAAGCACTTTACCAAAACATTGTAAGTCAAATTTAAATAAAGATATTTTTATTCTGTAAATTTTACTTTGATTATTGAAAGGTCCTTAAGGGAATGAACTAAACTCGAAACTCTAACCATGTTATTTAATATTTTAGAGAAGTTAACATTTTATGCGGGGGAAAAATCACGAATATACATGACAATTCATAACTTCTATCAAGAAAAAAAAAAACAAAAAATAATTTAACTATATTCATCATAGTAGTTCAGTCCCTAAATTGACTCCTCAAGAGTATTTTGTCAAAGTTTCAAAACATTGCATTAATAATTTTTTGAGTTATGGTGTTTTGCGATAAAGCAAAATCGTAAAAATCTCATTTTGGGAAAAAGCATAAAAAAGAAACAAATACTAAATCTTACCTCAAAAATAAAAAAATTATTTTTAGAATGCTCCTGGTTTGTACAGCTCGCCATCTCTATTATTATGAACAATGATCTTTTTTTTTTTTCTAATTGCTTTTAAAATTTTTCTACGTTTATGTGCACTTGGGGTTGAATGACGGTTTGAATTGGTCATTCGAAAGCCATCGAGCTGTCGATATCCTGACATGGTAAAATACCCAGGATTTGTGATATTTAGATTTGTTAAAACTTTTAGAGAGCCTTGATAGCCTTCATTGAACTGTATTACTGCATCATACGCCCCCAATTTCACAGTTTTTAATGATACAAACACTTCCTTTTGCACTCTCTGCCATATAACGCCATTAAAACACTCATTGGCGTTTTGTGTTTTTCCATGTAGGCATTTTTCCAAAATTTCCATAGAACACAGTTCTAAATAAGACGGCTTTACAGTATTTAGGATGTCGTTGGGTAAACCAGGGTACTTTTCTTTTATATTGATTTCCCCTATTGCCAGAGCTCGTTGATAAAAGCACCAGCTCTGTATTCGAGATGGGCATTGTCCATGCATTGGCTTCTTTGCATTCGATGCACAGTGGAATAATACTGCAATAACATTTTGTTGCATGCTTTTCAAATCCCCAACATTAGCACGAATGGCAATTCCATAATAATTCTGGAGCCTGTCTATAAATGCGTCAGTCAACTTACCCTTTCCCGAGATACCTTTGGTTTTTGATTTTAGTTTCCGTAAACGTGAACCTACACGTTTCTGTATGTGTCCAATACACTCTAATTTGGTCACACTTTTTTATCCGTAAGTGTCCTGTACACACTGAAAACCTTTGGAATCCCCGTCACCATAATACTTTACGCACTTCAACTTCCGTTGATCCACAGACCGCTGAAAAATGCGTGATGCACCAACAGTCTCCATTTTTCCCGCAGCACCTTCAAAATTGCATTGACACACATGATCAGCTTTTAATGATTCCAACTCAGCATTCTTTGAGAAGTTATGTAACTTTTTACATATTCTACAGTACGAAGACATAACTTCCAGGTCTAAAACCTTTCCAGTGTCCACTGAAATAGCTGCAACGCAGCCATTAAATGATGTGTGACCTCTTCGCTGCCAAGTTCCATCCAAAGAAACTCCACATTCATCGCTGTTTGTTGTTGAGCGAACTTCTTCAGCTGCTTTTAGCATAGAACTTTCAGCTATATCTGCTACAACTTTCAAAAGTTTCTTTTCATACTTTTCATAAGTAGCTTTTGCAAGTCTTGGTAAATTCATAGTGCTACAAAATTTATAAGCCGCAGAGAAACCTCTGCCAATTTGCCTCATTCCATAAACAAATCTCTTGTTTACTTTTGACTCATTATTTACCTTGTTGGATGAAGCAAAACCTTTCAAAAAGTTGCAGTTGTTACACTTCAAAACAAAATGAGAACATAATCCAAACCTTGAGTCTTCATTTAAAGTTAATCCTAAATTCAGACATTGAGGACAGCAAATGTCAGAAAAAACACTGCACAATATCACTAAATCAATAATTCTACTTCCACTCATTGATTGATCTGCTAATTCAACACTCGAATTAGTGGTAACTGTGTCCAGTTTTGCACATGCTATAGTACGTACAGCATGATTTTCGAGAGTGTCATTTTCGTTAGATTTGCTGTATGCATTGCCATGAAATTGGCGTTTTTTCTTCCTGCCAATACTTTTCCCATTTTAAGTTTAAAAAGATTTAAAAAGCTAAATTAAATTAATATTAAAAAGCTTATAAACACTCGTAACGGAAGCACGGCAAACATGCGACGAAAATGTAAACAAACGTAGTAGCCTAACTTTAATGCCAGATTTCTAAGTAAAAACTGCTGTTGCCACAAATATTTAACACATTCTAAATAATTTGAAGTTTTCAATTTTATTTTTCATGCTCATTTTATAACTAGTAACAAAGTTTAATACTCATATTAGGTAAAATAGTAATGTAAACAAACATTTACGATTCACTTCCGGCGGCAGAATCCTACTTCCGGTTTCGAAAGCTTCCAAGTGACTTCTATTAAAATTCGTATAACTCAAGTTCTAAACATGATAGAAAGAAAATTCAAACGGATTTAGAAAGCTAATAAATTAAGTTTTAATAAATAGCCAAAAACTAAAAATCGGATTTTTGACCGAAAATTGCATTTTAAAGGTAGGCAGGCACCTTAAAATGGCGATTTGGAACAACATGTAAGTACAGCATGCCGTTACATTTTCATTTATTTTGGATTACCAATTAATGTAGTTTTAATAATTAAATGTCTTCAAATTCCTTAACTGGCGCGTTTATCGCTAGTTTGTTTACTTTAGTCATCACCTAGTTCTTTTGGGTGCGTTGAAACGGTATTTACGTATTATCCCGGCGGTCACTTCCGCCAAACTACTTTTTCGTAGATTATTAAATACGTTGCCAATCGTATTCCAAACCATCAACAATTTCATGTGCCCGGCATTTTTCTTGGTGAAAATTGATTGTCTTGGCAGACCGCCGGGATAATACGTAAGTACCGTTGAAACTTGTGCATAACTCCCAGAGACCCATGACTGCAAAGCTCGCCAAAGTACGGGGATTTTTTAGGTTGGCGAGAGTGGGGGCGTTAAAATAGGAATCAACTCTTTCTTGTACCTAAAACACATCTTTGGAATCGAAATCTATCTTAAAATCGCCTACGGAAACTGTTTTACAATCTTCGCCAGGCATATTCTTCCTGTAGGCATATTCCAACTATACCGCAAAGACATTTTAAATGCTGTTTGGAATGGGCATCATAATCCACGAGTGTACCGTATTTTCCTTTCTTGTTCCGCAGAGCACTTCTTCGGAATAGAAATCTATATTAAAATCGCCTAGTAAAACTCTTTTACAATATACGCCAGGCGTTTTCTAACTCTATACGAACTATATTTATAATAAATTGTCACGTTTTGGCAGCACATTTAGCGATCAATTATCAAAAATTGCAAACCTTGTGCGACTTTCAACACTTTATTAACGCCCCCCCCACTCTCCACATTATCTGGCAAACACATTTGAAAAGTGACTCGACACGCTAATGTCTACACAGAAATCCTGATTGAAATTAATAGCACTCTGGGGCTAAACATTTTGGGGTGGATCGCCCTTATGACTTAGGGGTATGAGACATACAAAAAAACACCTATTCTCAGACCTAACGAATATACATAGAAAATTTCATTAAAATTGGTAGAGTGGTTTCGGAGGAGTTAGGTGACTAACACTGTGACAGGAGAATTTTATATATTAGATATGTATATCTGAAGCAACCTAATATATATATATATATATATGTGTGTATGTGTGTGTTTACACTTAAACACACATTATTGCTTTACAGAACACGCTTGCAAAATCTCATTGACAGTTTTAATAATTTTAAATAATAAATTTCAATCTTTAAGCTGATGGGCAAAACAAAGAGCCATATAAAAAAAGACAGTACAACAAACAATGTTTGAAAACTTATCTAAAACTCTTAAAATCACAAAACACACTTTGTAGAGAGTGCTACGGCAACAAGGGGTCAACTCTCACTGCTTTGTGGCACGGAAATCTTTCTTGAGTAATTCGTGTTATTCCAATGTGACAACAGCACCTAACAGAGCCAAAACCTCGGTATTCCATAATACCCTCCTCTCCTCTACCTGATATGTGAAAACCAATAGAAGAATCGTAGGAGAGCAAAAAAGAGGTCTCGAGAAAATTAAAACAAAAACAAGGGATTTCCAACTACGAAAACAAGGGTAATTGTAAAATCTAAGAAATGTGAATCCTCTTAGTCCGAAGTAGTGTTAAACTAAAAATGCGAAACCTAACAGAGTACTTATATAGAACTGAGCTACTCTTTCCCCTGTTTTCAAATTAAAATATCTTAAGTTTAATTGAATTGAAAAATCAGGACAAATTAACGATGGTAGGATACTGTGTATTCGTTTGTTTTAAAACACGACTCTTGACATGTTTACTTTTACTTTTAATCCAAGTATTAGAATTAAATTTATTACCAAATTAAGGTTAATGAAATGGTAACAAAGAAAATCAGATCTTTTACAAATATATTTTTAATTTCATGTCTTCTGAATTTCAGTACACGGGATTTAAAGATCAGACCATTTAACAGAAAGCATGCAGTAGTGCATTGCTTTTGAACCGTGAAATTGTGTATTTATACGTACATATGTCCATTTTAGAAGACAGCATATGTGTTAACTTTTTCCAATGCACACAAATCTGAAGATGTTTGTTTGAAAAATCAATATCACGATTAAATTGTAACAAAACCCCACTTAAGTGAAAACTAGGGCTTTATAATGGTTTTCGCTTGGCTTTGTCCTTTGAGGCGATCTCTTTATCGAATTGCGTCCAGTTCTTCAGACAAGTTATTTGTCTAATTTTTAAATTAATTTATTTCATTTATTGTTTTATTTTTTATGTATAATTCTGGCTCTGGCAATTTCTCGTCAGCAGCGAATCTTTGAGGCGTTAAATTCAGCAGTTCGTAGTCCTTTCGTTTTCTATGATATTAACGGGGACTTTTTTCCATGCCTCACTAATGTTATTTTGTGTATTTACAGCCGTTACTCTGAATCGTTTGACTCTCGAAGGCATCAGACTGTGAGACGTTCAGTTCACCTCGTCAAATTTCTGCTGTGTGCCGACTGATCTTTTTTAATAGTTAAAAGCTCTGCTTGGTGTACTCGATTGAAAATATAGCCAAAATATAGCCAAAAAAATTACGCATCTCGCATAGCTTAAAATCTTTCAAAGACGGAATTTTACGAAATTTTTGTACGAAATTTTTGTATTGAGAGCTGTTGTAACATCTAGTTATGCATCTCTTTGCTCATTTCATTGTACTGAGAAGTTTATTTGCAGGGTCACATAAAATACTTTCAATGCATTGAGGTCTATGGATGCATTCAATTCATAAACAAATTGGGTTCTTTCATTGCTTAAATCTTCGGACTGTAACTAAACTCGGCAACTTAGCAAAATATCGTTAAATTTGACACCAAAAATAAGCTTTTAAAACTGAAACCAGCTTCTCAGTAATTTCTTGTAATTGTCTCTTAAATTTAGCGTAAAATCGCTAAACCTTATCATTATTTAACTACTGTATCCCAACTTCAAGTGCAAGAAATTTAGATGAAGGGCATAAAAATTATATATAATTTAACAGACATAAAAGGAATGCATATGGTGTCCAATTTAGATGGGTTTTTTTTATACGGAGAGAATTAATAAAGCTATTTAGATACAATTTTTCTTTAAACTGCATTTTTTAAAAACTTTTTGATGCAAAGTTTACAAGGTGTGGGAACATGGCTGCCGAATTTGCAAACCGTGAATAATCTGCCTATTTTAAGTTAAATAAGTAAGAATATTTAGTTAACTTAAAGTAACAATATTTAGTTCAATTGCAGTAAGAATATTTAGTTTCAAATGTTAGCGATATACGGTTAACGCAAGTATATCATTTTTTTTCTAAAAGGGCATTACATATTCCTTTTATTAACTACATTTTTCGTTTGTGGTTCAGTCCAATTTTGTAGTTTTCTATCACATTTAGAGGATATAATTATATATAAATTCCTCATTGGCTAATGTAGATCATAGAAATTTTGTGAGTGAAATTAATTTCACACAACTCTAGGACATTAACATTAGTAATACAATTAAGTGCATAAATTTCTGAGAATAACAAATCATTGTTTATAGCAAATACTCTCATCTCATGGCCAAATTGTTACATTAGATTTCCAGTTTTCAGTAGTTTACTAAATACACGATATTCTAAGTAATTTTAATATTTGCTTAATTTTGTTTAAATCGATAACTTAGATAACGAACCACAGTGTCTGAGTGTCTGCATTTGAGAAGAGTCGGAATCCATACATTTTCGTAAAATGTCATCGAGCTATCAACAAATCTCATTATATCTGCTTGGTTATCTATTTTCAAGTATAAATTGTCAGGAGAGAAATTACTTATTAAATGTTGAAAATTAAATTCCACATGGTATGGTATAATGTGTCAGAAGCACTTTCATTTTGTTTAGGTAAACTGAAGGATATGCGAAAACACAGAAGCATGCCTAGTTAAAATTTGTAAGAAAATTCACATTAGAACACGAATGATGATTTAAAATTAAGTCAACGCCCAAAAATAGGAATCCAGCTGGCATATATTCAAAGATTTTTCTTGCATTAAAAGTGGGGAGAAGCTTTCTTTATCTTGACAATTTAAATTAACAATAGAACATTATTTTGTTATGTTTAAATAAAAATGAATAGTTTGTCAGATTACATAAGTCTCTTTGTATTCTTGAGATTTATGGATTTTTCATTGTATTAGTATCTCTACATAATCTAAAAATGCAGCTTGTGATTTGCAGATAATCTAAAATTCTAATATATTTTTATAAAATGAGTATATTAAATATAGTTTAGGAGAAAACAATAATATGAAACACTAAAAATAACTATAACATTGCCACATGAGTGTACTCTATACCAACTTTCTGTGAATTGTCCCTGCTTTGAAAAGTTCAAAGGCAAATTAAAAACTAGTGTTAAAATAAACTTCATAGTATATAAACTGCATTCACACACTCATAAATAAAAGTATCTAACAAAATATAAGGAATGTGAATGTATTACATACTGCTCAGAGACACAGCAGATGAGATTCTAATTAAAATCAATAACATGTGCTGATGGTATAAATGATTGCTACATGTGAGAACGCATGTTTTCTAAATTAGGTCCCGTGTTCTGATGTCACTAAATGTTAATTAAAACATATGAATCTGTAGTAAATACTATATACCGCAAAATTAAATATCCATGCTTTTTAAGTGTTATGTACTGACATTTTGCAGACTGAAAGAGTAATTTTATGTATTTATATAAGCAGAGTGTTTCTTGAAAGTATGGTATGAATTACTGATTTTCGGGAAGTACAACATTTAAGCGCGCTTTTAAGAATGTAAATCATCAATTATTATTTTTTTGCTGTCACAAAATAAGATGGTAAAAAAGTGTAACACAAAAAAAACAACCATCTCACTTTTATTTTAAAATATAGAATTCATTTTCGTTTTTGGAAATGTCATAAAAAATCACTAAGCCATTTAAGTTAAAAAATAATTACAAATAGAAAGAAATGAGAATGTCAAAATAAAAGGCGTTGTTAATTGACTGGTGAGAATATATTCTTTTAATTTATTTATGATTCTTTAACTTTTGAACATACAAATATTTCGGAAATCCTCATTTACAGATAATTCACACGTGTGCTTCCACTTTGGAAAGAAAATACTGTGATTTCACGCTGTAAGCATATGTTAATTATAATTACTTTACATGATTTAAGTAGGTATGTAAACTAACTATCAAATAGCGAATTTCATTGCCAACGTTAAAAAAACTGATACATTTAGTTTTAATATACAAGGTGTCCCAAAAAGATGGCAACGCGCTTTAACTCTTTATCCATTATAGATAAGTTGTCAGCACAAATCGAAAAAAGGTAGGAAAAAGACTACCGTAAGAAAACCTGACCATCTTTAAAATAAAAGTGAAATTCACATTTGTTTAAAGATAGCTCTCAAACATTTTATGATTAAAATCTGAAAATTTGTACATTACCTGATTAGTGTATTGGGCACCTTTTACTAATTGGGAATATTTAGTAAGAAGTTCTTATACGAATTTTAAAAAAGTGTCACTTTTTGGCCATTAACGAGATATTTTTTTTCTTACGGTAGTCTTTTTCCTATCTTTTTTTTGTTTTTCAATTTGCGCTGACAACTTATCTGTAATGGATAAAGAGTTGAAACGCGTTAACATCTTTTTTGGGACACCTTGTATACTAAAACTAAATATAACAGTTTTTTTTTAACTTTGGTAATGAAATTTACTATTTGATAGTTAGTTTTATGTGTTTACATCCTTACTGAAATCATGTAAAGTAATTATAATTAACATATGTTTAAAGCGAGGGGAATCTGAATATAAACGTTTACTGTGGTAAAGCATTTTTCTTTTTTTTTTTCAATTTTTGTTCGATACTTGCAACGGGATTTTACAACGTTATTTTTTTTCCTCCGAGAGCCACTGAAAAGGGGTTTAAGTCAGCATATACTTATCTCTTTATCTCATACACATTTTAGGATAGAGTTCACAAATTTTGTACATCATCTAATTAGTGTAAGTGGCGCATTTTACTACTTGGAATTTATTGTACTGGTCTCATATACAAATTGAAAGGAAGCTTTTTTCAAAATTAACAACAGGAATGCTTTTCTTATTTATACTTTTTCTCCCTTTTTTTCAACATTTCTTCAATTCAGATTGCCCTTTTATTTCTAACGTATAAAGAATTAAAGCATGTTATCATTTATTTTTTGGAGCACCATGTATATTTACGCTCATCAATGACTTACTCTTTCAGTGACTCACTGACTTTACCACAATTCCGGTTTGTACCACTAAAAAATAAAACTGTTACCCCATTACTCCAAAGGAGACTGAAATTTTATGCTAAAAAAGTAATAAAATTCATACCAATGATGCGATCGGCTATTTTTTTAATAATTATATTTCCAATGTAAAGGATAATCTACGCTGCTTTAAAAATCCACACCCTATCCCCACTTGTTAGGCGATTTTTCGTAATTTTCAGCTCCTTCATATATCCTAGAGTGAAAAGATTGTTAAAGAATTGAGTTAGGTATCGCGAGTGAAATTGACATAATATTGATGTTACTGTTTCAAGCTTTCAAAGGCAAATTGAGATTTTAATTTGTCTAAAATAATTATTCTAGATAAGACAGTTTTTTTTTTCTTCATTAATAAAATCATTTCAACTTTATGAAACACTGATATAAAAGGGTTGTTACTAGCAAGATTAAATCGTTTTCGAATACGAAAACTTTCGGTAAACACGCATTAAAATTATTTTTCGGACGACTTCCCAAGAATTTGCCGACTATTTGCTCGCATACCCTGACTCAACCTAGATTATACCTATTCCTTTAGGGTTGTTTTTAAGGATCTACGCAATATAAATTTTCCACTTCAAATTGATGTAGAAAGTAGATTTTATTTACAATTCGGATAGTTTATTTCTAAAACTTCAAATACTGATGTTAATTTACGTTATATTTTTTAAAATGTAGTAACTTTCAATATCTATTAAAACATAAATATAAATAGGCTAAGTGATCCAATAAGACCTAAATATAAATATGCTCAGAGTGGTTTTTATTTACAATTGGGAAAGTTTATTTCTAGAACTTCAAATAATGATGTTAATTTACAGTTATATTTTCAAAATGTAGTAACTTTTAACATCCATTAAAACCTAAATATGAATATGCTAAGTTTTACAGTTTAACTAATTTTATTTTCCCCTTTATTTTTACAATCTTCAAGATATATCAAGCTCGCTTGAAATCTCTTCGTATTGAATAAGAAATAAATACTATATAACCTTTACATAATCTGTTATTATTTCAGAAATCATATGAGTAAATCTTTTCTGTGTTTATAAACTGAAACTTGTTCTAAATCATTATGTACACATTTAATATCAGAATTAAATATAGAGAAATGAAGATACATTTATGTATTATGGTAATTTTTGTATTTAGAAGGGAATTTTTTTTATGTTTGATAAATATAAAAATTTATTTCAAGGAAATTCAGCAATTACATAATAATGCACCTTAAATGCAACGCAAAGAACAACAATTTTCCAACGGGAAGTGTTTGTGTTTATGATATAGTTATATAAGTACTTTTAAATGATCAAAATACTAGTTAAAGAATAAATAAATGGAACTAGCTCATTTGCAATATGCTCACGTTTTCATTTCTGTTCTGTAAAAATAGATATGTTTCGGAAAAAATGTAACGGAAAAAAATCTTATCAGTATTTTAATAATCTTTAAAACAGTCTATATTCTATTTTTAAAGGCTTCAAATCCTTGGTAAATCATAGATTTCTTACTCCGAATTCAAATCCAATTATACATTAATTCATTTTCTGTTGAGCAGGAATTTCAACATGTAACAAAAATGCATTTTTTTAACTAAACAAACACAGAAATAATAACTTGTCCTCAGTTATTAATTCCTTTTTAAATTGTGCTTGTTTGTGGTCGTTACTGCGGTGTAATTCATTTTAGTAGTTGCTCTGTACACAACAAAAGAGAACTAACGACCAGCGAATCTAGCAAAACACCCCGGAAAATATTCTGTCTTTAGGCTGAGTGAATGAGAGCATTGTGAAAAAAGGGTTTTTATTGGATGTAAGCAGATAGGGGTATGAAATTTCTCAAATGGACTAGGGGCAGGGGGGGGGGGGAGATGCTTCAATTGGGATCAGAAAAATTTGAACTAGGCGAGGTAACTGCCAGCGCCATCTCTGAATAGTCCTAGAGAAGTCCAAACCTAACCTCGGTTAGATGGACACAGCATACGTGAAGCCGTTTACTCCCAACGTGCGTCGTCGGTTGAATCACATGCAGGGGGTTTTAGTTTCAGAGGATGCTACACGGACGTTGAAGGATAACTTTCGAGTACGATCCGATGAAATAGATATTCGACCAACGTTTTAGCGAAATCTCTTGCTGCCTGGGGTGACCGGTCAGTACGTAACTCCACTGTGAAGTAATTGTGTGACTACTTTGTAGCTGCTAGCTGATGTGAAGTGAAAATTACGTCTCAGTGCCGTTTCTTGAGACTTACTTTTACTATCATTTCTTCAGTAAAATCTCCGGGTTGTGCATCAGAGTTATTGAATTGAATTTATTAATTTTAAAAATAAATTATTTCGTTTAAACAAACAATATTTTGATGGTAAATTTATTATTCAGAAAAACATTAGAGTTGAGAATTGTAATCACAATCCGTGCTTGTCAGAGACGTACCCAGGGAGGGGCTGATGGGGCTGCAGTCACCCCCAAAAAGAGTAACTCAGGGTTGATCCTCTGAGCGTTTTGGAAACGGGCAAATGATGTAACGTTGTTTTCACAGTAAAATTTTCATGCAGCTTATCTTCTTATAAATAAAAATGAAATTCTGTTTGTTTGTTTGTTTGTTTGTTTGTTTGTTTGTTTATTTGTTTGTTTGTGGATTTGAGTTGTATACAAATCCACAAAAATGGACCTATCAGCCTGAAATTTTGCACAGATATGTAAAATAATATAGAATACATCATAGTCCACTTTAAAACTTTGAAAGTCCACCCGTTCCCGGAATTTAAGAGATTTTTTATGTTCTCCACGCAAAAAGCTTTCCGTAATTGTAACCCCTGTAGTGAAAAAAGTGTGAAATAAGGATCGTGGTTGCCATGTGTGGCGATTTTGCCGAATAAGATGTTTTAAATTCTCAAAGTAAAAATAAAAGAATAATAATGATTTTTTTTTGTTAGTTTATATTCGTAAGGTTATATTTTTTTTAATTATAATATCGTGTGCATGGGAAATCGGAGCAGGAATGAAATGTTTTATACGCAAAACAATAAGAATTGAAGATTTCCGAGGCTAATATGTTAAAATTTTTTAGTTTGGCGAAAAAATAAAATGGCTCAAATGCCGAGAAAGTGAGTTCTAGCGGTTTGCACAGTTTCCGGCTAGGCGCAATTTACTGAGAGCTTAAGGAAACTGATTTTTGAAAACAAGTGCAAAGGTTTTATTAGAATACAGCGTTAAATTTTAATGATCCCTGCGAAAATAATGCAGTTATTAAGGGATTTCAAGCGATCTATCTTCAGCATTCTCGCGATTTTGAGGAGGATTCTAACGCTTGGCGCTATTTATCGTAATTTAATCGTCTGCTATTTGGGTTATGAATACACCTGCGTATAAGTTTTTGAAATTTTCATTCAGTTGGAATTGTGCATTTTTCTGCATCTAATGTATTACATCCAGAAAAAAGGATGTTAGAAATATCATTTTTAATTTTGTTTAATCACACTCATGAATAATGATACACTTTCCAACTTAATGAAAGAAGGAACGAAAATAGGGAAGACCCATGGATTATAACTCTTTTTATATATAGCACTTTAGTGCGTATTTAAAAATCTGAAAGTGTGTCAGATTTTCTATGATTCTAGCTCTTGGCGCAATTTAATGAGAGGGTATTTTTAAAAACAAGCGTAGGTTATCTTATAAATAAAAATGAAATTCTGTTTGTCAATTTGTTGATTTGGGTAGTATACAATTCCACAAAAATGGACCTGTCAGCCTGAAATTTTACACAGATATGTAAAATAATATAGAATAAATGATAGTCCACTTTAAAACTTTGAAACTCCACTTAAAAACGTTTTCCTCCTGAAGGGTTCCCTTAATTTCCGTTCCCGGAATTTAAGAGATTTTTTATGTTCTCCACGCAGAAAGCTTTACGTAATATTAACCCCTGTAGTGAAAAAAGTGTGTGAAATAAGCATCTTGGTTGCCATGTGTGGCGATTTTGCCGAATAAAATGTTTTAAATTCTTAAAGTAAAAATAAAAGAATAATAATGATTTTTTTAGTTTTTTTTTTAGGTTATTTTTTTTAATTATAATATCGTGTGCGCATAAGAAATGAGAGCAGGAATGAAATGTTTTATACGCAAAACAATGAGGATCGAAGATATCCGAGACTAATATGTAATTTTTTTTAGTTTGGCGAAAAATAAAATGTCTGATAGGCCGATTTTTAGAGTGTGAGTTCTAGCGGTTTGCACAGTTTTAGGCTTTTTGGCTCAATTTACTGAGAGCTTAAGGGAATAGCATTTTTGAAAACAAGTGTATAGGTTTTCTTAGAATACAGCATTAAATTTTAACTATCCGTGCAGAAATAATGCAGTTATTAGGGCATTTCAAGCGATGTAGCTTCAGAATTCTCGCCAATTGAGTACATTGATTTAACTTAGGGGAAATCCGCCAAATTTCAGAAAATTGAAATCTTCGCATTTAGTACATCGAGGTAACGATGAATAAAACATGTTATAGTTGATAATTTAAAAAATGCGGCTGTATTAAGGGATTCCACTTTTCAAATAAATGCCTGGCGGTCGAACCATTTCCCATTTTGATTGCTGCTAAGTCAATGCTTTGAATGATTCCCTGAAAAAACTCTTGCAAAATGGCGTATGCTGGCACTTTGGCGAGGCTTAGATTTGAAACTGGATTTTACTTGAGACTGGTATATACGTATAATAAGACTGGTTATAGATAAAAATGAATGTTGGTATGTGTGTAGGAGGTTGAAAAACTCCAGCACCGTTTCACCGATCACCATGAAATTTGGTTCACCTAAGTCTTTTATCATGGAGAAGGTTTTTATGCTATCCGTTTTCCTCTATTTTTTCACTAGGTGGCGCAGCAGAACGTCGAATTCTATTCCGTTTAGCCGTTTGCTATGCGAATATCGTCCAACAAATTTCGATGAAATTTGGTACACGCGAATATTAGAACACGGAGAATATTTTTCACTATCCATTTGCTGTAACTTACCGCTAAATAGCGCTGCAACGCATCAACTTCTATACCGTTCGACTGATCGGCATAAAATTTTTTATACTTACACATTTGAGAACGAAGAATATATTCTAACTGCGTTACTTTTGATGTTACAAACCACTAGATGGCATTGCAATGCATTATTATTTTAACTCGCCACTAGATGACGCTGCAGCAGGCCAAATTTTTGACCATTCAAACGGTGGCTATGAAAATCAGTATACATAGCTATTTGAACAATGAGAATATTTTGGCGTTATCCATTTTGCTATAACTTGCCACATGACGGCGCTGTAGCAAATCATTACTTTAATTAACCACTAGATGGCCCTGCAGTGTATCACTTCTTGACTGTGCGAATAATCGCTATGAAAATAGGTATACATAGATATTTGAACACGGGGAAGAGTTTGGCACGATCCATTTTCCTATAACTTGACACTAGATGTCGCGTCAACACATGAACTTCAAGACTATTCAGCCGATCGTCATGAAAATTCGTATACATCGATATCTGAATGCGAAGAATATTTTTGCCGCATCCGTTTTGCTAAAACTCGCCACTAGATTGTGCTCCGCCGCATCGCCTTCTGCACCGTAAAAACGATTGCCTTGAAATTCAGTATGCATGATTATTGAACACAATATAACGCGATATCCATTTTGCTATATCTCTTTATTACAATAAATAGTAATCACAACAAATATTAATATCAAAAAGTCCATTCATTCCCGTGCGAAGAACGGGTACTTCAGCTAGTAAATTATAAAAAAATAAAATTTTAATAGGAAGATTTGTAATTATTTAAAAATAGGCTCCTAAAATATACATAAGCTTTAATATCAAAACATATGTTAATATATCTCAGTGTTATAAATAATTTAAATTATGGATGCACTGCAGTAAAAACTGGAATAAAGTGGACGGGATTTTACATCGCAAACGCTTGGAGGGTTTTTAACACCAGTTTTTTTTTAGTTTTCTGTTACGTTACAAAGTGCCTGAAATTTCACTTGGGAACTAAATGTATGAGAACTGTATCAAACCTCATAGACATACCATGTTTTATAAGTTTATTTCTTAACAGCAGAAAAAAGTTCCTTAATCAGTACCCTTTTTATAATGAATAAATAAATAAAACAGTGCTTTATCTCCTGAAAATAACTTACGAAAAATAAAACAGATTAATCTGTTTTTATGATGGCTTATATTTTTTAATTTATAAAGTACGCTCCAAAAATTTCAATTTCAATTATAAGTTTTGCAAGAAGTTCAATTTTTAAAGCTTTAGTTCTAAGAAGACTACAGTGTAGAGCTTACCGTATTTGCCAAGGAACTGGCAAATCAAGTATACGAAGCCGGGTGGGTTTCGCATTCCTCCAGAAAAAAATTTGGTTGTACCATCTAGCGTGAGACGTTAAATACTTGAAACTATTTTATTAAACATATACTATTGAGACATTATTATAACGGGCGGTGGTTGCTCAGCGAAAATAAAATGACGTCCTATATGGACAGTGCAATTAAGGTGGAATGAATTCAAAATTACGCCAGCACAGAATTACACATTGGCGAGAACAATAACTTGGTTGAGATCATTAACGCCAATTTCAGAGCAACCCTAGCAGTTAATCCAATAAAATTAAAAATGACGTAATCGCAAGCAAATAATTATAAAGACGTAACAGGGCAACCCAAAATAAAAACGACAACACCAAGCCAAAGAAGGGGGTAAACAAAAGGCCGTTGATTTTACAAACGGACGCAAATATAATCTATTTTTAGCACACCGGTCTGAAGAGACGAATAAACAAAAAGAATAGTGCATACGGGAAAAGCGAAAATACAGATTTAAAAGCCGAAATGGCAGAAAAATGAAAACAGAATTCTTGATTTTGGATAGATTACATTAAATAAAGCCAAAGTAAATGATTATTAAATTAGATATGTGATCTCCATCACACCGCCTAGTACAGCAAAATTGGTGGCGGGCAGTGGCTCAGCTGACAGTTCAATACAATGTGGGAGCAAGTACAAGTGTTTCGGAACACACAATTTATTGGAACCTGTTGGATATGGAACTACGGAGCAGACGTCCCACCCCATGAGCCTCTGTTTACTAAGGTCCATTGCCAACTACTCCTACAATAAGCGCAGGAACATCAAAACTAGACCATGGATATGTGGAAGAGAGTTTCTTGGTCTGATGAGTTCCGGTTTCTCCTTCATAGCGTAGATGATCGTGTCGGGATCGGTGTCATCCAGTAGAACAGCTGTTCCCCTCTTCCCGGCAGCTCAGAGCTTAAACACCGCCATGTTCCAATATCTCGGCTTTGTGTGGCCGCTACTTAAATATTTGGTACAGCCTGTCTCCATTATTTACCAAGAGCTTGTGGCATCCATGCCTAGGCGAGTTACAGCTGTTTTGAAGGCCAACGCGTTTTTGAGTAGGTGGTCATAATGTTAATGCTACACTGTATATTGTTTACAATTATCTGAAATTATGCACCCTATTGGGCGGCGTGAAAAAATCAATTTTGAATTTTTAAGAGATGGTACATTGGAAATGTGAAGATCTGATGGATTGAAAATGCCCTTAATAACAATCCTAAAAATTATATTACCTTCCTAGGCCCCTTCTTCACCTATCTGAAATAATTGTTTCATAATGCTTTTTGCACTTTTGTAGATAGTGTGAAAGCGGTATTCCCAGCGAGTACCTTAGTAAGCGTGCACAACACAGAAACTCTTTTCAGTCTTCACCCGTAATCCGCAAAGCAATACTTTCACATCTTAGTAAATGCAAGTACTTCGACGTGGATCCGCATGCAAACACCAGCAAGTTCCAGCAAACAAATGGTAGCTCCTTCAAGACCACAGCGAACCAAGAAAAATGATGATCAGTGGTACAGATCAAAAGATACCGTCAAAATTAAAGAGAAAAGCTAAAAGAGTGGCAGTCAGTCTTAAACAGATTGAAGAAGTATAAGATGGATGGCGATGCGAGCGAAAGTCAAGACTATTCAGCCGAAGGTTCCGAATATGAATGGAGCTCGTCTCCCAATGTAATGTCGTTGAGTACATATCGCATACAAACCAGTCAAAACTAAGCCAAATCTGGATCGCTAATCTAAAAAAAAAGAAAAGAAAAAAGAAAACATTTCTGTTTTCCCTAAGTTTGAGATCGGACCGAACTTGCGGACATATCTGATGATGCATTTCTAAGAACTGTTCAGCATCATGGTCTCGTGTCGCCGATCAACCCATCCGAAGTAATCCCTTGAAGGTAAGTTCGAGAAGATCGCAGCTAAATTCATAAGAAACAGATGCAAAATGATGACTAGTTTGACCACACTCACAAGGACATAGGGAGAAAACTATTTGATGTCCACAGAAATAAATAAAACTTAAACATAAGCTTTCGACGTCGACAAAATGTACCACGCAAAAACTATAACGGAAGAACATTTACCAATCGTCGCTGAGCTGGAATCTTAGTTTCTTTCAAAACTATACAATTTTGAAAATAATGTTAATAAAATGATTGACAGCTCATGTAAACTAATTAAAAAAATAATAATAATGTACTTTCAATGTACGATCATTTGAATTTAAACATTTTAAACTTAATTCTCGATATAAGAAAACAATTGTTTTATTGGGTTTTTCTAAAATATATTTAATCTCAACATGAAAAGAATAAAGATATAAATCTCAGAATTTAAATATAAGTAATAATATATCAGATTCCACATCACCATTTTTCATCTCTCATTTTTTCATGACTAATTTTTTTTTAAATTTATGATTATTTCATGACCATCTAGGCATACTTTATATGCATGCAGATTTTACAACAAAAGTTGTAATTTAGTTCGGCAATTTGAAGATATTTTTTTTAATATTATTTTTCCCTTTATATGGTAAGCATTAGGTTGTGCAATTCATGCTTTTATTTTCAGATTTTTTTCATAATATAAAAATCGTAGTAAACATTTTTCTTTACAAAAAATTAATCAACTTAATTATAATGAAATTATGCATGAATTATGATTATTTTCTATAAGTTTGCGTTCTTATGAGTCATATAAATTGTAGTAAGGAATGTTATGAACCAGCGAATAAAAATATAAAATTTTCTGTAAAACAAAAGTGTCAAGGCACTCTGTAAACCATTCAGTTGAGTTAATGTTGTTCAAAAACTTCGTGCAAATATGCCATAGAGCAAATTTATTGGTAGAAATATTCTAAAACGTAAAAATAACTCTTCGAAAGAAGAAAAAAAAGCACCGCTTATACACTTTCAAATCATCTAAATGCACAGGCACAATGTACAACACCCTTTAGAAATCTCTTGCCAATTTATGAATGAAATGTATTCTTTAAATCTTAATTCTAAAAGCCCATGATGTAGTTAAATCTTACTTGTCTTTTATGTTTAAAAGTCATCCAGGAAAGAGGAAAAAAACTTTCGCTATCCATTCTAAATTAATTTTAAAAAAGAGTTTCGGGATATTCTCATTCATTTAGAAAAAAAATAAAGAAAAAGAAAAGATAGAACGAAAGAAAACAAGAAAAAAAACCTAAAGATGTAATTTTTTTTATTTTAAATGATTTTTTAGCCTGAATTAATTCGGTGAAAATGGTAAAATGCTTCTTTTTTTCTAATTCAGTTGTTTGAAAAACATTTTACAGTATCCCCCGCTATTTGCGGGGGCTACGCTCCTTCCCCTCCCACGAATCCCGCAAAATCCGCGAATTATTGATACAGTTATAAAGCGCCACATTGTATGATATTATATACACTAAAATATGCTTCCCAAACACACTCAAAGGACAGTCTTACTCATCAATACAGTAATGATGTTTTAATATGCAGTAATGATAAATAAAAACAGCAGTAATATAGTACAGTATGTAAATAATACAGGGGTACAATAGTAATTACATAGCACACCAAAAACATAAATTCACAGTTCAGACAATCCCATATAGGGCGTAAATAATACGGGGATACAGTATAATTGCATACACCAATTAGCAGGAAGGAAAAACGAACGCTCATACATAAATGACGTTTTTATTTTAAAATTACAAATTTACTAGTTATACTCTATCACAGGGTTTCTCAACCTGTGGGGCGCGACTCCCAAGGGGGACGCAGAGCGGGGAGCGCGAGAAGAACCAAGCGGGGGGGCGCGAGGGCGCAGGGGGGCGCGAGAAGAACCAAACAGCAAGTAGTTATGCATCTTTTTAAAAAATCATCTTATTTATTCTCATTTTTATTCAAAAATATATCCATTTTCGCTTAAAATTTTCATTCAAACTTTACTGATAATATTATTTTGTAGAAAATTCGATTAAATGTTCCTTGTTACAAGATTAAAAATCAGCATACAAGATTAAAAACTGAATGTATGCTGAAAAATGTGAGAGGGGTGGTACACGCCACCGTAAGTTAGCCTTTGTTGCGGGGTGGGGGGGGCGGCGTTAAAAGGATGAGAACCGCTGCTCTATCATCTATCTTTTATATTTTTTTAATTTTGCACTAACTGACATTGTTATTTTAAATTTATTTACCATTTAGGCGTTTTTCTGCTAAAAAATGAGCTGAGAAATTCACAATATTGAAGAAAGTATGAAAAAAAAAAAAACTTTGAGAGCAAAATTCGCGAGTGTACAGGGATGCGATAGGTGAACCGTGGATGGTTGAGGGTATACTATAATTATATTTCAATTTTACAGTTTTTGAACAAAATATTTTTAAAGAAAAAGTTCTTAGATTTTATTTGGTCAAACTACTTGTACATATGTATGAAACACACACATGCACGTACGAATTTTGTGTTCTTAAGGTACATATTAGAAATTTGAGCTAAATTACAGAATTACTCCATATATAAACAAATGAAATTTGGAAAAAAGAATATTTTTAGAATTTAAAAATACTCTAAATAAACATAAATTAACCTTAACCTTGTTAAAATCTTGAAAAATTGCATTGAACTGCAATCTATCACATATTTTCTGTTTTTCTGTATTTTTTAAATTCTAATTTTATGCATTTTTCTGCTAATAAATTATTAACTTAACTTTAAAGAATTACTCATATATCTACATTAATTGGGTCCTATTACACAAAAACAAATATTCTATAAGGGGATATACATTAAAATGCGAAAATATTTGTAAATCAACATTAATGAACTTGATTGAATTTTGTATGAATCCATTTCCTTTTAATCTGTCATGCATTTGTATAAACATTTTTTGACAGCTATGTTATGACAATTACGCTAAAATATCAACATATCACCTATGAAGTTTAAAGCGCGTTCTAATTAATTAGAAACAGGCTTTTACGAATAACTTGTACACTAAAGTACGAGAATAAAGTCATAAATTGATTTCGAGATGCACAAATATACAAATAGTTTCATAGCATTTATTCAGGCTTTAAATTAACTAGAATTGTTCTGTTTAAAAGGACTTCAAAGATATATTAAAATTATTTAAACAGAACAATACTCAAAAAATTCTAATAGTACTTAAGAAACCTAATTTTTAACTCATGATTGTGTTTATGGAGAACATATAAAAAGTCTTTTTCTTTTCAAATATTACCTTTGTCCAAAATTTTCAAAAAGTACTATTAATGTTACTCTTTCAATGCATATTCATTAATCAGGGTTTGTTATCCAACCGTTCTAAAAGACTGAAATAACGTTTCTCGCTTATAAAGAGCAATGATTTATGCAGTACCTGGCTACCGAGCCATGCTCAGAATCTAAAAATTCCTTAAGTTTAAAATAATAGGTACGTGAATATATATAGCTGGACTCTTATCAATAATCTTCATGATTGACAAAGATTTACATCTCTGTCGGATAATTCATTCATTATCAGGAAAGCTTCGGTCGGCATTCTATGTTACAATGACACATACTTTGTTTTGAAGAGGGATGCTGAATATTCGAAGATCGGTGCCATCAGAGTTGCGTAAAAAGCATTTTAACGTAAGTATCTCATTTCCTTCTGCACCAGATCGGCGAGGGTATCAGCGAAGATCTTCGCTGATACAATGGGAATTGTTCATGCATCCACTTACAGCTCCTTGATTATCTCAGAAATATATGTCCATATTGAGGATGTTCAAATGCAGCAGCGGATTTTGAGTTGGACGCAGGCCCGATTATATCCAACAGGTACCCGGTCATTGATGAATATGGGGGCACCCAACCATGAAATTTCTTTTATTTTTCATAAAATTTTGATATGAAAAAGAATATTTCAGAACAAAATTTGAAATTTGGGGCGTTTTGAGCCCGTAACACCGGGCAAAGTCACGATTTGCCCATGGGATAATAAGGTTCCGGTTGGATGAGCTGTCAAATGGATGCATTAACTCATCCAGTCTGTTATACACTGTTCACAACGTAGCTGTACACATCGCAAACGTTAATACTTTCAGCCGTCATATACTGTGAGCGAAGCCTCTGCAAAGCATGTGCATGTGGATGGCATCAAAGGAACAACCACAAAATTTCATAGATTCAGGATGTCCTACATCAACATTATCATGCAAACAACAGTCGCCAAATTAATTTCTGTTAGCTTGATATTTACTCTTTCTTCAGGAAACTGCAAAGCTCCACGGTGAATGCAAGCTATGTTAAAAGGTTGTAAACTATGATAGGAAGTATCCGCATATATGGCAGCTTTGTAGATACTTAGACTGTTTACCCGAAATGCTTTTCAAAATCTAGCTATTCTACGTCTTTCTCCTTCCAAATGCTGATCGTCAGTTTCATCTGCTCGTGTTTCAGCTACACCTGCGTTTGAGCCAAGCCCTGCTGCCGGTGATCATATGTTTCCACAGCTCTTTATTGAGCTACACGTTCATGAATTTACGTCTTTGACGTTCCTCAGCAGGTTCATGATTTTTTTCGCTTTGCTTTGAGATCGTTAATCCTCTGAGAGTTGGAATCTTGAATGTCACTCCTGAGAATAGGCAACTAATTGGAATGATGTCACAACTGATAATAATTAACTTATTGAAACATGACTTCTTTCCTGTCTGACTTGGTCTTACCATTGTCGGAATAATCTTCTTCACTAGGTGCCTTGTCTCTTGAGGTACTTGTACTACTTCTGAGGAGCCTTGTCTCTTGAGGTACTAGGAACGGGATCATTAGCTGAGTGAGTTTATTTAGTCTTTTGTTCAGTCTCCTTCTGATGTTCCCCTTTTGACTGCTTCATGGAACGCCTGCTAAAGTTGAAAGAACGTTTTTTCTAGGACTTTATTCAGAACTTATAGTGAAAAGTATTTCATTAATACCAAAATGCTTTTATTTAAAATATGTTTTTAAAGGTGTGAAAAATGATGGGATATAGTATTAATTTGTTAATATATATGCTCATTCTTTAAGATTGAAAATGTAAATTTCTCTATAGTGTTTCAATTTAAACATAAAATACATATTTTTTCTAATTCAAAGAAAATAATTCTTACATAAATAAATTCTATAAACATAAATTCGATCTTCTTACATAAATATAGATGCTATAAAATCATAATATTACAGAAACATGCTTTAAACATAATTTTTTTTATACACTCAAAAAAAAAAAAATCTGTAACAGAATTTTAAATTAGAATAAAGAACACTTCAAAATCATATGAAAACAACCACGGAATAGATAGAAAACATTCTTTGACAATAACTTTATAATAACTTTAACGGCTATTTAAACGTTGACAATAATAGAACAAATGAATAGACTGAAAAAGAAAGAAACTTCTAACCTCGAATAAATCTAAAATACGTCGTATTCTACTATAAAGTTACGCTGATCCCTGATTCACTGACTGTGTCACAATTCCTGTTCAACCTTCAGAAATAAGACTTCTACCATCGTTGATCCAAACAAATTAACAAGTTATAACTAAAAACGTAAAATGCACTCCGTTCGTGGTACGATCGGTCCTAAAATCTCATAATTATGTAAAACTATCTGCGATAATTCTAAATTCTGAAAATCCACCCGTTCCCTGATTTTTGAGCAATTTTTTGCTATTTTCATGTCCATTCAGGTCCTGTTTCGAAGTACTGCTGTGCCCACCTCATTACTGCCTTTAAGCTACTTATGGAAAAGTTCGAAAGAATCCAAAATCAAGCTCTTCGCCTTATTACTGGAGGTTCTAAGACATCACCAGTTATTACAGTGGTCCTCTGTACCGGCGAACTCCATATGGAAAAAGAGGTTAATAGTTCTGCCTTAAAACTATACGAAAAGCTAATTAGGCTACCTCACGGTCAGAGATGGGCTCCCTTTGTCCCTGCTCCATGATTGTTAAAAACGCAGGAGTATTTCCTCCAATGCGTAATCAGAGAGAAGATCTTGATTGATTCTGATATCCTCCCAGAATCATTCCTCCCACCCTCTAACCCTTTAGAATTTCAAGATATTCCATTTCACTTGGATCTTACCCAGCATGTTCTGAAGTCGGAGAGTTGCATCAAAGTTCTTTTTTCAGTAGCGATGGAGACAATTCATACTCGCTACCCCAGTAAAGACTGGTTGTGGATTTTTACAGATGGCTCTAAAAGATCTACGAGCCAAAGAGCATTTACAGAGAACTTTTTCCCACTACATACCTCTGGGAACGTTTGATTCAGCGTTTAACTGAGAGGCAAGGGCAATCCGTGATTCGCTTCAGCGCCTCTCTGATTTCTACCAGGCAGTAATCCTGTCGGACTCCCAAGCTGCCATTTTGGCCATTGTTAACTTCGACCAAACACCTACTTTGTAAGTCGTTAAGGCAGCGGTTCTCAACCTTTTAACGTCGCGTTAACGTTTTAAATAAAATAACTTTTTTATTCTAAAAAAGTTGTATAGCTGATAGGTGTAATATATATAGCGATTAAATTTATTTGCCTATGTGCTGGAAATCAAGTTCCATTTATTTTGATATATTGCGAAAATAATTTTTACTCATACATCGGTGAAAGGATGTTTATTTTTTAACCTACTTTATCTGTTCCTTTTCAGAGGATCGCATCAACTGTGTTTCAGAAACGATCAACAGTTGGCGCTACCGTCTGAAACCATAAATTTTACATTTTAAGCATTAATTTTTTTTCAGTCACGTGACCTGGCGCAATCGTTTAGTGGACCCCATAAAACCCCAAGCACAAAAGTTGATGTAAATCGTTACAGCCGTTTACGAGGTCGTACGGACAAACATACGACCATTCCTCGTTTAATATAGGAACTGATATACATATATACATATATACGGTGTGACGTCGTCTCAGATTAATAGGAGCGGCTCTAAAAATCTCGTCACAGCTAGATTTAATTCTGTTAGCAACACTATCATCTGTGTGGTAGCGCGTAATAAAAACACTTGTTAAAACTTAACAAAATTTAATTTTAAACATAACAATATTAATGGTACAAATACAGTCTAGTACCGGGTGTGCGGTCTCATCTGAGACCGGCTGGAAGTTCACTGATCGCTGAACTTTTCTCGCAGCGAAGAAAATCGTACACTTCGGACGACAGTCTAGAGACATGTGCCTCTCTTCTCCGTTCAAAGGTATCTGGGCCCTTGCTGGGGCTTCTTGCATCATCTGGGGGTCAAACTGCCCCCTGACAAGCTTATTGGCTTAGCCTGCCCGTACGTCATGGCGGCTCCTTTCGGTCAGATTCACTAGAGCAGGTGCCTTTCCCGCGCCTCGTCGGTACTTTTGAAAGCAAGGAGCTTAAAATCGCTCCTTTCAGCTAAGAGTCCGACGTCTAGCGCTGTCATTGTCCTTCTAGACACTCCGTCGCCGTTCGCACATTCCATCGTGCAGGTGCACTAAGGGGGGCGATGGTACAACGGATTTTTTGTTAGTTACTGTTAGAAAGGAGATTAAAAACAATTTGAAAAACAAAGAACCGAGACGGAAAATAGTATTGTAGCGCGCCTCCTATACTATCTTTCTTTCATGCGACGCTCCCCCTGCCGGCGAGAGAACGTTTTGTTCATCTTTTTCTTCGCTCGCGTATTCGCGCGTAGCAGCTACCGTATGTTCTGAGACAGTGATTATTCATTCTAAATGTAACTTGTGTGTTGTAACCGTCGTTCTCGTTAGTAAAATGTGTTGTTGTCTCAAGTGGTCTGTTTTCATGGAATGATCTACGTCTTTTTTTTCCTTACGCCCCTGCTCTCTGTCCCAAAGCTAGCCGACCGGCACAAATGGTGCCCAACCCGTGGCCCGAATGATGACAAAGGATATATCTGCAGATAAGTGATTTTTACTTCTTTTTGATCAAGCACTCAAGGAACTTTCTTAATTTTGTCATCCTGGCAAATATAAGAAAAATTTTGGTTTAGAATTCACCCTGAATTCAGTTCATTCTGATCATCCGGATCGAAGAAAATACTTGTTTAGCTTTGTTTTGATCAATCCAGATCAAAAATT